>CM060890.1:14475000-14857500 GCA_030762935.1 Hymenopus coronatus
CAGATTGGGCAAGTAAAAAGGATTATAACATCCTAAATGTTGGGAAAATAATTTTTGAACGAAACCAGGTTACATCTTTTATAGATGTTACAATGTGTTCTGCAGAAATAAATAAACTTATTAGTAAATGGTGTGTGGATAATAAAGAAAACTTTTAAGTTACCACAAGTATATATATATATCTATAGATATATATATCTATATATATATATCTATATATATATAGATATATATATATATATTCTAAAAACACCAAATTGCCACTTCCAATTAAAAGGTCTCAGAAAGGATGGATTTACAAAAATGATAAGAAATATATTTTAATGGAAAAGGTAGAAGAAGCAGCATGTCATCCAGAGTACTTACACCTACCAAAGCACCTTGGAGAACTATTGGAAATTGCATGTAACTCTACTCTTAAAAAGAAAGGTAGACATGGAAAATTTAAAGCGGCGTATTGGTGGAATAACGATATTTCCCAAGTAAGGAAAAGGAGTATGGAGGCTCCAAGCAAAGTGGCAAGGGTATACAAAAGAAGAAATGTGGAGGAAAACGATAAACTCGCCTTACAAAGGGAATACCGAAGATGTCGGAATGACTTAAAAATCGCAATAAATAGAGCGAAGAAGGATGGAATGAAACAGTTATGTGAGGAAGTGTATATGAATCCATGGGGTACTGGATATAAATTGTGACAAAAAAATTAGGACTCCGCACACCTTTAGTCATTACGGAAGAGGAACAAAAAGAAATTGCTAAAGAGTTGTCTCCCTTACATAAAAGAAATAGGTGGCCAAAAATGCAAATAGAAATAGAAGAAATACCGATGTGCCAAATAAAAGAGATCACAGATGCAGGGAAACGCATAAAACTAGTAAAGCCGCTGGACCTGACGGCATCCCCCGGAAGTTATAAAGCTAATTGCAGAACAAAATCCTGATCTTCTGATGGAAATATTAAATGGTTTACTACGTAAAGACAGTTTCCAAAGGAGTGGAATATTGCAAAACCTATAGAAAAAACCAAAAGAAGGAAACTGCAAAAAACCTATAGACCTCTATGTATTTTTGATACAATAGGGAAACTCTTTGAACAAATAATCAAACAGAGATTAGTTTCGCGCAAAATCACAAGGCTGTTCAACTGCCAATACAATAAAGTTGGTCTTAGAAACAGCACGGCACAGAAAGAAGTTAATGGAAATAATAAGTATGTAGTAATGGTTACATTAGATGTTAAAAATGCCTTTGACTCTGTACTGTGGCTGCGGTTTATATATATACCTTAATACAAAAGAAAATATCTCCATACTTGATTAAACAAATAAGTAGTTATGTACAAGATAGAAAGATCCTTATTGGAGAAAAAACAGAGATGGATGTAACCAGTAGAGTACCACAAGGATCAATCCTAGGCGCCACTTTATGGAATGTATACTATGGTGAAAATCTCTAACAGGAACCTGCAGTAAGTGTAACACTGGTGGGATACGCAGATGACCTCGCTCTGATTGTGTGCGGCACTTCAAAACAAGTCGTAGAGGAAAAGCTACAGTGGTCAGTGGTCCATTAATAGGGTTGAAGTCTGGATGACTAGTAGAGGATTGGGTCTGGCTCCGACCAAAACTGAAATGGTAATCCTGGGAGGGAGGAGAACTCTAAAGGAAGTGACCATACAGGATGTTCACTTTGGACTTAAGTCGCAAAAATACCTGAAATATTTAGGTATTTTAATTGGAAATAATATGTGTTACGTCGAGCATCTGAAGTATGTGTCTGCAAAGGCGGAAAAGATGGTCGCAGCTTTGGCTAGACTTACGCCAAACGTAGGAGGTCCTAAACAAAAAAGAGGAAATTACTAGCAAGCGTCATTAACTCCATTATACTTTATTGCGCTGCGGCTTGGAAGCAGTGTACGAGAAAAAAAAAAACATATAGGAAAATTATAGAACGAGTCCAAAGAAAGATCGCCATAAGAATTGCAAGTGCATATCACACAACATCCAACAAGGCAATACAAGTGATTGCAGGAACAACACCGCTCCATTTCTTAGTAATCGAGCATACATTTAATAAATAAGAACATAATAGAGCATGAAAAGAAGGGAAAAGCAAAATTAAAATGACAAATTGCCAGGAGGAATGGGATGACGAACTTGAAACGGCCCAATGGACTACACGCTTTATCCCAAAAATTGCACCATGGCTAAATAGACCACACGGAGAAGATGATTACTTTTCTAATCAATACTTAACGGGACATGGCTGACTTGGAACGTACCTGTACAGAATGAAGATAATTGAGACTGAACAATGCAGATATTGCAAAGAAATTAACACACCAGAACACACTATTTTACTATGTAAAATGGAACACCATAAGAACAAACACCTTAAAAGATATTGAAATGGAATTAACACCGGATAATACAATACAAAATATGATACGAAAGAAAGAAATATAGTATCTACCTTATTACAGGAAAGAATAAGAACATCTTACAAAATATGGAAAAAGAGGAAGGGTAAACATGAATGCTGCACTGTGAAGATATACTGAGAGGCGGTTCCGCAATCCTCAAGAAGACTGGTTAGAGTCCAACACATCAGGGCCACCTTGACTCAAGTCCATGAGAATCTTCCCCTCTGTAAAACAAAAAAACAAAAAAAAAAAAAAAAAATGCTACTACTACTACTGCTACTACTGTTACTACTGCTACTACTACTACTACTGCTGCTACTACTACTATTACTACTGCTGCTACTACTACTAATACTACTATTACTACTACTATTGCTACTATTAGAACTGCTGCTGCTACTACTACTAGATATGCTGCTGCTAATACTACTACTGCTTCTACTTCTACTACTACTAGCTACTACTTCTATAACTACTGCTGCTACTAACACTACTACTACTACTGCTGCTGCTACTACTACTACTACTAATGCTGCTACCTCCACTCTACTACTACTGCTACTAACACTACTACTACTACTGCTACTACTTTGCTGCTACCTCCATTCTACTACTACTATTACTACTACTACTATTGCAGCTACCTCCTCTCTACTACTTAAAATGACATTCTAATTCTACTACTACTACTACTACTACTACTGCTAATACTACTACCTCCACTCTTCCACTACCACAGCTACTCTAATACTGCTGACACTCTTCTACTAATACTACTACCGCTACCTCCATTCTACTACTACAACCACTCTATTACTACTAACTCTACTGTCAGTTTAACAACTAATACTACTGCCACTCTACTACCACTACTGCAACCCTATTACTACTACTGCTACTAAGGCTACACAAGACTACAGTAACTCTACTACTACTGCCACTCTACTACTACTGCTTCTACTGCTACCTCTACTCTACTACAACTGCCACATAACTGCTACTAAGACTACCGCCACTCTACTACTACTGTCATTCCACTACTGCTACTTTTGCCAGTCTACTACTACCTGTTCGACTCTAATGCTACTGCTGCTACCTCCACTCTACTACTACTGTTACGTCCTCTCTACAAATACTACTACTACTACTACTACTACTATTACTTCTGCCGCTATTTCTTATTCTACTCTACTACTACTACAACTAATACTACTATTTCTACTACTACTACTACTACTACTACTACTGCTGCTGCTGCTACCTCCACTCTACTACAGAAAGTGCCACTCTAATACTACTATTATTATTGCTATTTCTGCTACCTTAACGCTACTACTACTACTATGACTACTACTACTATTACTACTACTACTACTACTACTATTACTACTACTACTACTACTACTACTACTACTACTACTACTACCACTACTACTATTACTACTGCTACCTACTCTTTACTTCGCCTACTACTTCTACCTGCACTCACTACTACTACTTCTACTACTACTGCTACATACACTCTACTTCGCCTACTACTTCTACTTGCACTCACTACTACTACTTCTACTACTGCTACCTACAATCATTAAATATTTGGATGTTCAAATGGGACATAATTTGAGTATGTGGCCACATATTAAGTGTGCAGCTGGTAAAGCAGAAAGAAGTATTGCTGCTGTAAGAAGATTAATGCCAAATATGAGAGGACCCAAACCAGAAAAAAGGAGAGTACTGATTAGTGTAATAAACTCTATAATGCTGTACTGTGTACCTGCCTGGAAAATATGAGTGGAAATAGAGACCTTCCGGAGAATTATGGAAAGTGTACAGCGCAAGATAGCGATTAGAATTGCTGGTAGCATATAGGACCGTATCCACGCGGGCAATTCAAGTAATAGACAGCACTATACCCATACATCTAGTGGCTCGGGAGCGTGCACAAGGAGCTGGAAAACATGGAAATGCACAAAAGTGTAAGACAAGAGAAAAAATGATACAGTAATGGCAAGAAGAATGGGAACAGGAAACCAAGACGGCACAATGGACCAAGAAACTGATTCCACATATAGAGCCCTGGATAAAACGGAAACACGGACAAGTGGAGTACTATTTAACCCAATTTTTATCGGGGCACTGAAACTTCAAAACTTATTTGTTTAAAATGGCTATCACTAATAGTGAAACCTATCTTTATTGTCAGGAAAAGTATACTCCTGAGCATACTATATTAAAATGTAAAAAATGGAATAATATAACACAAAAATTATCAACAAATTGGACAAGAAATAACTGCTAAAAATATTATAACATTAATGCTGGAACCCGAAAATAAATGGAAAACTATTCAAGACATGATAATCAAAATAATAAAAGCTAAAGAATTGGATCAAAATCACAGATAAACATGATTGCTTCATTGTGAAGTAAATGCTGAGAAGCAGTTTCCGCAATGCGAGGAAGTGAATAAAAGAGGGAGTATTTTTAGTCGTATGTGTCCGGCAAACCAGGGCTATCTCCCCTGATGACCATGAGGGTTTTTCCCGCTCTTTAAGAATAAAAACAACTACAATCATTTACTACTAATATTACTACTTCAACTACTGCTACCTCTATTCTACTCCTACTACCCCCTATATTACTGTTACCTCCAACCCACTACTTCAACTACTACTACATCTACTACTTATACATACACTCTACTACAACTATTACTACTACTACTAATACCATTACTACTTCTACTACTGCTGCCTCGACTCTGCTACTACTACTACTATTTCTACTACTACCACCACCTATACTACTACTTCTACTACTAATAATGTCATTCTACCTCTACTACTACTTATGCTACTACTTTTACCTCCACTCTACCACTACTACTACCACTACTGCCACTGTACTACTAATACAGCTACTATTACTACAACTAACGCTTCCTCCACTGTAATACTACCATTATTGCAACTACTATTGCCTCCTCTCTACCACTCCTACAACTACTACTGCCATTCTACCACTACTATTTCAATTGTATTCCTACTACTGCTACTACTTCTACCTCCACCCTACTCTACTGCCAATGTACTACTACTACTACTACTACTACTACTACTACTACTACTACTACTACTACTACTACTACTACTACTACTACTACTACTACTACTGCTACTAATACTACTACTATTACTACTAATACAACTACTACTACTACTGCTACTATTACTAATACTTCTGCTACCTCCACTCTACTACTATTAGTACTTATATTACTGTTACCTACACTCTACTACTACCTATTCCACTCTACTACTACTACTACTAATGCTGCTCTACTATTAGTACCACTTCCACTTTACTACTACTTCTATTACTTCTACCACTAATCTACTACTACTTCTACAGTCACTCTACTACAACTTCTACTTCTAGTAATGCTACCTCCACTCCAATGCTACTTCCGCTACGTCTACTACTGCTACCTCCACTGTACTAAAACTACTACTACTGCTACCTACACGCTACTAATATTACCAATACCTCTACTACTGCTACATCCGCTCTACTACTAATACTACTACTGCTGGTACTACTGCTAGCTCCACTCTACTACCACTACTGCCACTCCACTATAACTATTACCACTACCACTCTACTACTACTACTACCAACTACTACGATTCCTATTTCTACTTCCACTCTACTACTTCTACTATTACTACTACTACTAATACTCTTATTACTACTACTGTTGCTACCTCCAGTCTAACATAACTACTTATGCTATTGCTGCTACCTCCACTATTATTACTACTACTGCTGCCACTCTACTACTACTACTACTACTACTACTACTACTAATACTCTTATTACTACTACTGTTGCTACCTCCAGTCTAACATAACTACTTATGCTATTGCTGCTACCTCCATTATTATTACTACTACTGCCACCTCCACCCTACAACTACTATTACTACTACTATTTCTGCCACTCTACTAATACTGATACTACTACTACTACTACAAATACTCTTACTGCCACTCTCTTACTATTGCAACTACTACTACCCCCACCCTAATACTACTATTACTACTGTTTCTACCGCTAACAGCATTCTACATCATGACTACTAGTTCAAATCTACCACTACTGCTACTCTACAACTACCACTCTACTATTAATACTGTCACTCTAATACTACTACTGCTGCCACCGTACTAGTGCTACTGCTACTCTACTTATTCTGCCACTCTACTACCACTAATGGTATTTTACTGCGATACTATTACTACCCATGCCACTCTACTTCTTCTACTACTATCGCTACTGCCACTACTACCACTACTGCTACCTCCAGTGAACTTATATTACTATTATTGCCACTATTATTACTACCACTGCTAACTTCACACTACTACTGTTACTATAACTGCTACTACTTCTACTGCTAGTACTGCTACTTCTATTGCTACAACTACTAATACTACTGTTACTACTACTACTAAAACTACCTCTGCCACTTTACTACTGTTACAACTAGTACTTCTACTACTACTACAACAGCCACCCTACTTCTACTACAGTTTCTAATGCTACCTCAACTCTACTACTACAGTCCCTCTACTACTAATACTACTGGCACTCCATTACAAATATCGCCCATCTCCAAATGCTATGTTGTGAGGGAAAGGTTGTTTTTAGTTGATGAAAATCCTACTCGTCACGAGAAGTGCCGACTTTGAAAGATTCTTTTCCCTTACACAATAAAATCTACTACTACAACTACTGCCATTCTACTATTAGCACTACTAATACTACCAACTACTACTGACATTCTGCTACTACCATTAATATACCGCTATACTACTACTACTTCCACATTAATACCACTATTGCTACTCTACACAAATATCACACCTACTACCACCTCCAGTCTATTACCACTGCTCCTCTACCTGTACCACTATTACTGCTACACCCACTCTACTTCTACTACCACTCTACTGCAACCACTCTATTACCACCACTACAACTGCTACCTCCACCCTACTACTACTGCCACACTACTACTACTGAAAACACTGTCATCTTACTAATACTACTGCATTATTACTTCTACTGCAGCAAAACTACTACTACTATTGCCTCCCTACTAATACTGCAACTACTACTGCTATTTCGTTTCTGCTACTACTGATGCTACTACTGCTACCTCCACCCTACTTCTACAGCAAATATTACAACTACTAATACTATAATTAATGCTACACCAACTACTGATGCTACTACTACCACTACTATAATTAATGCTACAACAATTACTGTTGCTACTACTACTATAATTAATGTAACAACAACTACTATTGCTACTACTGCTATACTACTACTATTGCTACTACTACTACTACTACTTCTACTACTACTACTACTACTACAACTGCATGATCCACTCTACTACTACTCTGATATTACTGCTACCATCACAATATTACTACTATTACTGTTACACTACTACTACTACTGCCACTCTAACACTACTACCACTAATGTCACTCTACTACTACACTATTTCACTAAATATATTACTGTCGCTCTACTATAGATGCCCTTCTGCTACGACTAGTGTTACATCTACTGCTACTCTACTACTACTATTACTACTACTACTACTACTACTATTACTACTACTACAACTTCTACCTCCGTTCTATCTTTACTACTGCTACCTCCCTATAAAATACCACTACTTCTACTACTGATACCTGTAATGTTATACTACTACTACTACTACTACTACTACTACTACTACTACTACTACTACTACTGCGTATACTACTGTTACTTCCGATGTACTACTACTACTATTACTGCTACTACGACTACTGGTACTACTTCTACAACTTCTACTACTACTACTACTACTTGTACTCTTACTATTACTGCTACCACATACTCCATTATACTATTGCTACTATTGCCACCCTACTAATGCTGTCACTATCCTACTACTACAGCTACTTCCAGTCTACTTCTACTACTGATACTATCACTCTACTACTTATACTGCTACTCCAGTACTACTACTGCTACTTCTGCTACATCCGCTCTGCTACCACTGCCACTCTATTAATACTGCCACTCTACTACTACTAAGATTACTGCACCTCTACTACTACTGCTACTCTACTACTACTTTAGTACTCCACTCTGCTAGTACTGTTGTTTCACTATTACTACTGCAACTCCACAACTACTGTCACACTACTACTACTGCTGCTACTACTGCTACCTTCAAACGACTATTACTATTGCCATGCTCCTACTACTGTCACCCTACTGCTAACAAGGCTACTGCCAAAATACTACTTATACTACTACTACCTTACTACTGCTACTACTGCTACCTCCATTATACTAGTGTTGCCATACTACTATTACTAAAACTATTGCCAATCTACTAGTACTACTTTACTACTGCTACTTCCACCCTTCAACTACTGCCACTCTGCTACCAATAATAGTAATGTCACTCTACCATTATTACCGGCACTACTGCTACCAATACTACTACTGCTACTTTTACCCCCAATACTACTGCCACCCTACTACTGCTTTCACACTACTACTACTACTACTACTACTAATATTACTACTACTACTACTAGTACCACTACTGCCACTCTACTACTACTACTGCTACCTCCACTCTACTATTATTAACGCCAGTCAACTACTAGTAACACTCCGCTAGTACTGCCACTCTACTACTTATACTACTGTCACTCTACTGCTAGTGCTACTACTGCTACCTCCACTCTACTACTACGGCCACTGTGCTATTACTAAGACTACTGCCACTCTACTACTTATACTACTGTCACTCTACTGCTATTGCTACTACTGCTGCTACCTTCACTCCACTACAAAATCTAACACCCCAAAGACTACTACTTCTACAATTGATACCTCCACCCTGCTACTACTACTGCTGCTACCTCCACTCTACTACATATACTACTGCTACTCCACTGCTACTTCTACTACTGCTGCTACCTCCACTCCACTACAAAATCTAACACTCTATCACGACTACTACTTCTACAATTGATACCTCCACCCTGCTACTACTACCACTAATTCTTAAATATCCATCCCACTGAAGGTTTATACATGAAAGAAAACTGTTAGAAATGTTAAATTTACAAACTTTTATTGAACATTATTTTTATAAAAAACAAAAGAAAAGAAAAGTACTTACTCTTACTTTAAGAATAAGAAAAATATTTCGTTTTATATGTATTTCGTATGTGTGTGTGTTTAACTTTCTCTACACGTACTACGCAAATTTTTCATAAAGGTTTAATTCGTTAGACCATAAAAAAAATCATTAAATTTACATTATTCATTTCAATTATTCATTATTCTGACCCTTTTCTATTTCTCATGTAGGTTATTATAGTTTGTATATATATATATATATATATATATATATATATATATATATAAAGGTGCTAATTTATAGGAAGAATGCAAACAAATTATATGCTTCAAAATTATTTTGATCTTCACATCTACCTTTATTTTACGGTTTTTTTTATTGAAAATGATTACATTTAGAAGAAAATATCCATTACCACAAAAAAAAAAACATAAAGTAAAATATTACTCACATTAAATGTAGTTAGAGAAGGTGTTTTATTCCGCCCGAAATGTCGATGTCAAGATTTCGCCGGAAACATATGTTTTCAGATCCCTGAGTCAAAATGCATGTGTGTGTGTATGTGTGTGTGTGTGTGTGTGTGTGTTTGTGGATAGCATAGGTAAAAACGAAAAGACCACTAAATACCAAACTTGGTTTTTAAGTTTAACATCTTCCAAGGATACAATACGAAGGTTTTCAAGAAATTCTTTCCAACCCAGGCTATCGCTTTACATGTTTTAAAGTTTTTGAAAATATTGCTTTACTCAAAAATGACTGTAACGATTTTTATTAAAGTGCCATATGTTTAAGGCATTTCCTGACAAAGGAAGTGTACATCTTGAAGTTTTAGGGAATATCCTCTGAAGACCTCTTTGTTCTCGATGACTTTTGTATGACTTTTGCGTAACTGGTAAACCGTAAGAGGTAAACAAAAACCTAGTAAACAAAAACCTGTAGAACTCGTTAAAACATAATTTGAGACACATACATGCTTTTGCAGAGCGGACCGTTTCTGAGATATTCCTTGTATTTGGTTTCAGTTGTAAACAAGTAATGTTTCTCAAACAGAAGTCAGATTTCGGTTCATCTCTACGTTTTTTTATTTCAATTGTTCACAGAACGACCAGCTTTTAAAATATTTGACTATCGCTATAGCTTAGTGTACTCCTGCTTATAAGGAAGCAAATAATGAGGCAATTAGTGCTAATGCTGGTCCCGATTAGGATAAATTAATAATCCTTTGTAAGAATACGTTGTTTGGGCAACAAGTAAAGAAACTCAATGGAATGCATTAGATTGTTTTCTGTCGCATTAGAACAGCAACTTTGGGCAAAGGAGTTTATTAAAATGCAATGTAGACTAATTTCGAAATATAACCTAGGGTATATTAATACCAAGTTTTACAACAATTAGTTTAGTCATTCTTGTTTCAAAGTAGAGAGAGCGAGAGAGAGAGACAGACAGACAGAGACAGAGAATTTTCAATATAATTTCTGGCCTCTAAGCAGATTAATTTATATTTTAATATGTTGTTTGTTCAGAATCGAAAATTACAATATCATTTTCAATTACGTTTTTGTTAAACGCACGTTACTAGCATCCTGTTGCCATGGCCACAAGCTTCCTCTGAAGTGTATCCTTGTATGGTGCCATTTTAAATAAAGCTTGTTCCACCCGTGCAAGCACAATAAATAAAAATCTGCTGTCCTAAAATGGTTCGAGAAGGTTAACCACCAGGTGACATTCGTCCTGGGCGCACAAATCAATACCCCACTTTAATTGGTACCGGTTTTAAATTAAATACTTTATGTGATTAATATTTATTCATTCATAGCTGAGCATGAATGTAACATGTCTAATGTATACCTTTAAGTTTAAGCATTCGCACTAAAGATGACATCACGTTAAATAATAAACTGACATGTAACTGACATCACATTTGTTGCGAATTTTGGTTTTAAGAATTCTAATTTTGATATTCCAGCCATATAAATCAGACTTAAATCCTTTCTTTTAAGAAATGGCGTTCAGAATGAATAATATGAATAATTATTTAATGCTTCATAGTTACGAAAAGATCATGTAGTAATGTTGGAAGGCAATACAATTCAAGGTTTCGGTTTCCTTGTAAATGTCAATGTTTTATATTTTTGTTGTTACTCATGAATATTAAATTATAAGCACGTGTCTGTAACATTTTCACAGCGATCTTGCAAAAAGTTGTTTTCTGTTTTAATTTCTTTATTTTATTTTGGAAACACCTTATCCTTTCCCTTCTAAAAGGAAGAATAATTTTGAATGAGCCTCTGTAGTGTGGAGGGAGAAATTCCACCTTTCATTCAAGAGGTCCCGAGTTGGAATTTCGGTTAGGCTAAATAACCAGATAATGTATTTCGGTTAGGCTAAATAACCAGATAATGTATTTCGGTTAGGCTAAATAACCAGATAATGTATTTTCCGAGGATTTCCTTTCTGCTCAGAAGAAGACGAATGTCGAGCAATTTTAAGTTCCATGGATTCCGGTCTAGCAATTTAAAGATCCATGGACCCCGGTCTGGCAATTTTAAGATCCATGGATTCCGGTCTAGCAATTTTAAGAGCCATGGATCCCGGTCTAGCAATTTTAAGATCCATGGACCCCGGTCTAGAAATTTTAAGATCCATGGACCCCGAGCTTATATGAGCATTATTTCATCTATTTCATTAATTATCCGACAAGACTTACCAGGTTAAATGATGTTAAATGTAAATAAACATATATAGTTTTATACAACTTTATTTCTATTTTATAGAATACAAACATAAACGTTTTAATACAAACTAGTGCCATATTTGTGCTAAGCGAGGTATACTAATAAGTAATAGTTGGGGATATGAGCAGCAAGATGGGCATTATTGTTAACAACAATCAGTGTATTAGCTCTTTTCGCATAATAAAAGATTTAGTTAAATAGAGCGTTTCTAAAAGCCACGTCTTGCCATGCATAGGCAATAGAATGTTGCAATTTCTAAACATACAGCAATTAGGCTTTCTAAACTACATAATCCTAAACCCGTCTAACAAAAGCATTTAAAAAGTCCCTCCTCTCTCACTCCTCATTTCTCTTCTCTCTTTGTGTGTGACAGAGAGAGAGGGAGGGAGGGAGGAGCGCGCGCGTGTGTGTGTGTGTGTTTACTCAAGAATCGAAAACGAAAAGCGGTTAAATACCAACTTATGAGTAAGTTCTTCCAAGAATATAATACGAAGATTTTTAAGAAAACCTTCATCCTCAACTATTTTTTGAATCAAAAGTGCTTTGTTAATTAAAATGCTCTAACGAATTTGATTCAAATATCAATTATTAAAATTATATGTATGTGCGACTTATAAAAGGTATCAATTTTTAGCACATATGTGAAGTCCAAGTTTTGCATATTTATGTATCTCTTGTAAACCATAAGAGATAAAAAAAAAAGTTCCTATATTAAAAGTTCAGATCTCGTTAAAGGGCGCAACTGTTTTCTGTATGTCAAATAAAACTCTTTCTGGCATTAACTATTTCCGTTGGTATTGGTTTGAATTATCTAATTGTTTTAATGTGCATTTCTTTTCAAGTGTTAAAGTCACAATTGTTTTGTTTCTAATTTGCATGGAAAGAGGAACCGCCTGTGTAGGATACCACGAGGAAATTAACACTTAAATAAAATCTTTTGTATAGTTTTAATATGAACTGCTTATGACAGTCCTTCTGGACCAGCTGTCGTTTATTTGCATATAATAAGACATGACATATTAAAGAGAGCATTGA
The DNA here is from genome assembly GCA_030762935.1 of Hymenopus coronatus. Taxonomy (NCBI): domain Eukaryota; kingdom Metazoa; phylum Arthropoda; class Insecta; order Mantodea; family Hymenopodidae; genus Hymenopus; species Hymenopus coronatus. The sequence continues at coordinate 14,488,420 of CM060890.1, forward strand.
CGGCACATCACCAAGAGAACATGTTGTGTTGATTCTCTAGACCTTCTAATTTAGCTAACACCAGCTGCAGCTTCAGCCACCACTAATAAATTAAGCAAGTACAAGCATCTGGCGGACAGCTAGCGAAATCATAGAAACTGGAACTTCTGGTTCCAAATCTTTAATGTCAGAAATAGGAAGAAAATTAGAACTCCACAATGGAAACTTCCGATCTGCTGATTTCTTGAGGCAGAGAATCAGTATTGCCATTCAGCGAGATAATGAGCCCAAAAAAATGTTAACCTTTCCTGAAGTTGCTGCTTTTGGCGAGGTTTTCTGTATTTTTTGTTTACTTGTTAAAATTTATAATGTGTCAATATGGCCATATTATTCATTATACTTAACGACTTTTGAAAATTATTTTGATATTGTCATGCATTTGCCTAATATATTTGACATTATTAAAATTTATAATTCATTATTCCTTTTAGTATTTGTAAATAATACCTATATTCATTCTTTTTGGTATATGCTAAGATTTAACTTTGTTGTATTTCAAGATAATTTCCGGGAGTTATGTTTTAATTTTAAGTGTAATATTGCACTATGTTGTATCAGCCTGCTTTTGTAGCTACCTAAGATTTCATATATTGCACTATCCGAATAAGTATTATAACAAAAGGCCATTCTTTTGTTTAAAAGTAATTGTCCCTTGCAAAATAAATTCTAGATTATCCTAGAGATTATCACTTCTATTTAGTCTACTGCTTCAGCCTCCTTTACCCCCCTTAAACTTTAATGTTGTAGATTTTTAACCTATTGAATTTAAAATGTGTACATATGTATCAAAATTAAATGTTATACAATAAATTACATCTTTTATAAATGATCATTACGTTCTCAACATGTCAAATATTTTATTAAAGTTTTATGTGACAAGTGATATAAATATTCAAATAAAATATGATATTATATGTAATGCTTAAAAACAATTAGTTATTAAAACATGTAGTTGGATTATGAAAAGCAATTTTGGTTAATTTTCATATTTTAAGCAATCAACACTATATGCATCTGCTATAATTTATTTTCTCTTTTCATATTTACTGCATTAAAATTGAAGACACTGACGTTGTGAAGACATTCTCATTTAAACACAGTTGATATCATCTATGTATTTGGAGTAGTATACATATGGTAGAGAAATCCGCTCTTTGTGCGCTACCCTAAACACTGTGCTACTGTGGCAATACGCCCATTTTAAATAAATGTTCCAACTGATTCGTGTTTTTAACCGCGAGTGGGAGAACCGTGCGCTGTGGCAATCAGTCTTTCAGCTGTTGTTACAATAGAAACACACAAATCTTTAGAGAATTGTTAATAATAATAATAATAATAATAATAATAATAATAATAATAATAAATTGCCCAATATTTGGCATTACTAACCCGAATAATAAGTATTTCGATATGTAAGTCGTCATTAAAGTGTTATGTCTGAAGTGGACATTCCGATTGGTTAATGGAATAAACATGCAAATCAGTTGGGGATTTGAATGTAAAACGGACATTTTGTTGGCCTGAGCAACCGCATCAAGAGCAACCTTGTTTAAATCCCGGCTTTGACATTGAATTTTTAAGCTGGTGTAAAATAAAAGATAAACAACTATATGTGTAAAAATGTAGAATTCTGTGTTAATATTGTATATACATTTATAACCAAGTCTCTTAATTTTCCTACCGACAGATTGTAAACAACAGAACTTGTCAGAAATATTACGCTTATAAGCTTTCGAAGTGTAGTATTTTTTTAAAAAGGCTGGTTAATAAGCTATAATGCCAATGTTTTAAATTTTGATTTTTGTTTTTCTAACGTACATAATGTATATAACACAGGAGACTTCATAACAATCGCTTTGGCCGTTCTTGCGAGGAACATTAAAACTTGTGCGTACACATACACATTCACATACCTATACATGTATCATAAATGCATTTAAATACATAATTGTACATAAATGCAGTTTTTACTTCAAATCAGCACATTCTGCACGTAAATATAAACGTTTCTTACAAAATACCAGAAATGTTGTTTTATAAATTCATTGTTTGTATAGTTGTTTTTAGTTCTTCAGTTGTAGGTTACAATGAAGGTAATTAAAGAGACAAATTTTCAATTACTTTATTGGCAATTACAGTATTTGTTGCGATGAAATATTTGCATTTTTGTTTTTGAAATTGTAAATTTTAATTCTACAAGATGTGCTAACTTTACCCTTTTAGCTAAAATATTTTTTTGGATTTCCGAGTTATTTTATGATTTTTGATCACATGAAAAGTAAGCAAGTAATGGTAAGAGTTTCTACGCCTTGGTATAGGTATTAACTAAACTAATCCGTCCTTAGATAATTATAAATGTATTGATTTTTTATTTAGAAAAAACATAACTGTGGAGGTAAACTGCGATTATTGAATAAAGCATTATAAAATATGAAATCCAATCCAGATAAATCATACATTTCTTCAACGGTGGTAAATACACTTTATTGATGGATAATAGGGTGATAGATCCTATAAGAAGCTTCATGATTTTACAATTACTACATGGTGTGGCTTCATTTACATACGTTGGTTCCTTGAATAAGACTATAACAAAAGAAAATATATCGGTGCTGCTATAAACGAGATGCGTTACTACAGCTTTCTTATCTCTAAACTGAGGAATCAAAATATGGGAAATATAATTCCATGCAAGTTGAAGTGCTGCTCCACATATACACCTCCGCAGAACTATGACTACAAACTCTTTCGACTCTTGTAATCTTGAACATTTTCCCAGACATATAGTCCCGAGATCACACTTCGACGGGCAATCGACTTACCCTGGCACAATCAACAAACCACTGTAACATAAGGATATTGCCTTGCTAGCAATTATGAATACTTCAAGAAATTATATGCAAAAAAGGTATGCCAACTATCACAAAAAATGATGCATAAGAGAACAGACATACTTCCAACGTAAAAACAAATTAAATGGTTTGCCCAATACATTAATATTTGTTGGCCTTAAAGGAACCCGAAACAAAACAAAGAAAAGAAAGCAATACTAACAAGTTCTACGTCATAGCTGAGATTTGAATCCAGGATCTCTTGGTTTCCGCATAGTTTCTCTACCTATGAACTATTATGGGTACATGCAGACACATTAAATTCACCAACTGTCACGCTATTTTCCCGGTAAATCACTGCCCTGCACACGGCTAGTCTGCAAGAAACAATTCATTGACAACAACAACAACAACAACAACAACAACATCAAGCTTGTTTTAAATAATGTGGACTTTAATAGTACATGTTATATATTTATTTGTATCAAATAAAAGGTTATACCAGGATACTTGCGTTGTGCCAGTTCATTTTCAGCCTTTGATTCATCCGTGACGATAGCTCACCCTCAATGCTGCGCCGTATTGCATGTTGCAGGTAGACCCTCTAACTCGCGAGTCGCACATTGCTCTTTTACCTATTCTAGGAGTTCTTTATTTATTTTAGTGTTTAACGCCCGTTTTTACCGGATATGTAACCTAGGCGATGAAACTGATGGAAAATAGAATGTAGATGGAGCACTGGTGGTATGCGATGGCGGGGGAAATCGGAGAACCCGGAGAAAAAGCCGCCCTTGCGCTGCTTTTTTGTAGAGGTGTGGGTAATGCTATCGAGTAGGGTCACGTTGTTTGCTCTGTCAGCATGTCCAAGTGAATGTTTAAGTGTTTTAAATCTTGCCCAAATATAAAGCCATGCTGGTATGTATGGTTGTAAAATAAAGAAGCTAGTCCAAAAAGAAAAAGCAAGAAAATCCACTTTCAAAGATGCACTAAAAAGAAAATTATCTAATGGAAAATGAAAGAATCTATGGTGCATGCTTAAAACGAACATCAATGCCTTCTATGAAAGCTAATGTTTTAAATCCATTCACTTCTTCATCCGTTAGGAATGCTCCGCCCGAAAGCAAAGGCAGATCCGTATATTACCTTGCAACTCGAAAACTACTGCGTCGTGAGGCGCGAATTTGGAACATACCTGGGGTGCTGGTCTGTTTTTCACTTTTTTTCACCTTACTATTCGTAGAGGTCCCTTCCTGGTCCTTCACGGTCTTCTGGTGCGTTGTTCCCTTGGTGAGTCGTTATTCTAATGCGCCCCTTCCTCCAAACACTTTGCCTGACGTGTTTGTCCTTCGCTGCAGTCGAAGTGCTTCGTTCCAGGTCGAGCTCTATGTCATCAATTTCCCAGTTCCGACCCCACGGCTTGAGCGGTCATTTTTGTGGCTGGGATCTGGGGACGTACCTGAGGTGCTGGTCTGCGCAGCGACAACTGGTCCTCTTTCCCCCTTCCTCTGTCCGGAGTCACAGCTGGAGGTGAAGATTCTGGGCGCGCTCCACGGCTATTTTCTTTTCTTCTCAGCGGTGAGCAATTGAGACCTATTTACTTAGCTTAAAATATTAAGCGGCGGTGATCTCGAGAAGTGGTACGGAAATTTAGTTCACAATAAACGTCGGCGCTTTTAAGTCAAAAGTTTATTTCCTTTCACAAGCGTTCTCGTAGACAGTTCCTGGCTCGATTCTAAACCGTAATTTCTCTCGCAAGAGAGCGTTAACGCGCACAAAGGAAACTCTGACTTACGCGGCGATAATTACAATTGTTACGTGCAAAGCTATTATGAACACTTTAACTTTCTACGCAAGTTCCGCCCGGCGTTACCTCACAACAGTGTCTGAAGCACAATTATAAACATTTAGACTTTTGAGGACAGATAACTTTTTAGCGCGGATTTCTTATGCTGAGCAGCGCACGTTCCGAGTGACCTTAAATTTTAACAGTGCATGAAAATTAGGGCGAACACTCTACAGTTATACTAAATTCTACTCACGTACAAAGCTCTCAAATTGTAATCTCAATGGCCTATTTTGGCGCCGAAAATGGCTTGGGTGCGCTTCTGACGTGAGTAATTATTTTCAATTGGTCAATACTTACACGTGATTCTTGACCTCAATTTTCTCGTCGTTCCCCTCTGTATATGCCACATCAACTTCTTCTTTCCGAGTCGTGACTAACACAAAAGCGTCTCTCCCCCTTGCAATACACAAAAGCAACTATCGTAAACCACTGAGATCGTCGCTTGAAAACTCTCTGGTTATAGTTAGAAAATGCTTTCCAGGAACAGTCTCTCTGAACTTTCAATATACATTATGACAAACAAATACCTACATAATATTATACTTAGCAATTAACTTAATCTATTAATTAAAATATATGCTATGCTTCAGTTGAACGACAATCCGTCTCAGTCGACAGGAATTTGCGTTCTATGTTAGTTCCGTTGCAATTATCATCCGAGAAAGAAAGATGCACTTCTAAGTTTTGAGTCCTTCTAAATATTATAATATTTATAATACTTGTAACTTCGAAGTGACTTTGTAAGACATATAGGCTAAATTAAATTGTGTGTTTATTTTATAGAAATTTCAGAATTGGTACCCGTATCTAAACTGATATAAATACCCTTCTAACATCAAAACATTGAAGGAAAAAACATCATATGAACTTGAATTTGCAAATCGTTTGTTAGATAGTTATTAAAGGATTTTCCTTTTCGTTGACACCAATACTATGACTTGGCTTATCCACTGATGTTTGTTTGTTGTAGAGCAAGAATTAATAATTAATTACATTACATTTTTGTTCGCTTATTAATTTTTTTCTGTAGAGCACGCAAGGCAGAAGAAAATGCTATGACTGGATAGAGCGATATGCGTTACAAGTATGGCCTTGCAGACAAGAATGCAACACGAACTCCCGTGCTTTATATAGATAATACCCCGGCAGGAAACTACTTTGCTCATGAACATTTCATTTCACCAACGTTTGAGAGATATTGAGGGGAGTGTTTCTATTGTTACGAGATGAAAAGGGATACGAATCACTAACTGTGAAGAGCAAGTCCCTCGTAATGTAGAAGCTAACCCACCAGACAGTATAAGACACATTGCATAAGGGAAGGCGTTTGTCTCATAACTATCTAGAGAATTTTGTATGAAAATCTTCTGTACCCATCTTCAGCGGATGCAAAGATCAATTAATGTAGGTGGCGAACTTTGACCAAGAAAACATTCTGTCAAGGCGTGTTACAAAATTTTGCGATTTTTCATGAATTTCTTGGCATACATCTTGTTTACTTATAGCTAGGTTACTTGCAACGGTTTCTTCAATTTTCATAAATGAAAACCCACATGAAGCTCGACAAGTCAAACATCACGGAGGTTCTGCTAAACGTTTGGAGTGGACTTATTCATGATCATATTATTGGCCCCATCTTCTTTTCTCCATGCCTGAATGCAGTGTTGTAGACGCAGATATGAGTTGCAACATCTAAATGATAAAGTGCCTCTGGATGTCACCCAAAGAATGTGTTTTGGACGATGGTGCGCCAGCTCGTTTCGGATTGTACATAATTTCTTGAATTTTAAATTTCGGCATTATTGATCGAGATGACATAGCTTGCTCAATCTTCTGATTTGTAAGTCTGGAAATATTTAAAGTCGCTAGTTCCAGATATTGACATTCAGTGACAGTGCATTCATATAAATCACTCCAGGAATTTGCTATGGAGTAAGCGATAGTATGGAACGCAGGCTTAGGGCGCGCTTTGAAGCAGGAGGAAACCAATTGGAGATATTTCAAAACCTTCAGCTTGTTTCGTAACTCATAATAAATAATTTTAAAACCCACCTTCACAATCTATTTTCTGTTTTAATGCTTGCAGGGTGCCTCCAAAATATTTGATACCAATAAAGATACACTATGATTTTTATTATTATTATTATTATTTTAATTTAATATCGAAGGTCGTATAGCAACTCGAATTCAAACAACTCGTCTGTAGGGGTTCTTTTACGTTTTAGGTTTAAATAGCTTTATTTTCCTCAAGCACACACACATTCACTCTCACATACATATTCCACACTGTGGGGGATAGGGAATATTTTTGGCTAAAGAAAAATTCCCCGCCCCAGCCGGTAATCGAATCTGGGACCTCCGGTTGAGAAGTCGCTCGCTTACCACTCGACCACGGAGGCAGTCACTATTATTATTATCATTATTATTATTATTATTATTATTATTATTTTATTAATCATCTGTCGTTATTAAAATTATTGTTGGATATTTGCTTAATAATGAGGCAAAATTCACCACAGTTTCAGCTATTATTTCAAGCCTTCTGTTAAAGCTTTGTCGGAATAAGATTTTGAGATAACCAGTTTCTCCCAGCAATTTAACAGGCCTTATGGTAAGCTTATTGAAGAAAGAAAGAAACAAACAAATGTGGAAAAAGAGAAGGAAAGAGAAAGAAACAAAGGGGTTGGATGAATAGATGAATGGGTGGAAATGGGTGAACGGAACAGAAAAGAAACGAACATGACTTCACTTCGCTTACTTTGTTCTATGTCATCAACTTTTGTACGAGTTTTAGAGCGTTCAAGGACATGCGAAAACAGAAAATCATTATCTTTTCTAGGTATGGTAAAACTTCTTTCTAAACTCATCGACTTCATTAAATAGAGGCTTCTGCTGACTTCTTTCCTTAAAGAGACCGAATGCTGAATTTTTCGCCCTGCGTGGAAAGTAAATCAGGTTCGCCTTAAATTCTTCAAGGAAAAGGATTTTATACTCTCAATTTTTTTTCGCGGTGCACAATTTGTGGCATTTTTCGCCTTGTTATCTTCATCGATTGAGAATCATTCACAAAATAAATCTAAGAATGTAACACAAGGTTAAAAATACAAAGGCATTCCCTTCTCTTTGAAGGAACTTTACGCAGATTATTTACAAGCCTTCCACAACTCCCAAAGAAGAGCCTTGTAACTCGTCAAGCCCAAGCAAACCGATATAATAAATATTACCCGGATAAAATTGGTCTCTTAGAAATCCACATTTAGTGGATTTAGTTTAAACACTTGATGAGAAACAAAAAAATTAACTTTGTTGGTTTTTAATCAGAGTTCTAGAAGAAAATTAAGATGTCAAATTCTGAACATTTCAGAAAGATATTTTGCTTAGGAGGTTTTTAAGTATACAGACTGAAACCATTTTATTTACCAAAAGACCTTTCACTGTTTAAGCCTAAAACCAGGTGAAACTAATAAGTATGATGCCTGTAGCTGTTTAGTCTTTTCAGTGTAAACTTAGAATTTTCTTTCCAGTCAACCACACATGCTGATTTCATTAGGAAGTATTTTGGATCTATATACTTACAAATAGAAACTAAATAATTTTCCACCGTTTATCTCTAATTAAATAAACAGAAAAATGTGTCTACAATTAAACATTCCATAACATAGCAGCATCAAAATTATGCAAAAATATTTCATTACTTGAAATATTTGCATTAGCTTCTGTCAGTTTGGATATTTTCTATAGGCGGCACCTTAGCCGAGTAGTTAGACCACTCGCTCTCACCTAGGCGGCCCGGGTTTGATACCAAGTGACCGCATGTGGGATTTGTGGCTGACAAAGCGGCGCAAATGCGGCTTTTATTCGGGTTCTCCGATTTCCCCGCCATATTCCATCGATAATCCATCTTCATTCCGTTTATCATTAGTGTCATTGTCTACGTTGCCATAATGGTAAAAGCGTAGTAGCAAATACTAGAAAAATATTGTCTATAATAGTTACTCCCAGACAATGGGCACATGACACGAGATATTTGCATAGAAAATGTTGGGCTTATGTGACTACTAATATATATGTGTGCGAGGTATGTGTGTGAGTTGTGTGTATGAGAGGTGTGCGTGAAGTGTGTATGTGAGGTGTGTGTGTGACGTCTGTGTGTGAGGTGTGTGTGCATTTGAGATGTGTGTGAGGTGTGAATGTGAGGTGTGTTTGAGGTGTGTGTGTGAGTTGTGTGTATGAGAGGTGTGCGTGAAGTGTGTATGTGAGGTGTGTGTGTGACGTCTGTGTGTGAGGTGTGTGTGCATTTGAGATGTGTGTGAGGTGTGTTTGAGGTGTGTGTGTGAGTTGTGTGTATGAGAGGTGTGCGTGAAGTGTGTATGGTGAGGTGTATGTGTGTGACGTCTGTGTGTGACGTGTGTGTGCATTTGAGATGTGTGTGAGGTGTGTATATGAGGTGTGTGGGTGAGGTGTGTGTATGTGTGTGAGAGAGGTGTGTGTGTATGTGGGAGGTGTGTGTTTGTGTGTGTATGAGTTGTGTGTGAGGTGTCTAAAAATTATTAGACGAGTCGATAAGTCTATTTTCACCAATTCTTAGCATAAATATATTGTCCTACTGAAAAGGGGGGGGGTGGAAAATGAAGTTTTGTGTTGTTCTTCCTATTTTTATTTACCATCAAGTGAGAAACGTAAACATTTTATTTTATTGGTTCTGTAGTAAATACCTTCTGCACGTGTTCAACCCGTTCACTTGATCTTACAGTATGTAATTTCTTTCTGTGGGGTTACATCAAGAATAGTGTTTTCATTCCCCCACTTGCAGTGACGTTGGCAAAATTGAGAAGGCGCATTACCACAGACCCAGGAGCGTGCACTCAGTAGGAGCGTTGCCTCGCTAAATATTTATTCCAAAGTATTCAGTAAAAAGCTGATAAAGTCAATGGACACCCACAGTAATATTTCTTCGACACATGCAGAAGTAAAGAATTTAAGTGAACCGCAGCTGACCACCGAGACTCAAGTGTGAACATAAAAAGTGGGCTGACTGCGCCGCTGAATCACAATATTCAAATGTGTACATAAATACCAGAATGGTTCTGCTGCTGACTCCCGAGACGCAAGTGTGTACATTAATACTGGGCTGGCTATGCTGCTGACTTCCGAGACTCAAGTGTGTTCATAAATACTAGGCTGATTGCGCTGCTGACTCCATATATTCAAATGTGAATATTAATACCGGGCTGGTTACGCTGCTGACTCCCGAGACTCAAGTGTGTACATTAATACTGGGCAGACTGCAATGCAGACCACCCAAACTAAAGTGTGAACATTAACACTGGGCTGGCTACGTTGCTGTCTGCCGAGACTCAAGTGTGTACATTAACGCTGAAATGGCTACGCAACTGAATGCCGACACTCAAGTGTGTACATTAACACTGGGCTATCTACGCTGCTGACTACTGACACTCAAGTGTGTACGTCAACACCGGGCTGACTGCGCATCTGTCTGCCGACATTCAAGTGAGTCCATTAATACTAAGCTGGCTGCGCTGCTAACTGCTGAGACTCAAGTGTGTGCATTAATACTGGGCTAACTGTGCAGCTGTCTGCCGACATTCAAAAATGTCCATTAATACTAAGCTGCCTGCGCTACTGTCTAACGACACTCAAGTATGTACATTAATACTGTGCTGCTGACCGCCGAGACTCAAGTGTGAACTTTAACACTGAACTGACTGCGCTGCTGACTGCTGAGATTAAGTACGTACATTAACATTGGGCTCGCTACGTTGCTGATCGCCGAGACTCAAGTGTGAACATTCATATTGGGCTGGCTACGCTGCTGACTGCCGACACTCAATTGTGAACTTTAACAATGGGTTGGTCATGCTGCTGACCGTCGAGATTCAACATTAACATTAACACTGGGCTGGCTACACCACTGAATGCTGGCACAGATTATGTAAATAATACTGGGCTGGTTAGGATGCTGACTGCAGAGACTCAAGTGTGTTCATTAATACTGGGCTGGCTGCGCTGCGGTCTGCCGACACTCAAGTATGTACATTAGAACTGGGCTGGCTAAGCTCCTGACTGCCGACACTAAAAGTGTTTACAATAACACTGGGCTGACTGCCTACCTGTCTGCAGCCATTCAAGTGTGTACATTAACAAAGCACTGAGTGCGCCCCCCTTCTGCCGACAATGAAGTGTGTACACTACAACTGGGCTGCTTCCGCTAATGACAGCCAACAATCAAGTGTGTACATTAACACCTGACACGCTCCCGACTGCTTAAATTCAAGTGGGTACATTAAAACTGGGCTGACAACGCTCCTGACAGCCGATATTCAAGTGCGTACATTAACCCTGGGCTGACTACGCTCCTGATTACCGGCACCCATATGTATACATTAACAATGGGCAGGTTACGCTCCTGACCGCCGAGAACCAAGTGTGTATAGTAACACTGGGCTGGCTACGCTCCTGACTGCCGAGAATCAGGTGTATACATTAACACTGGGGTGGCTACGCTCCTGCCTGCCGAGACTCAAGTGTGAAGATTAACACTGTGCTGACTGCGCTGCTGACAACCGCCACACAAGTGTGCACATTAAAACTGGACTGATTGCACTGCTGACTGACGACACTCAAGTGTGTACATTAACACTGTGCTGACTCGCTGCTGACTTCCGATACTCAAGTGTGAATATTAACTCTAGACTGGCTACGCTCCTGACCGCCGACACTCATGTGTGTATATTAACATTGGGCTTGATACGCTGATGAAAGCCGGGACTCAAGTAGGTACACTAACACTGGGATGGCTGTGCTGCTCATTGCCATCACGCAAGTGTGTACATTAATACTGGTCTGATTGCGCTCCTAACCGACGGCATTCAAGTGTGTTCCTTAATACTCGGTAGACGGCGCTGCTGATCGCCGAACTCAATTGTGATCATTCACACTAGGCTGGCTGCGCTGCTGACTGCCGACACTCGAGTGTGTCCATTAATACTGGGCCTGCTGTGCTGATGACTGCCGAAACTTAAGTGTGTACAGTACTACTGGGCTGACTGCGCAACTGACTGCGGAGGCTCAAGTTTATACATTATTACTGGGCTGTATGCGCTCCTGAATGCCGAAACCCTTGTGTGACCTTAGTTCTGGGCTGACTGCGCTGCTAACTGCCAACACCCAAGTGGGTACATTAAAACTGCGCTGACTGCGCTGCTGACAGCCGACAATCAAGTAAGTACATTAATTCTAGGTTGGCTACGCTACTGACCGCCGAGATTCTTGTGTGTACACTAACAGTGGGCTGACGACGCTCCTGACCGCCGAGACTCAAGTGTGATCATTAACACTGGGCTGACTGCGGAACTGACGGCCGACAGTCAAGTGTGTACATTAACTCTGGGGTGGCTACGCGGCTGACAGCCGAGACTCAAATGTCTACTTTAACACTGGGCTGGCTACGCTGCTGACTGCCGACACTCAAATGTGTATATTAAGAATGGGCTGACATCGCTGCTGAGTGCCGACATTCAAGTGTGTACATTGAATTTGGCTGGCTACAGTGCAGACTTCCGACACTCAAGTGCGTACATTAACACTGGGCTGACTAAGCTCCTCACAACCGAGATTCAAGTGTTTAAATAAAAACTGCGCTGCTTACGCTCCTGACCGCCTAGACTCAAGTGGTTACATTAACACTGGGATGACTACGTTCCAGACCGTCCAGACTCAAATGTCAATAACACTGAGCTGTAAACGCTCCTGACTGCCGAACCTTAAGTGTTTACATTAACACTGGGTTGGCTACGATTCTGCCTGCCGAAGCTCAAGTGTGAACAATAACACTGGGCTGGTGCGCTGCTGACTTTCGACACAAAGGTGTGCACATTAACACTGGGCTCGTTGCGCTGCGGACTTCTGACACTCAAGTGTGTACATTAATACTGGGTATGACAGCGGAGAGGACTGCCGACACTCAAGTGCGTAAATTACCACATAGTTGGCTACGCTGCTAACTCCTGAGACTGAAGTGTGTATATTAACACTGGGCTGGCTGCGCTGCTTTCTCCCGAGTCTCAAGTCTGTACATTAACCTTGGGCTGACTAAACTGCTGACCGCCGAGGGTCAAGTGTGAAGAGTAACACTGGGCTAACTACGGTGCTACTTCCGACACTCAAATGTGTATATTATCACAGGACAGGGTGCACTGCTGACTGCCGATACTCATGTGTGAACATTAGCACTGGTCTTACTGCGCTTCTGACTTCAGGAACTCAATATGCACATTAATACTGGGCTTCCTGCGCTGCTGACCGCCGACAGTCAAGAGTGTACACTAAAAGTGGGCTGGATACGCTGCTGACTGCCGAGATTCAAGTGCGTATATTAACGCTGGGCTGGTTACGCTGCTGAATGCCGACACTCAAGTGTGTACATTCATACTCGGCTGACTGAGCTCCTGTCTGCCGACACTCAAGTGTGTGCATTAATACTGGGCTGACTACGCTGCCGATATCCAAGACTTTGAACGTTAACACTGGGCCGACTGCGCTGCTAACTGCCGAAACTCAAGTGTGTATATTAACATTGGTCTGACTGCTCTCCAGACCGCCGAGATTCAGGTGTGTGCATTAAAGCTGGGATGACTACACTCCTGACTGCCAGGACTGACGTTTGTACATTATTACTGGGATGACTGCGCTCCTGACCGTAAACCCTAAATGTGAACCATAATACTGGGCTCACTGCGCTCATGACTGCGGAATCTCAGGTGTGTACATTAATACCGGGCTGACTGCGCTACTGCCGTCAATCAAGTTTTTACTTTAATACTGGGCAGACTTCCGAGACTTAATTGTAAACATTACTACTGGGCTGGCTGCGCTGCTGACGCTCAAGTGTGTACATTAATACAGGGCTGGTTGCGCTGCTGACTGGCGACGCTCAGGTGTGTATATAAATACTGGGCAGACTGCGTTCCTGACTGCCGATACTCAATGTGTACATTAATACTGGGCTGGCAGCGCTGCTGTCTGCCTACACTCAAGTGTGATCATTAATACTGGGCTGGCTGCGCTGCTGAATGCCGACACTCAAGTACGTAAATTAACACTTTGCTGACTACGTGCCTGACTGACAAAGTCAAGGTTGTACATTAACACTGGGCTGGCTACGCACCTGCCTGTTGAGACCAATGTGTAATCATTAATACTGGGCTGACAGCGCTCCTGACTGCCGACGTTCAAGTGTGAACATTAATACTGGGCTGACTGCACTGGTGACTGCTGACACTGAAGTGCTTACATTAATAATTTTTTTTAATTTTTTTTTTTAAATTACAACTAAGCGAAAGCTTATCTAGTAATATTTCCTTCATATATAATTTCGCAATGTATAGGCGAGTCTTCCACTGAAGGCCCCCAAAGCTTACACTAATTCTTGCGGTCGCACATTAAGTCATCTGGCTTGATACTTTTCAATCTTCTAACTTCACACTTACTAAGCACATTCAATATCTCTTTATTTCCATGGTGCTGCACTCTTATATGATGTTTCCTTGCTGTATTTTTTATTTCTTCTGTAACTGTGCCGATCTTGAGATCTCTGTGTATCTGATCATTGCGCACATACCAAGGTGCATTAACTATTGTTCTTAGAGCTTTATTTTGAAATGTCTGTATATGTTTTATATTAGTCAATTTAGAACAGCCCCAAAGCTGTATCCCATAGGTCCAAACTGGCTTTAACACCTGCTTGTATATTAATAGCTTATTATATATGTCAAGTTCAGAATTTCTCCCAATAAGCCAGTAAAGTTTCTTATATTTGATATTTAACTCTTTTCTTTTAGTTTCTATATGCTTTTTCCAATTTAGTTTTGCATCTAGTATCATTCCTAAGTACTTCACTGATTGAACTTGAGGAATAGTTTGATTATTTATTTTTATCGGTAGTATCTTAGTTTTCTTATTCGTAAAGTTGATGTGTACGGATTTAGATTCATTTAATTTTATGCGTCATTTCTTGGTCCACTCATTGACCCTATTGACGGCTTTCTGTAATTTCTGTGTAGATTCCTCTACTGTATGGCCTATTGCCATTATTCCTGTGTCGTCAGCGAAGGTAGCCATAGTAGTATCATCTTGATATGGAATATCCCTAGTAAATATAAGGAACAGTATTGGCCCCAAGACGCTTCCTTGAGGTACTCCAGCAGCTATATTCTTCAATTCAGAGTATTCATTTCCATATTTAACTCGGAAATATCTCCCTTCAATATAGGATAACAATCTTTGATAAAAGTGCTCAGGTAGATCTCGTTGAAGCTTAAAAATTAGACCTTTGTGCCATACTTTATCGAAGGCTTTGGCCACGTCTAGAAATACCCCAGAACAAATTTTGTTTTCCTCTAATGTTCTTTCTATGATATCGACTATACGATGTACTTGATCAATAGTTGAATGTTTGTTTCTAAATCCAAACTGGTGATCTGGTATTAACTTACTTTCCTCTATTATAGGTTTTAATTGCTTTAACAATAGTTTTTCAAATAGCTTAGATAATTGAGATAAGAGTGAAATCGGTCTGTATGATTCCTTTTCATTAGGGTTTTTTCCAGGTTTAAGGATCATGAGCACTTCTGCTACCTTCCATTGACTTGGGATATATTTAAGTCTTAATGCAGTATTTATCATGTGTAATAACTGGATAAGACCTTTTTGTGGTAATTCTTTGAGAATGTGTCCTGTGATTAAATCATATCCTGGTGCTTTTTTTGCATTTATATTCTGCTTTATTTCACGTTGTAATTCTTTGAGCGTTACATACCTAAGTTCTATACCTTGCTTTTTCTTGCCATGTTTTATGTTCTCTTCAGATGTTTGCCTAGGTAAAGGTTGAAAAATCTCTTCCAGATAGTTGACAAATAGGTCTGCTTTATCCTTATCGCTCCTTGCCCATGCTCCATCTCCTTTTTTTATTGGCGGAATTTGATTAATAGGTCTTTTAATACTCATGGTTGCCTTCCATAAAGAGTAATCGGTATCTTTATCTGCTGTTAGTCCTTTCATATAGATAGTAAATGATTTATTTTTTATACTACTGATCAAATTCTTTAACTTATTACAGGTTTGATTTAATCGCTTTTTATCTTCTGGGCCCGTGTTCTCTGCCACTTTTTACGCAGTTTTCTTTTTTCACTAATTAACTCCCTCACTTCCATTGGATAGGAGATATCATTAATGTTATTCCTACTTTTTTCTGGAGTATGGTTCCATGCTGCTTGTTGAATAAATAATCAAACTATTCCTCAAGTTCAATCAGTGAAGTACTTAGGAATGATACTAGATGCAAAACTAAATTGGAAAAAGCATATAGAAACTAAAAGAAAAGAGTTAAATATCAAATATAAGAAACTTTACTGGCTTATTGGGAGAAATTCTGAGATCTATCTCTGCTTCCAACTGTTGCGGTGTTTTTAAAGGAACATTAAGTTCGATAGTGCTCTCTAATTCATTTTTGAACCCTTCCCAATTTGTTTTATTATTAATTAGCCTTGGGGGGCTATCCTTTATTATTATATTATCACTTACTGTTAATATGATAGGGGAATGATCTGATGAAATATCATAATCCTCATTTACGTGCACATAATTGTTAGAGATACCCTTCGTTATGAAAAAATCAATTAAATCTGGTGTTTTGTTTTCATCTGTCGGCCAATATGTAGGTTTTCCAGTTGAATGGAAATGGCACTTTGTTTTAATAGCTGCCCTATACAGCTCCCTTCCTTTAGTAGCAATTATTCTTGATCCCCAATGAGAATGTTTGGCGTTATAATCACCTCCAATAATAAAGTTATTTCCTAAAGTCTTAAAGAGGTTGATATAATCCTCTTCTTTTAGATTATACCTTGGAGGACAATATATTGCAGAAACATTAAAAGACTTAGTTTTAACTTGGATAGTGATAGTTATTACTTGCATTTCTTCGGTTTCTATTTTACTTTCTTCGTAGTGTTTAATGCAGTTTTTAATTATTACTGCGGAGCCCCCTCTTGCTTTATCAGATGGATGGTCTGAACGGTAGATGTCATAACCTCTTATTCTAACATATGATTGTTTAGCCAAATGCGTTTCGGATATTAAGCATATATCTATTTTCTTGCTTTTCAGGAACAGTTCCAACTTCTGAATACGCTGTTGCAAACCGTTTGCATTCCATGATAATATTCTATGTGAGTGTGCCATTTTATTTAATTTTGTTAAGTCTGGCTTCAAGCTCTCTTAATCTATCATAAATCAGTTTGTTGGTATATTTCTGCTCGTCCAGTATTTCTAGGCTGCGTATTATAGCTTTATCAACAGTTGCAAATTCAGCTTTACTATTATGTGTTGCTGCTGCATAATTGTTCTGTTCTCTATTAGGTTCATCCACTATTACTTCACTTTCTTCTAGAACCATATCTAAGTTACAATTCCCTCGAGTCCTATGAATCTGTCTTTGATTTTTCATTGTTTCGTTCCTCCTTTTTTGCAGCTCCTTAGCTACTTCGCATCCACGATAATTTGCAGGATGTTTTTCTCCGCAATTAACACATTTTGGATGTGCAGTTTTGCTTATTTTACAATCTTTAGTAAAGTGCTTTCCTGCACATTTCACACAGCGTGGTTCTTTTTGGCAATAGGCCTGTGTATGGTTAAAGCCTTGGTATTTCTTGCATTGTGGTATCAAATTAGTATTCTTTCTCAGAGGCTCAATTTTGACAACCACATTCAAAATTGTCTTAATATTATATATATATATCTGTAATATTCTCCTTATTATCAAAGGTAAGCATAAATAGTGGCAATCCTTGTCTAATTACTTCCTGCTCCCCATTCCTATTTTTATACCTTTCTTTCTTAAGAATATTTACAACATCTTTAATTTTAAAACCTCTTTCTTTTAATTCTTCTATTATATCTTCTTTTGGGCATGAAGCATGCAATCCTCTTGCCATAACTCTGATTGGTCTATCATTTTTGTTTTCATAAGTCTGCCAATTGATTTTTTCTGTGTTTAATTTCTTGGCTAGAGCCCTATAGCTATCAGAGTTCATAGTATTGATCTTCCATACATTATTATTTAATGATGTAACTTTGTATTCTTTTCCTAGCACTGGCTTTAATAATGCCTTAATTTTTGAATAATCTGCTATATCATATATGTTAATAGGTGGAGGCTGGTGTTCCTTATAGGGAGTTTTTTTCCCCTCCTTCAAGTTATTTGTTTTGCTTTCAGTGCTTCTGGTTTCTGTCTTTTTCCCATTTTTCCTGGTTTTCCCGTTTCTATTACTGGGGATGTTTCAGCTTTTCGTTTCTTGTTTTTCCTCTGTAATATCGACCCTGTTTCTCTGGCCAAATCTTCCTCATCTGTACAGTAATCTATCATATCGCTAGAACCTGCTTTTTCTATAACGTCTTTCTCACTAGTTGTTTTCATTCTCTTGATCCCCAACTTTGTCCATATTTTTTCTAAGTTCTTGATTTTCGAGTCTAAGAGCTTTTATTTCATTTTTTAATTCTTCGTTTTGGCGCTGAATCTCATTCAGTATCTTCTTTAGTTCCTCTTCTGCTGTGTGTAAGTGCACTACTTGTTTTGCTGTAGGCGAGCGTTGAATCAATGCACTCTTTCTAAACACATCTCCCTCAAGCAGTTGATGACTCCCCCCAGAATCCATGGAGTGCCTCCGAAGAGGGTGAATTGTCCAGTTTACCTGGAGTACCACCTGGGGTAGTAAATCCAAAATTTGTTTTATCCATTGCTTGGGTTAATGTTGTGGAATGTTCTTAGCTTCCCCTCGTCTCTTGATAGTTAGTAGCTAACGCTCACATAACTACCCGTCTGACTCACCGAGTACTGGCCCCCCCCCGCCACGACAATGCGACATTCCCTGGGGGGGGGGGACATTAATAATGGGCAGAATTCGCGGCTCACTGCCGAGACTCAAGTGTGTACATTAATGCAGGGCTGACTGCGCTCCTGTCTAACGAAAGACATTAACCCGGGGTTAACAACGCTCCTGACAGCCGAGCCTTAAGTGTGAACATTAAAACGGGGCTGGATACGCTCCTGACTCCCGAGACTCAAGGCTGTACATTAAAACTGTAACACAGGTCTGCCTACGCTTCTGACTGCCGAGACTCAAGTGTGTACATTAATGCTACGCTGGCTACGTTCCTGACTGCCGAGACCCACGTGTGTACATTAATACTGGGTTGACTGCGCTCCTGATTGCCAACACTCAAATGTTTACATTAATACTGGGCTGTTTACGCTACTGACTGCCGACACTCAAATGTGAATATTAATACTGGGCTGACTGCGCAGCTGACTGCCGACACTAAAGTATGTACATTAATACCTGGCAGCCTGCGCTGCTGATTGCCGACACTCAACGTTGTACATTAATACTGGGCTGATACCGGTGCTGACTACCGACACTCAAGCGTGTACATTACAGAGTTGTCTACGCTGCTGACTGCCGAGATTCGGGTATGTACATCAACACTGGGCTGGTTACGCTGCTGATACCCGAGACTTAAGTATGTAAATTAATATTGGGCTGGCTACGCTGCTCACAACCTAGACTCCAGTGTGAACATTAATACTGGGCTGATTTCGCTGCGCCCGAAGAGACGTATGTGTATATATTAACAATGGGCGGGCTATGCTGCTCTCTGCCGACACTCTAGTGTGTACATTAACACTGGGCTGGCTAAGCTTCTGACTGCTGACACTCAGGTTTGTACATTAAAACTCGGCTGACTACGCTGCTGACTGCCGAGACAGAAATGTGTACATAAATACTGGGGCGGCTGCGCTGCTGACTGCCGACACTCAAATGTGTACTTAAACACTGGGCTATCTGTGGTGTTGATTACCGAAACCTAATCGCGTAAATTAACACTGAGCTGACTAGCTCAAGTGTATAGATTAATACTGGGCTGTCTGCGCCGCTGGCTGCCGACACACAAGTGAATACATTAACGCTGGGCCGACTGCGCTGCTGACCTCCGAGACTTAAGTGTGTACATTAAAGCTGGGCTGGGTACGCTGCTGACTGCCGACACTCTATGTGTACGTTAATACTGGGATGGCTTTGTTGCTGATTGCTGTGACTCAAGTGTGTACATAAACACTGGGCTGGCTGCGGTGCTGACTGCCGAGACTCAAGTGTTTACATTAACGATGGGCTGCCTACGCTGCTGATTGCCGACACTCAAGTGTGTAATCAATACTGGTCTGACTGCTCTGTTGACTGCTCCCACTCAAGTGTGTACATTAACGCTGGGTAGGCTACGCTGCCGACTGCCGAGACTCAAGTGTGTTTATTAATACTGGGCCGACTGTGCTGCTGACTGCCGAAACTCAAGTGTGTACATTAACAATTGGCTTGGCTATGCTGCTGACTGCCGAGATTCAACCGTGTACATTAACACTGGGTTTGCTACGCTGCTGAATGCAGAAACTCAGGTGTGTACATTAATACTAGGCTGACTGCACTGGTGGCTGCTGACAAACAATTGTATACATTAATGCTGGGCTGACTGCGCTGCTGGCTGCCGAGACTAAAAGGTGTACACTAATACTGGTCTGACTACGCTGCTGGCTGCCAAGACTAAAATGTGTACACTAATATTGGGCTGACTGCGCTGCTGACTGCCAACGCTCAAGTGTGTAGATTAACACTGGTCTGTCTGCGCTGCTGACTACTGAGACTCATGTGTGTACATTAACACTGAGCTGGCTAAACTGCCGACAGCAGAGATTTAGGTGTTCACATTAACATTGTGATGGCTACGCAGCTAACTGCCGTCACTCAAGTGTGTACATTTACACTGGTCTGGCAACGCTGCTGACGACCGAGACTCAAATGTGAACATTAACACTGGCCTGGCTACGTTGCTCCTGGCGACACTCATGTGTGTACATTAATACTGGGCTAACTGCGCTGCCCACTGCCGACACCCAAGTGTGTATATAAAAACAGAGCTGACTGCGCTCATGTCTGCCGAAGCACAAGTGTGAATATTACTACGTGGCTGGCTACGCTCCTGACTGCCGACACTCAAATGTGTACCTTAACACTGGGCTGACTGGCTTCGGTCTGCCGACACTGAAGTGTATACATTAATATTGGGCTGGCTGCGCTCCAGATCGCTGAGATCAAAGTGTGTATATTGAGACTGTGTTAACTGCGCTCCCATCTGCCAACACTCAATTGCGTACATTGAAATTGGCCTGGCTGCGCTCCTGACCGTCAAGACTAAAGTGTGTAAATTAATATCGGGCTTACTACGCTCCCGACCGCCGTGACTCAAGTGTGTACATTACCACTAGGCTGGCTACGCTCCTGACCACCGAGATTCAAGTGTGACCTCTGACACTGGGCTGCCTACGATTCTGACTGTCGACATTAAGTGTGTACATTAATGCTGGGCTATCTACGCTCCTGACCGCCTTGACTCCGGTGTGTACATTATCAATTGGCTGGCTAACGCTCCTGACTGCCGAGACTCAAGTGTGTATATGAATACTGGGCAACTATGCTACTAACCGCCGAGACTCAAGTGTGTACATTAACAATGGGAATGAATACGCTCCTGACCTCCGAAACTCAAGTGTGTTTATTAACACTGCACTGCTTATGCTCCTGACCGCCAATATTTAAAAGTGTATATAAATTCTGGGCTGGCTGCGCTGCTGACTGCCGACAATCAAGTCTTTACATTATTACAGGACTGACAGCGCTGCAGGCTACCGACACTCAAGTGTGATATTCAAACCAGGGATCACTGTGCTGCTGACTGGCCAGACGCAAGAGTGTACTTGAACAGTGGGTTGCCTACGCTGCTGACCGCCGAGACTCAAGTGTGAATATTGTCACTGGGCTGGCTACGCTGCTGACCACCGCACTCAAGAGTGAACATTAATTCTGGGCTGGCTACGCTGCTGTCTGTTGACACTCAAGAGTGTACATAAACACTAGGCATTGGCTGCTGCTTGCCGACACTCATGTGTATACATTAATACTGAGCTGAATGCGCTACTGTCTGCCGAAACTGAAGTGTGTACATTAATACTGGGCTGTCTGCGCTGCTGACTGCCGACAGTCAAGTGTGAATTTTATTGCTGGGCTGACTGCGCAACTGACTGCCGAGACTCAAGTTTTTACATTAACACTGGGCCTATTGCGGTCCCTAAAGCCGAGATTTAACTGTGAACATTAACACTGGGCAGGCTAGGCTCCTGACTGACTACGTCCCTGACTGCCGAGACTCAACTGTGTACATTTACACTGGGCAGGCTGCGCTGCTGACTGCCCACATTCAACTGTGTAAATTAATGATGGGCTGACTGAGCTGCTGACTGCCGACACTCAAGGGTGTACAAAAACACTGAGCTGAATGTGCTCCTGATCGCCGACACTCAAGTGTGTTCATTAACACTGGGCTGACTGCGCAGCTGACTGCCGACCCTCAAGTGTGTACGTTTACGCTGGGCTGATTGCGGTACTTACTGCCGACACTTCAAGTGTGTACATTAATAATGGGCTGGCTACGCTGCTGACTGCCGACACTCAAGTGAGTGCTGTAATACTGAGCTGACTGTGCTCCTGACTGCAGATTTTAGAGTGTGTATATTTATATTGGGCTGACTGTACTGTTGACCGCCGAGACACAAGTGTGAACATTAACACTCGACTGGCTACGCTGCCGACCGCCGAGACTCAAGTGAATACATTAACACTGAGATGGCTACGCTGCCAACCGCCGAGGCCTAAGTGTGAACATTAACTCTGGGCTGATTGCACTACTGACTGGCGAGACTCAAGTTTGTACATTAAAACTGGTTTACCTATGCGGTTGACCGCCGAGACTCAAGCGTGCACATTTACACTGGGCTGGCTGCGCTGCTGACTGCCGACCCCTAATTGTGTACATTAAGACTGCGATGGCTACGCTCCTGACTGCCGAGACTCAAGTGTGTATATTAATACTGGGCAACTATGCTACTAACCGCCGAGACTCAAGTGTGTACATTAACAATGGGAATGAATACGCTCCTGACCTCCGAAACTCAAGTGTGTTTAGTAACACTGCACTGCTTATGCTCCTGACCGCCAATATTTAAAAGTGTATATAAATTCTGGGCTGGCTGCGCTGCTGACTGCCGACAATCAAGTCTTTACATTATTACAGGACTGACAGCGCTGCAGGCTACCGACACTCAAGTGTGATATTCAAACCAGGGATCACTGTGCTGCTGACTGGCCAGACGCATGAGTGTACTTGAACAGTGGGTTGCCTACGCTGCTGACCGCCGAGACTCAAGTGTGTATATTGTCACTGGGCTGGCTACGCTGCTGACCACCGCACTCAAGAGAGAACATTAATTCTGGGCTGGCTACGCTGCTGTCTGTTGACACTCAAGAGTGTACATAAACACTAGGCATTGGCTGCTGCCTGCCGACACTCATGTGTATACATTAATACTGAGCTGAATGCGCTACTGTCTGCCGAAACTGAAGTGTGTACATTAATACTGGGCTGTCTGCGCTGCTGACTGCCGACAGTCAAGTGTGAATTTTATTGCTGGGCTGACTGCGCAACTGACTGCCGAGGCTCAAGTTTTTACATTAACACTGGGCCTATTGCGGTCCCTAAAGCCGAGATTTAACTGTGAACATTAACACTGGGCAGGCTAAGCTCCTGACTGACTACGTCCCTGACTGCCGAGACTCAAGTGTGTACATTTACATTGGGCAGGCTGCGCTGCTGACTGCCCACATTCAACTGTGTAAATTAATGATGGGCTGACTGAGCTGCTGACTGCCGACACTCAAGGGTGTACAAAAACACTGAGCTGAATGTGCTCCTGATCGCCGACACTCAAGTGTGTTCATTAACACTGGGCTGACTGCGCAGCTGACTGCCGACCCTCAAGTGTGTACGTTTACGCTGGGCTGATTGCGGTACTTACTGCCGACACTTCAAGTGTGTACATTAATAATGGGCTGGCTACGCTGCTGACTGCCGACACTCAAGTGAGTGCTGTAATACTGAGCTGACTGTGCTCCTGACTGCAGATTTTAGAGTGTGTATATTTATATTGGGCTGACTGTACTGTTGACCACCGAGACACAAGTGTGAACATTAACACTCGACTGGCTACGCTGCTGACCGCCGAGACTCAAGTGAATACATTAACACTGAGATGGCTACGCTGCCAACCGCCGAGGCCTAAGTGTGAACATTAACTCTGGGCTGATTGCACTACTGACTGGCGAGACTCAAGTGTGTACATTAAAACTGGTTTGCCTATGTGGTTGACCGCCGAGACTCAAGCGTGCACATTTACACTGGGCTGGCTGCGCTGCTGACTGCCGACCCCTAATTGTGTACATTAAGACTGCGATGGCTACGCTGCTGACCACCGAGACTCAAGTATGAACATTAGCACCAGGCTGGCTACGCTGCTGACTGTTAATGCTCAAATGTGTATTAATACAGGGCTGCTGCGCTGCTGCCTGCCGACAATCAAGTGTGTACATTAATATTGGGCTACCTGCGCTCCTGTCTGCCGACACTCCAGTGTGTACATTAATATTCGGCTGGCCTCGCTGCTGACTGTCGAGAATTAAGTGTGTACGTCAACATAGTGCTGGCTACGCTCCTGACTGCCGACACTCAAGTGTGAACATTAATACTGGACTGACTGCGCTACTGACAGCCGAGGCTCAAGTGTGTACACTGACACTGGGCTGACTGTGCTCCTGACTGGCTAGACTCATTTGTGTCGAGTAACACTGGTCTGGCTACTCTCCTGACTGACGAGACACAAAAGTGTACATTAACACTGGGCTGACTACGCTCTTGACCGCCGAGACTCAAGTATGTACATTAACACTGGGCTCACTACGCTGCTGACTGCCGACACTCAAGTGTGTACATTACCAATTGGTTTGGCTATGCTGCTGACTGCC
Source organism: Hymenopus coronatus (assembly GCA_030762935.1). Taxonomy (NCBI): domain Eukaryota; kingdom Metazoa; phylum Arthropoda; class Insecta; order Mantodea; family Hymenopodidae; genus Hymenopus; species Hymenopus coronatus. Next base: position 14,513,175 of record CM060890.1, read on the forward strand.
GAGATTCAAGCGTGTACATTAACACTGGGTTTGCTGCGCTGCTGACTGCCGAAACTCAGGTGTGTACATTAATACTGGGCGGACTGTACTGGTGGCTGCCGACACACAATTGTATACATTAATGCCGGGCTGACTGCGCTGCTGGCTGACGAGATTAAAATGTGTACACTAATACTGGTCTGACAGCGCTGCTGGCTGCCGAGACTAAAATGTGTACACTAATATTGGGCTGACTGCGCTGCTGACTGCCAACGCTCAAGTGTGTACATTAACAATGGGCTGGCTGCGCTGGTGACTGCCGACACTCAATTGTGTACATTAACACTGAGCTGACTGCACTCCTAACCGCCGACACTCAAGTGTGTACATTAACACTGGGCTGACTGCGCTGTTGACTGCCGACCCATAAGTGTCTACCTTAACACTGGGCTGACTGCGCTGCTGACTGCCGACACTCAAGTGTGTACATTAATACTGGGCTGATTGCGGTGCTGACCACCGACACTCAAGTGTGTTCATTAACATGGGCGGATTACTCTGCTGACTGCCAAGGCTCAAGTGTGTACAACAACACTGGACTGGCTAAGCTGCTGACTTCCAGAGCTCAAGTGTATAGATTAGTACTGGGCTGTCTGCGCCGCTGTCTGCGACACACAAGTGTATACATTAACGCTAGGCTGACAGCGCTGCTGACCTCCGAGACTTAAGTGTGTACATTAAAGCTGGGCTGGGTACGCTGCTGACTGCCGACACTCTATGTGTACGTTAATTCTGGGCTGGCTTTGTTGCTGATTGCCGAGACTCAAGTGTGTACATAAACACTGGGCTGACTGCGCTGCTGACTGCCGAGACTCAAGAGTTTACATTAACGATGGGCGCCTACGCTGCTGATTACCGACACTCAAGTATGTAATCAATACTGGCCTGACTGCTCTATTGACTGCTGATACTCAAGTGTGTACATTAACGCTGGGCAGGCTACGCTGCTGACTGCCGACACTCAAGTGTGTACATTAACAATTGGTTTGGCTATGCTGCTGACTGCCGAGAATCAAGCGTGTACATTAACACTGGGTTTGCTGCGCTGCTGACTGCCGAAACTCAGGTGTGTACATTAATACTGGGCGGACTGTACTGGTGGCTGCCGACACACAATTGTATACATTAATGCTGGGCTGACTGCGCTGCTGGCTGACGAGATTAAAATGTGTACACTAATATTGGGCTGACTGCGCTGCTGACTGCCAACGCTCAAGTGTGTACATTAACACTGGGCTGACTGCGCTGCTTACTGCAGACATACAAATGTATATTTTAATACTGGGCTCACTGCGCTGCTGGCTGCCGACACGCAAGGGTGTACATTAATTGGCTGCCGACACTCAAGTGTATACATTAATACTGGGCTGACTGCGCTGCTTAGTGCCGACATACAAATGTATATTTTAATACTGGGCTCACTGCGCTGCTGGTTATCGACTCACAAGTGTGTACATTAATACTGGGCTGACTGCCGACACTCAATTGTGTACATTAATACTGGGCTGACTGCGCTGCTGGCTGCCGACACACACGTGTGTACATTAATATTGGGCTCACTGCGCTGCTGGCTGCGAACACTCAAGTGTGTACATTAATACTGGGCTGACTGCGCTGCTGGCTGCCGACACTCAAGTGAGGACATTAATACTGTGCTCACTGCGCTGCTGGCTGCCGACACTCAAGTGTGTACGTTAATACTGGGGTGACTACGCCGCTGGCTGCCGACACTCAAGTGTGTACATTAATACGGGTCTGACTGTGCTGCTGGTGCCGACACACAACTGTATACATTAATACTGGTCTGACAGCGCTGCTGGCTGCCAATACTCAAATGTGTACATTATTATTGGCTGACTGCGCTGCTGACTACCGACACTCAAGTGTTCACGTCAGTAGGTACATATCTAGCAGAATCCTTTTAGTATATCGGAAATTAAGCCAATTATTAGAATATTACAAAAGAAAAAAGCAGCAGGACGAGATGGTATAATAAATGAGGTACTTATAAATTTGGAGGACAAAATTACTCCTTATCTCTTTAAATTATTTAATGACTGTATATGGCAAGGTCGATTTTCCATATTGCTGGAAAGAAGCCAAAGTAATTATTTTAACGAAGAGTTCAGAAAATATCCGAATGAATCTATATCCTATAGATCCGTTTGTTTAATAAACACCCTAGGTAAGCTTTTTGAAGAACTGATATGCAAACGATTGAAAGAATATAGAGTAAAAGTCGGTCTTAATAATTAGCCATATGGCTTTAGAAAAGGATTTTCAACCGAAGACGCTGTAAACAAACTTATTGATTTAGTAAAACCATCTCAATCAAAATCTGTAATTGGCATTTTTATTGACATATCTGGGGCTTTGGACAACTTATATTGGCCCGTTTTAATTGAGAGATTGAGAATGAAAGGTTTCCTAGAGGTTTCTATAATATGCTAATGGGTTATTGTAAAGATAGAAGAGTATATATTAAAGGTGCCAAAAATAAAATGCTATAGAATATTACCAAAGGATGCCCCAAAGGGTGGTTACTAGGTCCAATATTTTTTAACTTAGTATTAGAAACTTTATTAGATTATCTAATTGCTAGCATTTATGTAAATGAAACCATTGCCTATGCGGATGACATATTATTTCTTATAGAGGGTAATGGCAGAAATCAAGTAGAATCAAAGGCTGCTAATTTAATGACAACCTTACATAACTGGTGCAGCTTAACAAAACTTCAAATAGCTCCTGCCAAATCAGCCTACATGATATTTAAATGTACGCTTAAACGGGATCCAACAATTAAATACAACAACCGAAATATTCGACGACAAAGAGCGGTAAGATATTTCGGTATACTGATTTACGATAAATTACATTTTAGACATCATACTGATTACGTGAGAGCAAAATCAGAATCTATTATTAGTGAGAATAGTTCAATCTCAGATTAGAATTCCGTTTAATGCAATAGCATCATACCATACCAGTATCTTCGCATCGATAATTGCTTACGGTGCAGCAAAATGGGCTTCTTGTATGAATGATGTTATGATAAAAGCCCTACTACGAAGAACACAGAGAAAGATTTCATTAAGATACTCAGGAGCAAATATCAGTTAACCGTTTATAGCATTATTAGTTGCTCTGGGCATATGGCCAATAAATTATGTTATTAAGCTAAGAGTTGCGATTTTTTGGCTTAAAAAATGTAATTTTAACAAAATACGGGATATAATAGGCACACACTGCTACACGATAAAGGATATAATAATTAGATTAAGAAGGCAGTGGGAAAATGAATGGGAAATGTTGAGGCGAGAAGATCTTCTCAAAATTTTAATAATATCTTGGAAAGATTACAACATAGACATTTCCGTCCAACCAAGGGAATGCTTCATTACCTATTAGGACACGGACCCTATAAAACCTAGTGGATGAAAATACGAAAAGCAACAAACGATATATTTGAGAATGTGAGGAAAGGGAAATTTTAGCTGGAAATTATATATATCAAATTTTGAGAGACGAAATACTTACATATTTTAGCAGACAAAGTTAGTAAATTAGTCTGGGAAGAAATATTACCTGTAGAAGCAATAAATAACGATAATATAGGAGATTTAGAAGTAAGGAGATCTACGAGAATAAGACAAATGCAACAACAACAATAACCATAAATTAAATAAATTTTATCATTTATAAATAACAGAATGGATAGTACCGAAATTATAGAAGAAGAGACGGAAGATTAAAGCGGGGAAGGAAAAAGATAGAAGATTAAAAATTAGGAACTAATAGGGAGAAAGGGAACAGACCAAACAGAAGAAGAGAGCATGTGCTGTAAGAGACGGTTATGAGAGAGGAGAAGAAGAGGGAAGATGATGTGCAGGGATGAAGTTAGAAGATGAAGATTTGCAGTGAGAAGGAAGTGATGAAAAGAAGAGGACAATATGACCCAATTTGACATAATTATTGTGACATTAACTAACATTTACATTAGTGCTGAAATGTTATTTATAACCAACAGATGTGATGAAGAAAGAAGAGAAGCATAAATATATCACTAAAATCTAAAACATATATGTTAATGTACTTTGAAGTAATTTAATCAGTACTTATGTTGAAATAGAGTTATAATTAGTTTTAATTTACTAAACTAAATTCATTTTTTTCTTTATTTTAGGACATTTTGAGGAATTTAAATTCAGAGTTTTAATGTTTGCGTAAAAATAAGTTATTAAATTATAGAATTTAGATATTATGTTTTGTTTTATTTTGGATATGTTAATTAAATATTATACACAAGTAAATTTTGGTAATATATACCTAACGTTAATTTTAATACTTACTGCCGGCTACCAGCGGTATTACCGGCTACCTGCAGTATTACCGGCTAAGGTAATTTAGTTTAATTCAGTTATTTAATTTCATGTAGCTTCTTTCTTTCTTTCTTTTTTTTTTCCTCATTTCCCTTAGTTTAATTTTTCTTTTCTTTTTTAAACACAAGGATAAAAGGGTAGATAATTAAGGGAAGCTGGTTTCCAGCTATCCATTTTACTGGTTTCTAGTATAAGGTTGTTTTTATCTTTTAGTCAATAGTTATTTAGTATTAAAATGTTTATATATTTTTATATTATACATATTTGTTATTTTATTAATTTTTAATATATATCTGTAAAATTATGTTTTATATGGTGAAGGTTTAATAAAGTTAAAATTTGTAGATATACGTTCCGGTATAGATAACTAAGTGCCGGCATGGAGTGTTTAAGATTTTATTTGTTTATTTATTTTAGCCGAATCCTTGATTGAGCTACACCAGCCAGAGAGAATGCGCGTTTCTGCAGGCTGCCAACAGACACAGGCTTACTATATCATGTGAAGTCAGTCAGTATCTGTTAAGGTAGCGAGGTCTCAAGATGCATTTTTAATATTGGCGTGTTACTCAGTGTGAAGTTTTGCAATTTGTAGAAATGAGCACGTAAAGCTTGTTTGAACAGTATAATTATTATACAACAATATCTCAGCCTAAATATATAAAAAGAGTTATTTGCAACACATTTCCCGCACGTTCATTCTCGGAAAAATTACAAATAATTAAAAATGGAAGAGCAACACCACAACTATCTAGTTTGGTTCAACATAGAAATAAATGCAATAGACATTTTCAGTCAAACACACATATAGTACATGTGCGTGGTTAGCCAGTAGCGCTAAACTAAACAAATGCATTGTTTTGCTGGTACTGTTTTCTGTTTGGTAGTGACAGTAATAGTAGTTGCACAAAAATGCATACACACATCTGGGAAATTTAGTCAAGTCTTAGCCGAGCACAGATTGACTGTTCTTCATTTACTTCTTCAAGAGGTATAAATGTTTTGGAAAAAGTATAATAGACACCGAACTTATGCCCAGTTAACCAGTTTATTGGACCCAGGGAACTTCAAAAGGATATATTTCCAGTGAAATGAGAGTATCGAATTTTTTTGTGGAATATATTACATTCTCCATACACTGTGTACATAGTACGTGACGAGAAAGTAAAAATAGATTTAAAATAATAAGGTCGAGACAGTATAAACAGACATATTTAATAGTCAAGTAAAAATAAAGTAAATACGTAAGCAAATGATTCGTGAAAAATAGCAAAAGTGAATAAGGTATTGTTAGCATAAAGGAATAGTAGTTTTTGATTCCAATAATTATATATTATAATATTAACTGTGTAACACTTTTCAGTCAAAATTGCATATACTATCCTGTTTATGAATGGTAGCATTTTTCAAGTGATTGGCGTCTTAGGCCGGGGTTAGCTAATAGATAGGTAAGGTGCTACTAGTAAGGTAAGGTTTGAATGGACAAGATCCACATAAATCAGATTGGTGTCTTAGGCCGGGGTTAGCAGTAAGGTAAGGTGCTACTAGTAAGGTAAGGTTTGACTGGGCAAGATCCACATAACTCAGATAGATCGGAGTCTTAGGCCGGGGTTAGCTACTAGTAAGCTAAGGTTTTAATGGGCAAGATCAACATAACTCAGATAGATCGGTGTCTTAGGCCGGGGTTAACTACTAGTTAGGTAAGGTGCTACTATAAAGGTAAGGTTTGACTGGGCCAGAATGACATAACTCACATAGATTGGTGTCTTAGGCCGGGGTTAACTACTAGTAAGGTAAGGTGCTACTAGTGAGGTAAGGTTTGACTGGGCCAGATCCACATAACTCAGATAGATAGGTGTCTTAGGCCGGGGTTAGTTACTAGTTAGGTAAGGTGCTACTAGTAAGGTAAGGTTTGACTGGGCCAAATCCACATAACTCAGATAGATTGGTATCTTAGGCCGCGCTTAGATACTAGTAAGGTAAGGTGCTACTAGTAAGGTAAGGTTTGACTGGGCAAGATCCACATAACTCAGATAGATCGGTGTCTTATGCCGGGTTTAGCTACTAGTAAGGTAAGCTTAGACAGGACAAGTACCACATAACTCAGATAGATTGGTGTCTTAGGCCGGGGTTAGCTACTAGTAAGGTATGGTGCTACTAGTCAGGTAAGGTTTGACTGGGCAAGATCCACATAACTCAGATAGTTAGGTTTTTTTGGCAGGGGGTAACTACTAGTAAGGTATGGTTTGAGTGAACAAGATCCACATAACTAAGATAGATCGGTGTCTTAGGCCGGGATTAGCTAAGAGTAAGGTAAGGTTTGAATAGGCAAGATCCTCATAACACAGATTCATCGGTGTCTTAGGCCGGAGTTAGCTATTAGTAAGGTAAGGATTGAATGGATAAGATCCACATAACTCATATAGCTCGGTGTCTTAGGCCGGGGTTAGCTATTAGTAAGGTAAGGTTTGACTATGCCAGATCCACATAACTCAGATAGATGGGTGTCTTATGACGGGGTTAGCCACTAGTAAGGTAAGGTGCTACCAGTAAGGTAAGGTTTGACTGGGCAAGATCCACATATCTCAGATAGATCGGTGTCTTAGGCCGCGACTAGCTAACAGTAAGGAAAGGCTTGAATGGGCAGCATCCACATAACGGAGATAGATTAGGGCCTTTGGCCGGAGTTAGATACCAGTAAGGTAAGGTTTGAATGGACAAGATCCAAATAACTCAGATAGATTGGTGTCTTAGTCCGGGTTTAGCTTCTAGTAACGTAAGGTGCTACTACTAAGGTAAGGTTTGAATGGACAAGATCCACATAACTCAGATAGATTGGTGTCTTATGCCGGGGTTAGCTACTAGTAAGGTAACGTGCTACTAGTAAGGCAACGTTTGAATGGGCAAGATCCACATAACTCAGATAGATCGGTGTCTTAGGCCGGGGTTAGCTACTAGTAAGGTAGGGTACTACTAGTAACATAAGGTTTGACTGGGACAGATCCACATATTTCAGATAGATTGGTGTCTTAGGACCGGTCTGGCTACTAGTAAGGTAAAGTGCTACTAGTAAGGTAAGGTTTAACTGGGGAAGATTCACATAACCCAGATAGATTGGTGTCTTAGGCCGGGGTTAGCTACTAGTAAGGTAAGGTGCTACTATTAAGGTAAGGTTTGAATGGACAAGATCCGTATAACTCAGATAGAATGGTGTCTTAGGCCGAAGTTAGCTACTAGTAAGGTAACTATTGAATGGACAAGATCAGAATAACTCAGATAGATCGGGGTCTTAGGCCGGGGTTGGCTAATAGAAAGGTAAGGTTCTACTAGTAAGGTAAGGTTTGACTGAACAAGATCCACATAACTCAGATAGATCGATGTCTTAAGCCGGGGTTAGCTGCTAGTAAGGTAAGTTGCTACTAGTAAGGTAAGGTGCTAGTAGTAAGGTAAGGTGCTACTACTAAGGTAAGGTTTGACTGGGCAAGATCCACATAAAACAGATAGATCGGTGTCTTTGGCCGGGGTTAGCTACTAGTAAAGTAAAGTGCTACTAGTAATGTAAGGTGCTACTAGTAAGTTAAGGTTTGGCTGGGCAAGATCAACATGACTCAGATAGATCGGTGTCGTATGCCGGGGTTAAAACTAGTAAGGTAAGGTGCTACTAGTAAGATAAGGTTTGAATGGGCAAGATCCACATAACTCAGATAGATCGGTGTCTTAGGCCGGGGAAATCTACTAGTAAGATCAGGTGCTGCTAGTAAGGTAAGGTTTGAATGGGCAAGATCCACATAACTGAGATAGATCGGTGTCTTAGGCCGGGTTTAGCTACTAGAAAGGTAAGGTGCTACAAGTAAGGTAACGTTTGACTGGGCAAGATCCACATAACTCAGATAGTTAGGTGTCTTAGCCCGGGGTTAGCTACTAGTAAGGTAAGGTTTTTTAGGACAAGATCCACATAAATGAGATAGATTGGTGTCTTAGGCCGGGGTTAGCTACTAGTTAGGTAAGATATTAATGGACAAGATCCAAATAACTCAGATAGAACGGTGTCTTAGGCCGGGGTTAAGTACTAGTAAGGTAAGGTTTGACTGGACAAGATCCACATAACTCAGATAGATCGGAGTCTTAGGCCGGGGTTAGCTGCTAGTAAGGTAAGGTGCTACTAGTAAGATAAGGTGCTAATAGTAAGGAAAGGTTTGACAGGGCAAGATCCACATAACACAGATAGATCGGTGTCTTAGGCTGAGATTAGCTACTAATAAGTTAAGGATTGAATGGGCAGTATCCACATAACGCAGATATATTGGTGTATTAGGCCGGGGCTAGCTACTAGTAAGGTAAGGTTTGAAATGGATAAGATTCACATAACTCAGATAGATTGGTGTCTTAGGCCGGGGTTAAATTCTAGTAACGTAAGATGCAACTAGTAAGGTAAGGTTTGAATGGACAAGATCCACCTAACTCAGATACATTGGTGTCTTATGCCGGGGTTGGCTACTAGTAAAGTAAAGCGCTACTAGTAAGGTAACGTCTGAATGGGCAAGATCCATATAACTCAGATAGATAGTTGTCTGTGGCCGGGGTTAGCTACTAGTAAGGTAAGTTTCTACTAGTAAGATAAAGTTTGACTGGGCCTGATCCAAATAACTCAGATAGAATGGTGTCTTAGGACGGGGTTAGCTACTAGTAGGGTAAGGTGCTACTAGTAAGGTAAGGTTTTACTGCGGAAGATACACAAAACACATATAGATTGGTGACTTAGGCCGGAATTAGCTACTAGTAAAGTAAGGTGCTACTAGAAAGGTAAGGTTTGAACGGATATAATCCATATAACTCAGATAGATTGGTGTCTGAGGCCGGGGTTAGCTACTAGTAAGGTAAGATTTGAATGGCCAAGATTCACATAACTCAGAGAGATCGGGGTCTTAGGCCGGGTTTAGCTACTAGTAAGGTAACGTGCTACTAGTAGGGAAAGGTTTGCTGGGCAAGATCAAAATAACTCAGATAGATCGGTGTCTTATGCCGGGGTTAGTTACTAGTAAGATAAGCTTTGACAGGACAAGTACCACATAACTCAGATAGATTGGTGTATTAGGCCGGGGTTAGCTACTAGTAAGGTATGGTGCTACTAGTCAGGTAAGGTTTGACTGGGCAAGAACCACATTACTCAGATAGATCGGTTTTTTTGGTTGGGGTTAGCTACTAGTAAGTTGAGGTTTGAGTGAACAAAATCCACATAACTGAGATAGATCGGTGTCTTAGGCCGGGATTAGCTAAGAGTAAGGTGAGGTTTGAATGGGCAAGATCCTCATAACACAGATATATCGGTGTCTTAGGCCGGAGTTAACTATTACTAAGGTAAGGATTTATTGGATAAGATCCACAAAACTCATATAGCTCGGTGTCTTAAGACGCGGTTAGCTACTAGCAAGGTAAGTTTTGACTACGCCAGATCCACATAACTCAGATAGATTGGTGTCTAATGTCGGGGTTAGGTGCTAGTAAGGTAGGTTGCTACTAGTAAGGTAAGGTTTGCCTGGGCAAGATCCACATATCTCAGATAGATTGGTGTCTTAGGTCCGGGCTAGCTACTAGTAAGGAAAGGTGCTACTAGTAAGGTAAGGTTTAACTGGGGAAGATCCACATAACTCAGATAGATTAGTGTCTTAGGCCGGGGTTGGCTACTAGTAAGGTAAGGTGCTGCTATTAAGGTAAGGTTTGAATGGACAAGATCCGTATAACTCAGATAGATTTGTGTCTTAGGCAGAAGTTAGTTACTAGTAAGGTAAGGATTGAATGGACAAGCTCCACATAACTCAGATAGATCGGGGTCTTAGGCCGAGGTTGGCTACTTGAAAAGTAAGGTTCTACTAGTAAGGTAAGTTTTGACTGGGCAAGATCCACATAATTCAGATAGATGGATGTCTTACGCCGGAGTTAGCTGCTAGTAAGGTAAGTTGCAACTAGTAAGGTAAGGTGCTTGTAGTAAGATAAGGTGTTTCTACTAAGGTAAGGTTCGACTGGGCAGGATCCACATAACTCAGATACATCGGTGTCTTTGGCCGGGTTTATCTACTAGTAAGGTAAAGTGCTAATCGCAATGTAAGGTGCTAATAGAAAGTTAAGGTTTGGCTGGGCAAGATCAACATAACTCAGAAGGATCAGTGTCTTTAGCCGGGGTTAACTAATAGTAAGGTAAGGTGCTAATAGTAAGGTAAGCTTTGTTTGGGCAAGATGCACATATCTCAGATAGATCGGTGTCTTAGGCCGGGGAAGGCTACTAGTAAGGTAAGGTTTGTTTGGGCAAGATGCACATAACTCAGATAGATCGGTGTCTTAGGCCGGGGAAAGCTACTAGTAAGGTAAGGTGCTGCTAGTAAGGTAACGTTTGAATGGGTAAGATCCACATAACTCAGATAGATCGGTGTCTTAGGCAGGGTTAGCTACTAGTAAGGTAAGGTTTGAATGGGCAAGATCCACATAACTCAGATAGATCGGTGTCTTAGGCCGGGTTTAGCTACTAGTAAAGTAAGGTGCTACTAAAAGGGTAAGGTTTGACAGGGCAAGATCCACATAACTCAGATAGTTCGGTGTCTTAGGCCCAGCTTATCTACTAGTAAGGTAAGGTTTGATAGGACAAGATCCACATAAAGCAGATAGATTGGTGTCTTAGGCCGGGGTTAGCTACTAGTTAGGTAAGATATTAATGGACTAGATCCAAATAACTCATATAGATCGGTGTCTTAGGCCGGGGCTAATTACTAATAAGGTAAGGTTTGACTGGGCAAGATCCACATAACTCAGATAGATCGGTGTCTTTGGCCGGGGTTAGCTGCTAGTAAGGCAAGGTGCTACAAGTAAAGTAAGGTGCTAATAGTAAGGAAAGGTTTGACTGGGCAAGATCCACATAACTCAGATAGATCGGTGTCTTAGGCCGTATTTAGCTACCAGTAAGGTAAGGATTGAATGGGCGGTATCCACATACCGCAGATATATTCGTGTCTTAGGCCGGGGTTAACTACTAGTAAGGTAAGGTTTGAAATGGATAAGATCCACATAACTCCAATTGATTGGTGTCTTATGTCGGGGTTAGCTTCTAGTAACGTAAGGTGCTACTAGTAAGGTAAGGTTTTAAATGGACAAAATCCACCTAACTCAGATGGATTGGTGTCTTATGCCGGGGTTAGCTACTAGTAAAGTAAGGTGTTACTAGTGAGGTAACGTCTGAATGGGCAAGATCTACATAACTCAGATAGATCGGTGTCTGTGGCCGGGGTTAGCTACTAGTAAGGTCAGGTGCTACTAGTAAGATAAGGTTTGCCTGGGCCAGATCCAAATAACTCATATAGATTGGTGTCTAAGGACGGGGTTACCTACTAGTAGGGTAAGGTGCCAGTAGTAAGGTAAGGTTCAACTGGGGAAGATCCACAAAACTCATATAGATTGGTAACTTAGGCCGGGGTTAGCTACCAGTAAGGTAAGGAGCTACTAGAGAGGTAAGATTTGAATGGATAAAATCCATAAAACTCAGATAGATTGATGTCTTAGGCTGGGGTTAGCTACTAGCAATGTAAGGTTTGAATGGACAAGATCCACATAATTCAGATAGATCGGGGTCTTAACCCGGGGTTAGCTACTAGTAAGGTAAAGTGCTACTAGTAAGGTAAGATTTGCTGGGCAAAATCCACATAACTCAGATAGATCGGTGTCTTATGCCCGGGTTAGCAACTGGTAAGGTAAGCTTTGACAGGACAAGTTCCAACATAACTCAGATAGATTGGTGTCTTAGGCCGGGGTTAGCTACTACTAAGGTATGGTGCTACTAGTCAGGTAAGGTTTGCCTGGGCAAGATCCACATAACTCATATAGATCGTTTTTTTTTGGCTGGCGTTAGTTATTAGTAAGGTAAGGTTTGAGTGAATAAGATCCACATAACTGATATAGATAAGTGTCTTAGGCCGGAGTTAGCTATTAGTAAGGTAAAGATTGAATGGACAAGATCCAAATAACTCAAATAGCTCAAAGTCTTAGGCCGGGGTTAGCTACTAATAAGGTAAAGTTTGACAATGCCAGATCCACATAACTCAGATAGATTGGTGGGGTTAGCTACTAGTAAGGTAAGATGCTACTAGTAAGGTAAGGTTTGACTGGGCAAGATCCACATAACTTTGATAGATCGGTATCTTAGGCCGCGGATAGCTACCAGTAAGGAAAGGCTTGAATGGGCAGCATCCACATAACGCAGATAGATTAGTGTCTTAGGCCAAGGTTAGCTACTAGTAAGTTAAGGCGCTACTAGTAAGGTAAGGTTTGACTGGACAAGATCCAAATAACTCAGATAGATTGGTGTCATAGTCCGGGGTTAGCTTCTAGTAACGTAAGATACTACTAGTAAGGTAAGGTTTGAATGGATAAGATCCACATAACTCAGATAGATTGGTGTCTTATGCCGGGGTTAGCTACTAGTAAGGTAAGGTGCTACTAGTAAGGTAACCTTTGAATGGGCAAGATCCACATAACTCAAAGAGATCGGTGTCTTAGGCCGGGGTTAGCTACTTGTAACTTAAAGTACTACTAGTAGGATAAGGTTTGACTGGGCTAGATCCACATAACTCTGATAGATTGGTGTCTTAGGACCAGGCAAGCTACTAGTAAAGTAAGGTGGTACTAGTAAGCTAAGGTTTAACTGGGGAAGATCCACATAACTTAGATAGATTGGTGCCTTAGGCCGGCGTTGGCTACTAGCAAGGTAAGGATTCAATGATCCACATAACTCAGATAGATCGGGGTCTTAGGCGGGGGTTGGCTACTAGAAAAGTAAGGCTCTACTAGTAAGGTAAGGTTTGACTGGACAAGTTCCACATAAGTCAGATACATCCATGTCTTACGCCGGGGTTAGCTGCTAGTAAGGTAAAGTGCTAGTAGTAAGGTAAGCTGCTACTACTAAGGTAAGGTTTGACTGGGCAAGATCCACATAACACAGATAGATCGGTATCAAGTTATTAATTGCAAAAGGAAATTAATAAAGGATCCACATTTATTTTCTTTTCTCGTAAGGTAAACTGCTACTAGTAATGTAAGGTGCTACTAGTAAGTTAAGGTTAGGCTGGGCTAGATCAATATAACTCAGATAGATCGGTGTATTATGCCCGGGTTAACTACTAGTAAGGTACGCTGCTACAAGTAAGGTAAGGTTTGAATGGGCAAGATCCACATAACTCAAATAGATCGGTGTCTTAGGCCGGGGTTAGCTACTTGTAACGTAAAGTACTACTAGTAAGATAAGGTTTTACTGGGCTAGATCCACATAACTCAGATAGATTGGTGTCTTAGGACCGGGCTAGCTAATAGTAAGGTAAGGTGGTACTAGTAAGCTAAGGTTTAACTGAGGAAGATCAACATAATTTAGATAGATTGGTGCCTTAGACCGGCTTTGGCTACTAGCAAATTCAGGATTGAAATATCAAGATCCACATAACACAGATTGATCGGGGATTTAGGCCGGGGTTAGCTATTAGAAAGGTAAGGTTCTACTAGTAAGGTAAAGTTTGACTGGGCAAGTTCCACATAAGTCAAATACATCGATTTCTTACGCCGGGGTTAGCTGCTAGTAATGTAAGTTGCTACTAGTAAGGTAAGGTGCTAGCAGTAAGGTATGGTGCAACTACTAAGGTAAGGTTTGACTGGGCAAGATCCACATAAATCAGATAGATCGGTGTCAAATTATTATTTTGAAAAAAAAATTAATAAAGGATCCACATTTCTTTTTATTTGTAGTAAGGCAAACTGCTACTAGTAATGTAAGGTGCTACTAGTAAGTTAAGGTTAGGCTGGGAAAGATCAACATAACTCAGATAGATCGGTGTATTATGCCGGGGTTAACCAATAATATGGTGAGCTGCTACTAGTAAGGTAAGGTTTGAATGGGCAAGATCCACATAACTCAGATAGATCGGTGTCTTAGGCCGGGGAAAGCTACTAGTAAGGTAAGGTGCTGCGAGTAAGGTAAAGTTTGAATGGGCAAGATCCACATAACTCAGATAGATCGGTGTCTTAGGCAGGGTTAGCTACTAGTAAGGTAAAGTTTGAAAGGGCAAGATCCACATATCTCAGATAGATCGGTGTCTTAGGCCCGGTTTAGCTACTAGTAAGGTAAGGTGCTACTAGTAAGGTAAGGTTTGACTGGGCAAGATCTACATAACACAGATAGTTCGGTGTCTAAGGCTGGGGTTAGCTACTAGTAAGGTAAGGTTTAATAGGACAAGATCCACATATATCAGATAGATTGGCGTCTTAGGCCGGGGTTAGCCACTAACTAAGTAAGATTTGAATGGACAAGTTGCAAACAACTCAGATAGATCTGTGTCTTAGGCCGGGGTTAATTACTAGTAAGGTAAGGTTTCACTGGGCAAGATCCACATAACTCAGATAAAACGGTGTCTTAGGCCGGGATTAGCTGCTAGTAAGATAAGGTGCTACTAGTAAGGTAAGGTTTGAATGGACAAGTATAACCTAACTCAGATAGATTGGTGTCTTATGCCGAGGTTAGCTACTTCTAAAGTAAGGTTCTACTAGTAAGGTAACCTCTGAATGGGCAAGATACACATAACTCAGATAGATCGGTGTCTAAGGCCGCGGTTAGCTACTAGTAAGGAAAGTTGCTACTAGTAAGATAAGGTTTGACTGGCCCTGATCCTAATAACTCAGATAGATTGGTGTCTTATGACGGGGTTAGCTACTAGTAAGGTAAGGTGCTACTAGAAAGGTAAGCTTTGAATGGACAAAATCCATATAACTCAGATAGATAGGTCTCTTAGGCCGGGGTAAGCTACTAGTAAGGTAAGGTTTGAATGGACAAGATCCACATAACTCAGATAGATCGGGGTCTTAGGCCGGGGTTAGCTACTAGTAAGGTAAAGTGCTACTAATAATGTAAGGTGCTACTAGTAAGGTAAAGTTTGGCTGAGCAAGATCAACATAACACAGATAGATAGGTTTCTTACCTGTGGTTAGCTACTAGTAAGTAAGGTAAGGTGCTAATAATAAGGTAAGATGCTACTAGTAAGGTAAGGTTTGAATGGGCAAGAACCACATAACTCAGATAATGCTGTGTCTTAGGCCGGGGCTAGCTAGTAGTAAGGTAAGGTTTGACTGGGCACGATCCACATAACTCAGATAGTTCGGTGTCTTAGGCCAAGGTTAGCTACTAGTAAGGTAAGGCTTGACAGGAAAGATCCACATAACTCAGATAGATTGGTGCCTTAGGCCGTGTATAGCTACTAGTAAGGTAAGATATGACGGGGCAAGATCCACATAACTCAGATAGAAGGTTGTCTTAGGCCGGGGTTAGCTACTAGTAAAGTAAGGTGCTACTAGTAAGGTAACGTTTGACTGGGCAAGATACACATAATTCAGATCGGTGTGTTAGGCCGGGGTTAGCTACTAGTAAGGTATGGTTTAATGGGCAATATCCTCATAATTCAGATAGTACGGTGTCTTAGGCCGGGGTTAGCTACTAGTAAGGAAAGATTTGAATGGGAAAGATACACCTAACTCAGATAGATTAGTATCTTAGGCCGGGGTTAGCTACTAGGAACGTAAGGTGCTTCTAGTATGGTAAGGTTTGACTGGACAAGATACAGATAACTTAGATAGATCGGTGTGTTAGCTCGGGGTTAGCTACTAGTAAGATAAGGTTTGAATGGGCAGTATCCACATAACACAGATAGATTGGTGTCTTAGGCCAGGGTTAGCTACTAGTAAGGTAAGGTTTAAATAGACAAGATCCACCTAACTCAGATAGATTGGTGTCTTAGGCCGGCGTAAGCTTCTAGTAAGGTAAGCTGCTACTAGTAAGTTAAGGTTTGAATGGACAAGATACAAATAACTCAGATAGATTGGTGTATTATGCCGCGGATAACTACTAGTAAGGTAAGGTGTTACTAGTAAGGTAAGGTGTGAATGGGCAAGATCCACATAACTCAGATAGTTCGGTGACTTAGGCCGGGTTTAGCTACTAGGAAGGTAATGTGCTACTAGGAAGGTAAGGTTTGACTGGGCCAGATCCACATAACTCGATAGATTGGTGTCTTATGCCGGGATTAGCTACTAGTATGATTGAACGAATGAATGAATAAGTGTATTTATTAACATAGCAATATCATACATAGAATTTCAACAGTCGCACGGGTCCACAGACCGTACGTGCTTTTGCAATACACATAAGAAGCAATATTAAAACAACAACCACAACAAAGAATTAGAAGAGTAAACACGAAAATAAAAAGACAGAGGAAATACACAGTCAAAAAATATTAAACAACAATAAAATTATGAGTGAATCCGAAAATAAAGATACAAAGATAATAAAATATAACAATTTAAATTTACAGCACAGAATACCCTTCATAAACGCACCCGCTTATAATAGATAATTACACTTAAAAGACATATATACACATAGTATATACAACCCTAGGATATCAGTGATCTAAGTATGACATAATATATATGTATGTAGAACATTGTAGTCACTTTTGTTTAGTTGATCTTATCCCCCCCCCCGTCTCTATTGGCAGCCTCCTCAGATCTAAGCTGTCTTGCCTTAAGTATAAATTTACATGGACGGGCTAGTCCATGACTTCCGTGCCTGCCAGTAGCGTCCAACATGCTTCTATCCCTACATTCGCAGTGTAAAAAAAATAGCGGCAAATATTTTTCCCGCCTTTCCTTCGTGCCCCTACATCTTGCCAAGATGTGAGTCCACGACTCTTCCTCCTCGCAAATGGGACAGATTCTCATACCATTCTCGTCAGAAATGTTCGTGCTCCTCCATGCTCCTAGTCTAATCCACGCGAGCCCCTCTCTAATGAGTTTTGATGTATTGCTCCATACCCCACTCCGATTAGAGCCCAGACTGTACTTCTAATGACACCTTCTCTATGCATTGCGCAATCATTTGCTGTCTGTCAATATCATAGAGACGTTTCTTAATTTTTCTCCAAATACTTCGTCTGTTTTCCTGCCCCGCCATCCAAATGTCTCCCATCCCAATGGTTTCCAACCCTTTCTTTAATTTTGATGCCCACGTCAAATTACCTTCCATTCGCAACTGTTCACGGTAGCAGACTGCCCTAATTAGAGATTGGTTTCCGTGAACGATTCTCATCCAATATTTAACTGCTCTGATTTTGCACTCTATCGTTTCACTATGTGCCCCGAATTCCCTCATTATTCCGCAGTTTGCCGTACTCCTCCCTACACCCAGAATTTGTTTCAAAAATTGGGTCCTCACTTGATCCAGATTCCCTGTTTGTTCCCACCCCCATATTTCTCCTCCGTATGTCATCGTGGATCTAACTCTCGCTCCGTATACAGTTTCCATTAAGGTTATGGAGATTTTCGGAATTCTGCAGCGTATCCGGAGAGATTCCGCCGCTTTCACCCTTGCCTTGTGTTTCGCAATGTCAATGTGTTTGGTCAATTTTCCGTTCATTGTAAATGTAAGTCCTAAGTACACAAAAGATTTAACATTGTCCAGTATCTGTCCTGCATTTGTCCAAGTCTCCTCCCTGCTATAAACACAACCCTTTTTGAAAGTCATTGCCTTAGTCTTATTCACATTAACTGTAAGTAGCCATTAATCGCAATAGTTCTTAAGTTTGTCCAGTCCTCGTTGCAATCCGTTTACTAGCTAAAAGTAAGGTAAGGTGCAACCAGTAAGGTAAGGTTTGAATGGGCAGGATCCACATAACGCAGATAGATGGGTTGCTTAGGCCGGGTAAGCTACTAGTAAGGTAAGGTTTGACTGGACAAAATCCACATAACTCATATAATTCGGCGCCTTAGGCCGGGGTTAACTACTAGTAAACTAAGGTTATAAGGGGCAGGATCCACATAGCTCAGATAGATTGTGTCTTAGGCAGTGTTTAGCAACTAGTAAAGTAAGGTTTGAATGGACAAGATACACATAACTCATTAAGATAGGTGTCTTAGGGCGGGGTTAGCTACTAGTAAGGTAAATGTTGAATGGACACGATACACATAACGCAGACAGATTGGTGTACTAGGCCGGGGTTAGCTACTAGTAAGGTAAGGTTTGAATGGACAAGATCCACATAACGCAGATAGATCGGTGTCTTAGGCTTGGGTTAGCTACTAGTAAGGTAAGATTTGTATGGGCAAGATCCACATAACTCAGATAGATCGGTGTCTTAGGCCGGGGTTTGCTACTAGAAAAGTAAGGTTTGAATGGACAAGATCCACATAACTCAGATAGATTAGTGTCTTAATCCGCGGTTAGCTAATAGTATAGTAGAGTGCTACTAGTAAGGTGAGGTTTGACTGGGCAAGAGCCACATAACTCAGGTAGTTCAGTGTCTTAGGCCGGGGTAAGCTACTAGTAAGGTAAGGTTAGACAGGACAAGATCCACATAACTCAGATAGATTGGTGTCTTAGACCGTGGTTAGCTATTAGTAAGGTGAGGTATGGCTGGGCAAGATCCACATAACTCAGATAGATGGGTGTCTTAGGACGAGGTTAGCTACTAATAATTTAAGGTGCTACTAGTAAGGTAAGGTTTGACTGGGCAAGATGCACATAACTCAGATAGATGGGTGGTTTAGGCCGGGGTTAGTTACTAGTAAGGTAAGGTGCTACCAGTAAGGTAAGGTTTGACTGGGGAAGATCCTCATAACTCAGATAGATTGGTGTCTTTGGCCGGGGTTAGCTACTAGTAAGGAAAGGTGCTACTAGTAAGGTAAGGTTTGACTGGGCAAGATGCACATAACTCAGATAGATGGGTGTTTTAGGCCGGGGTTAGTTACTAGTAAGGTAAGGTGCTACCAGTAAGGTAAGGTTTGACTGGGGAAGATCCACATAACTCAGATAGATTGGTGTCTTTGGCCGGGGTTAGCTACTATTAAGGAAAGGTGCTACTAGTAAGGTAAGGTTTGAATGGACAAGATCTACATAACTCAGATAGATGGGTGTTTTAGGCCGGGGTTAGTTACTAGTAAGTTAGGTGCTACCAGTAAGGTAAGGTTTCACTGGGGAAGATCCACTAAACTCAGATAGATTGGTGTCTTTAGCCGGGGTTAGCTACTAGTAAGGAAAGGTGCTACTAGTAAGGTAAGGTTTGAATGCACAAGATCTACATAACTCAGATAGATCGGTGTCTTAGGCCGGGGTTAGGCAATAGTAAAGTAGAGTGCGACTAGTAAGGTGAGGTTTGACTGGGCAAGGTCCACATTACTCAGGTAGTTCGGTGTCTTAGGCCGGGGTTAGCTACTAGTAAGTTAAGCTGCTACTAGTAAGGTATGGTTTAAATGGACAAGATCCGCATAACTCAGATAGATTGGTGTCTTATGCCGCGGATAACTACTAGTAAGGTAAGGTGCTACTAGTAAGGTAAGGTGTGAATGGGCAAGATCCACATAACTCAGATAGTTCGGTGTCTTAGGCCGGGTTTGGCTACTAGGAAGGTAATGTGCTACTAGGAAGGTAAGGTTTGACTGGGCCAGATCCACATATCTCGATAGATTAGTGTCTTAGGCCGGGGTTAGCTACTAGTAGGATTGAACGAATGAACGAATAAGTGTATTTATTAACATAGCAATATCATACATAGAATTTCAACAGTCGCACGGGTCCACAGACCGTACGTGCTTTTGCAATACACATAAGAAGCAATATTAAAACAACAACCACAACAAAGGATTACAAGAGTAAACACGAAAATAAAAAGACAGAGGAAATACACAGTCAAAAAATATTAAACAACAATAAAATTAAGAGTGAATCCGAAAATAAAGATACAAGATATTAAAATATAGGAATTTAAATTTACAGCACAGAATACCCTTCATAAATGCACCCTCTTATAATAGATAATTACACTTAAAAGACATATATACACATAATATATACAACCCTAGCATAACAGTGATCTAAGTATGACATAATATATATGTATGTAGAACATTGTAGTCACTTTTGTTTAGTTGATCTTATCCCGCCCCCCCCTCGTCTCTATTGGCAGCCTCCTCAGATCTAAGCTGTCTTGCCTTAAGTATAAATTTACCTAGCCCGTCCGTGTTTTCCGTGCCTGCCAGTAGCGTCCAACATGCTTCTATCCCTACATTCGCAGTGGTAAAAAATCGCGGCAAATATTTTTCCCGCCATTCCTTCGTGCCCCTACATCTTGCCAAGATGTGAGTCCACGACTCTTCCTAATCGCAAATGGGACAGATTCTCATACCATTCTCGTCAGAAATGTTCGTGCTCCTCCATGCTCCTAGTCTAATCCACGCGAGCCCCTCTCTAATGAGTTTTGATGTATTGCTCCATACCCCACTCCGATTAGAGCCCAGACTGTACATCTAATGACACCTTCTCTATGCATTGCGCAATCATTTGCTGTCTGTCAATATCATAGAGACGTTTCTTAATTTTTCTCCAAATACTTCGTCTGTTTTCCTGCCCCGCCATCCAAATGTCTCCCATCCCAATGGTTTCCAACCCTTTCTTTAATTGTGATGCCCACGTCAAATTACCTTCCATTCGCAACTGTTCACGGTAGCAGACTGCCCTAATTAGAGATTGGTTTCCGTGAACGAATCTCATCCAATATTGAACTGCTCTGATTTTGCACTCTATCGTTTCACTATGTGCCCCGAATTCCCTCATTATTCCACAGTTTGCCGTACTCCTCCCTACACCCAGAATTTGTTTCAAAAATTGGGTCCTCACTTGATCCAGATTCCCTGTTTGTTCCCACCCCCATATTTCTCCTCCGTATGTCATCGTGGATCTAACTCTCGCTCCGTATACAGTTTCCATTAAGGTTATGGAGATATTCGGAATTCAGCTGCGTATCCGAAGAGCTTCCGCCGCTTTCACCCTTGCCTTGTGTTTCGCAATGTCAATGTGTTTGGTCAATTTTCCGTTCATTGTAAATGTAAGTCCTAAGTACACAAAGGATTTAACATTGTCCAGTATCTGTCCTGCATTTGTCCAAGTCTCCTCCCTGCTATAAACACAACCCTTTTGAAAGTCATTGCCTTAGTCTTATTCACATTAACTGTAAGTAGCCATTCATCGCAATAGTTAAGTTTGTCCAGTCCTCGTTGCAATCCGTTTACTAGCTAAAAGTAAGGTAAGGTGCAACCAGTAAGGTAAGGTTTGAATGGGCAGGATCCACATAACGCAGTTAAGCTACTAGTAAACTAAGGTTATAAGGGGCAGGATCCACATAGCTCAGATAGATTGTGTCTTAGGCAGTGTTTAGCTACTAGTAAAGTAAGGTTTGAATGGACAAGATACACATAACTCATTAAGATAGGTGTCTTAGGGCGGGGTTAGCTACTAGTAAGGTAAATGTTGAATGGACACGATACACATAACGCAGACAGATTGGTGTACTAGGCCGGGGTTAGCTACTAGTAAGGTAAGGTTTGAATGGACAAGATCCACATAACGCAGATAGATCGGTGTCTTAGGCTTGGGTTAGCTACTAGTAAGGTAAGATTTGTATGGGCAAGATCCACATAACTCAGATAGATCGGTGTCTTAGGCCGGGGTTTGCTACTAGAAAAGTAAGGTTTGAATGGACAAGATCCACATAACTCAGATAGATTAGTGTCTTAATCCGCGGTTAGCTAATAGTATAGTAGAGTGCTACTAGTAAGGTGAGGTTTGACTGGGCAAGAGCCACATAACTCAGGTAGTTCAGTGTCTTAGGCCGGGGTAAGCTACTAGTAAGGTAAGGTTAGACAGGACAAGATCCACATAACTCAGATAGATTGGTGTCTTAGACCGTGGTTAGCTATTAGTAAGGTGAGGTATGGCTGGGCAAGATCCACATAACTCAGATAGATGGGTGTCTTAGGACGAGGTTAGCTACTAATAATTTAAGGTGCTACTAGTAAGGTAAGGTTTGACTGGGCAAGATGCACATAACTCAGATAGATGGGTGGTTTAGGCCGGGGTTAGTTACTAGTAAGGTAAGGTGCTACCAGTAAGGTAAGGTTTGACTGGGGAAGATCCTCATAACTCAGATAGATTGGTGTCTTTGGCCGGGGTTAGCTACTAGTAAGGAAAGGTGCTACTAGTAAGGTAAGGTTTGACTGGGCAAGATGCACATAACTCAGATAGATGGGTGTTTTAGGCCGGGGTTAGTTACTAGTAAGGTAAGGTGCTACCAGTAAGGTAAGGTTTGACTGGGGAAGATCCACATAACTCAGATTGATTGGTGTCTTTGGCCGGGGTTAGCTACTATTAAGGAAAGGTGCTACTAGTAAGGTAAGGTTTGAATGGACAAGATCTACATAACTCAGATAGATGGGTGTTTTAGGCCGGGGTTAGTTACTAGTAAGTTAGGTGCTACCAGTAAGGTAAGGTTTCACTGGGGAAGATCCACTAAACTCAGATAGATTGGTGTCTTTAGCCGGGGTTAGCTACTAGTAAGGAAAGGTGCTACTAGTAAGGTAAGGTTTGAATGCACAAGATCTACATAACTCAGATAGATCGGTGTCTTAGGCCGGGGTTAGGCAATAGTAAAGTAGAGTGCGACTAGTAAGGTGAGGTTTGACTGGGCAAGGTCCACATTACTCAGGTAGTTCGGTGTCTTAGGCCGGGGTTAGCTACTAGTAAGTTAAGCTGCTACTAGTAAGGTATGGTTTAAATGGACAAGATCCGCATAACTCAGATAGATTGGTGTCTTATGCCGCGGATAACTACTAGTAAGGTAAGGTGCTACTAGTAAGGTAAGGTGTGAATGGGCAAGATCCACATAACTCAGATAGTTCGGTGTCTTAGGCCGGGTTTGGCTACTAGGAAGGTAATGTGCTACTAGGAAGGTAAGGTTTGACTGGGCCAGATCCACATATCTCGATAGATTAGTGTCTTAGGCCGGGGTTAGCTACTAGTATGATTGAACGAATGAACGAATAAGTGTATTTATTAACATAGCAATATCATACATAGAATTTCAACAGTCGCACGGGTCCACAGACCGTACGTGCTTTTGCAATACACATAAGAAGCAATATTAAAACAACAACCACAACAAAGGATTACAAGAGTAAACACGAAAATAAAAAGACAGAGGAAATACACAGTCAAAAAATATTAAACAACAATAAAATTAAGAGTGAATCCGAAAATAAAGATACAAGATATTAAAATATAGGAATTTAAATTTACAGCACAGAATACCCTTCATAAATGCACCCTCTTATAATAGATAATTACACTTAAAAGACATATATACACATAATATATACAACCCTAGCATAACAGTGATCTAAGTATGACATAATATATATGTATGTAGAACATTGTAGTCACTTTTGTTTAGTTGATCTTATCCCGCCCCCCCCTCGTCTCTATTGGCAGCCTCCTCAGATCTAAGCTGTCTTGCCTTAAGTATAAATTTACCTAGCCCGTCCGTGTTTTCCGTGCCTGCCAGTAGCGTCCAACATGCTTCTATCCCTACATTCGCAGTGGTAAAAAATCGCGGCAAATATTTTTCCCGCCATTCCTTCGTGCCCCTACATCTTGCCAAGATGTGAGTCCACGACTCTTCCTAATCGCAAATGGGACAGATTCTCATACCATTCTCGTCAGAAATGTTCGTGCTCCTCCATGCTCCTAGTCTAATCCACGCGAGCCCCTCTCTAATGAGTTTTGATGTATTGCTCCATACCCCACTCCGATTAGAGCCCAGACTGTACATCTAATGACACCTTCTCTATGCATTGCGCAATCATTTGCTGTCTGTCAATATCATAGAGACGTTTCTTAATTTTTCTCCAAATACTTCGTCTGTTTTCCTGCCCCGCCATCCAAATGTCTCCCATCCCAATGGTTTCCAACCCTTTCTTTAATTTTGATGCCCACGTCAAATTACCTTCCATTCGCAACTGTTCACGGTAGCAGACTGCCCTAATTAGAGATTGGTTTCCGTGAACGAATCTCATCCAATATTGAACTGCTCTGATTTTGCACTCTATCGTTTCACTATGTGCCCCGAATTCCCTCATTATTCCACAGTTTGCCGTACTCCTCCCTACACCCAGAATTTGTTTCAAAAATTGGGTCCTCACTTGATCCAGATTCCCTGTTTGTTCCCACCCCCATATTTCTCCTCCGTATGTCATCGTGGATCTAACTCTCGCTCCGTATACAGTTTCCATTAAGGTTATGGAGATATTCGGAATTCAGCTGCGTATCCGAAGAGCTTCCGCCGCTTTCACCCTTGCCTTGTGTTTCGCAATGTCAATGTGTTTGGTCAATTTTCCGTTCATTGTAAATGTAAGTCCTAAGTACACAAAGGATTTAACATTGTCCAGTATCTGTCCTGCATTTGTCCAAGTCTCCTCCCTGCTATAAACACAACCCTTTTTGAAAGTCATTGCCTTAGTCTTATTCACATTAACTGTAAGTAGCCATTCATCGCAATAGTTAAGTTTGTCCAGTCCTCGTTGCAATCCGTTTACTAGCTAAAAGTAAGGTAAGGTGCAACCAGTAAGGTAAGGTTTGAATGGGCAGGATCCACATAACGCAGTTAAGCTACTAGTAAACTAAGGTTATAAGGGGCAGGATCCACATAGCTCAGATAGATTGTGTCTTAGGCAGTGTTTAGCTACTAGTAAAGTAAGGTTTGAATGGACAAGATACACATAACTCATTAAGATAGGTGTCTTAGGGCGGGGTTAGCTACTAGTAAGGTAAATGTTGAATGGACACGATACACATAACGCAGACAGATTGGTGTACTAGGCCGGGGTTAGCTACTAGTAAGGTAAGGTTTGAATGGACAAGATCCACATAACGCAGATAGATCGGTGTCTTAGGCTTGGGTTAGCTACTAGTAAGGTAAGATTTGTATGGGCAAGATCCACATAACTCAGATAGATCGGTGTCTTAGGCCGGGGTTTGCTACTAGAAAAGTAAGGTTTGAATGGACAAGATCCACATAACTCAGATAGATTAGTGTCTTAATCCGCGGTTAGCTAATAGTATAGTAGAGTGCTACTAGTAAGGTGAGGTTTGACTGGGCAAGAGCCACATAACTCAGGTAGTTCAGTGTCTTAGGCCGGGGTAAGCTACTAGTAAGGTAAGGTTAGACAGGACAAGATCCACATAACTCAGATAGATTGGTGTCTTAGACCGTGGTTAGCTATTAGTAAGGTGAGGTATGGCTGGGCAAGATCCACATAACTCAGATAGATGGGTGTCTTAGGACGAGGTTAGCTACTAATAATTTAAGGTGCTACTAGTAAGGTAAGGTTTGACTGGGCAAGATGCACATAACTCAGATAGATGGGTGGTTTAGGCCGGGGTTAGTTACTAGTAAGGTAAGGTGCTACCAGTAAGGTAAGGTTTGACTGGGGAAGATCCTCATAACTCAGATAGATTGGTGTCTTTGGCCGGGGTTAGCTACTAGTAAGGAAAGGTGCTACTAGTAAGGTAAGGTTTGACTGGGCAAGATGCACATAACTCAGATAGATGGGTGTTTTAGGCCGGGGTTAGTTACTAGTAAGGTAAGGTGCTACCAGTAAGGTAAGGTTTGACTGGGGAAGATCCACATAACTCAGATTGATTGGTGTCTTTGGCCGGGGTTAGCTACTATTAAGGAAAGGTGCTACTAGTAAGGTAAGGTTTGAATGGACAAGATCTACATAACTCAGATAGATGGGTGTTTTAGGCCGGGGTTAGTTACTAGTAAGTTAGGTGCTACCAGTAAGGTAAGGTTTCACTGGGGAAGATCCACTAAACTCAGATAGATTGGTGTCTTTAGCCGGGGTTAGCTACTAGTAAGGAAAGGTGCTACTAGTAAGGTAAGGTTTGAATGCACAAGATCTACATAACTCAGATAGATCGGTGTCTTAGGCCGGGGTTAGGCAATAGTAAAGTAGAGTGCGACTAGTAAGGTGAGGTTTGACTGGGCAAGGTCCACATTACTCAGGTAGTTCGGTGTCTTAGGCCGGGGTTAGCTACTAGTAAGTTAAGCTGCTACTAGTAAGGTATGGTTTAAATGGACAAGATCCGCATAACTCAGATAGATTGGTGTCTTATGCCGCGGATAACTACTAGTAAGGTAAGGTGCTACTAGTAAGGTAAGGTGTGAATGGG
Organism: Hymenopus coronatus; assembly: GCA_030762935.1. Taxonomy (NCBI): domain Eukaryota; kingdom Metazoa; phylum Arthropoda; class Insecta; order Mantodea; family Hymenopodidae; genus Hymenopus; species Hymenopus coronatus. The sequence continues at coordinate 14,539,731 of CM060890.1, forward strand.
CAAGATCCACATAACTCAGATAGTTCGGTGTCTTAGGCCGGGTTTGGCTACTAGGAAGGTAATGTGCTACTAGGAAGGTAAGGTTTGACTGGGCCAGATCCACATATCTCGATAGATTAGTGTCTTAGGCCGGGGTTAGCTACTAGTATGATTGAACGAATGAACGAATAAGTGTATTTATTAACATAGCAATATCATACATAGAATTTCAACAGTCGCACGGGTCCACAGACCGTACGTGCTTTTGCAATACACATAAGAAGCAATATTAAAACAACAACCACAACAAAGGATTACAAGAGTAAACACGAAAATAAAAAGACAGAGGAAATACACAGTCAAAAAATATTAAACAACAATAAAATTAAGAGTGAATCCGAAAATAAAGATACAAGATATTAAAATATAGGAATTTAAATTTACAGCACAGAATACCCTTCATAAATGCACCCTCTTATAATAGATAATTACACTTAAAAGACATATATACACATAATATATACAACCCTAGCATAACAGTGATCTAAGTATGACATAATATATATGTATGTAGAACATTGTAGTCACTTTTGTTTAGTTGATCTTATCCCGCCCCCCCCCTCGTCTCTATTGGCAGCCTCCTCAGATCTAAGCTGTCTTGCCTTAAGTATAAATTTACCTAGCCCGTCCGTGTTTTCCGTGCCTGCCAGTAGCGTCCAACATGCTTCTATCCCTACATTCGCAGTGGTAAAAAATCGCGGCAAATATTTTTCCCGCCATTCCTTCGTGCCCCTACATCTTGCCAAGATGTGAGTCCACGACTCTTCCTAATCGCAAATGGGACAGATTCTCATACCATTCTCGTCAGAAATGTTCGTGCTCCTCCATGCTCCTAGTCTAATCCACGCGAGCCCCTCTCTAATGAGTTTTGATGTATTGCTCCATACCCCACTCCGATTAGAGCCCAGACTGTACATCTAATGACACCTTCTCTATGCATTGCGCAATCATTTGCTGTCTGTCAATATCATAGAGACGTTTCTTAATTTTTCTCCAAATACTTCGTCTGTTTTCCTGCCCCGCCATCCAAATGTCTCCCATCCCAATGGTTTCCAACCCTTTCTTTAATTTTGATGCCCACGTCAAATTACCTTCCATTCGCAACTGTTCACGGTAGCAGACTGCCCTAATTAGAGATTGGTTTCCGTGAACGAATCTCATCCAATATTGAACTGCTCTGATTTTGCACTCTATCGTTTCACTATGTGCCCCGAATTCCCTCATTATTCCACAGTTTGCCGTACTCCTCCCTACACCCAGAATTTGTTTCAAAAATTGGGTCCTCACTTGATCCAGATTCCCTGTTTGTTCCCACCCCCATATTTCTCCTCCGTATGTCATCGTGGATCTAACTCTCGCTCCGTATACAGTTTCCATTAAGGTTATGGAGATATTCGGAATTCAGCTGCGTATCCGAAGAGCTTCCGCCGCTTTCACCCTTGCCTTGTGTTTCGCAATGTCAATGTGTTTGGTCAATTTTCCGTTCATTGTAAATGTAAGTCCTAAGTACACAAAGGATTTAACATTGTCCAGTATCTGTCCTGCATTTGTCCAAGTCTCCTCCCTGCTATAAACACAACCCTTTTGAAAGTCATTGCCTTAGTCTTATTCACATTAACTGTAAGTAGCCATTCATCGCAATAGTTAAGTTTGTCCAGTCCTCGTTGCAATCCGTTTACTAGCTAAAAGTAAGGTAAGGTGCAACCAGTAAGGTAAGGTTTGAATGGGCAGGATCCACATAACGCAGTTAAGCTACTAGTAAACTAAGGTTATAAGGGGCAGGATCCACATAGCTCAGATAGATTGTGTCTTAGGCAGTGTTTAGCTACTAGTAAAGTAAGGTTTGAATGGACAAGATACACATAACTCATTAAGATAGGTGTCTTAGGGCGGGGTTAGCTACTAGTAAGGTAAATGTTGAATGGACACGATACACATAACGCAGACAGATTGGTGTACTAGGCCGGGGTTAGCTACTAGTAAGGTAAGGTTTGAATGGACAAGATCCACATAACGCAGATAGATCGGTGTCTTAGGCTTGGGTTAGCTACTAGTAAGGTAAGATTTGTATGGGCAAGATCCACATAACTCAGATAGATCGGTGTCTTAGGCCGGGGTTTGCTACTAGAAAAGTAAGGTTTGAATGGACAAGATCCACATAACTCAGATAGATTAGTGTCTTAATCCGCGGTTAGCTAATAGTATAGTAGAGTGCTACTAGTAAGGTGAGGTTTGACTGGGCAAGAGCCACATAACTCAGGTAGTTCAGTGTCTTAGGCCGGGGTAAGCTACTAGTAAGGTAAGGTTAGACAGGACAAGATCCACATAACTCAGATAGATTGGTGTCTTAGACCGTGGTTAGCTATTAGTAAGGTGAGGTATGGCTGGGCAAGATCCACATAACTCAGATAGATGGGTGTCTTAGGACGAGGTTAGCTACTAATAATTTAAGGTGCTACTAGTAAGGTAAGGTTTGACTGGGCAAGATGCACATAACTCAGATAGATGGGTGGTTTAGGCCGGGGTTAGTTACTAGTAAGGTAAGGTGCTACCGGTAAGGTAAGGTTTGACTGGGGAAGATCCTCATAACTCAGATAGATTGGTGTCTTTGGCCGGGGTTAGCTACTAGTAAGGAAAGGTGCTACTAGTAAGGTAAGGTTTGACTGGGCAAGATGCACATAACTCAGATAGATGGGTGTTTTAGGCCGGGGTTAGTTACTAGTAAGGTAAGGTGCTACCAGTAAGGTAAGGTGTGACTGGGGAAGATCCACATAACTCAGATTGATTGGTGTCTTTGGCCGGGGTTAGCTACTATTAAGGAAAGGTGCTACTAGTAAGGTAAGGTTTGAATGGACAAGATCTACATAACTCAGATAGATGGGTGTTTTAGGCCGGGGTTAGTTACTAGTAAGTTAGGTGCTACCAGTAAGGTAAGGTTTCACTGGGGAAGATCCACTAAACTCAGATAGATTGGTGTCTTTAGCCGGGGTTAGCTACTAGTAAGGAAAGGTGCTACTAGTAAGGTAAGGTTTGAATGCACAAGATCTACATAACTCAGATAGATCGGTGTCTTAGGCCGGGGTTAGGCAATAGTAAAGTAGAGTGCGACTAGTAAGGTGAGGTTTGACTGGGCAAGGTCCACATTACTCAGGTAGTTCGGTGTCTTAGGCCGGGGTTAGCTACTAGTAAGTTAAGCTGCTACTAGTAAGGTATGGTTTAAATGGACAAGATCCGCATAACTCAGATAGATTGGTGTCTTATGCCGCGGATAACTACTAGTAAGGTAAGGTGCTACTAGTAAGGTAAGGTGTGAATGGGCAAGATCCACATAACTCAGATAGTTCGGTGTCTTAGGCCGGGTTTGGCTACTAGGAAGGTAATGTGCTACTAGGAAGGTAAGGTTTGACTGGGCCAGATCCACATATCTCGATAGATTAGTGTCTTAGGCCGGGGTTAGCTACTAGTATGATTGAACGAATGAACGAATAAGTGTATTTATTAACATAGCAATATCATACATAGAATTTCAACAGTCGCACGGGTCCACAGACCGTACGTGCTTTTGCAATACACATAAGAAGCAATATTAAAACAACAACCACAACAAAGGATTACAAGAGTAAACACGAAAATAAAAAGACAGAGGAAATACACAGTCAAAAAATATTAAACAACAATAAAATTAAGAGTGAATCCGAAAATAAAGATACAAGATATTAAAATATAGGAATTTAAATTTACAGCACAGAATACCCTTCATAAATGCACCCTCTTATAATAGATAATTACACTTAAAAGACATATATACACATAATATATACAACCCTAGCATAACAGTGATCTAAGTATGACATAATATATATGTATGTAGAACATTGTAGTCACTTTTGTTTAGTTGATCTTATCCCGCCCCCCCCTCGTCTCTATTGGCAGCCTCCTCAGATCTAAGCTGTCTTGCCTTAAGTATAAATTTACCTAGCCCGTCCGTGTTTTCCGTGCCTGCCAGTAGCGTCCAACATGCTTCTATCCCTACATTCGCAGTGGTAAAAAATCGCGGCAAATATTTTTCCCGCCATTCCTTCGTGCCCCTACATCTTGCCAAGATGTGAGTCCACGACTCTTCCTAATCGCAAATGGGACAGATTCTCATACCATTCTCGTCAGAAATGTTCGTGCTCCTCCATGCTCCTAGTCTAATCCACGCGAGCCCCTCTCTAATGAGTTTTGATGTATTGCTCCATACCCCACTCCGATTAGAGCCCAGACTGTACATCTAATGACACCTTCTCTATACATTGCGCAATCATTTGCTGTCTGTCAATATCATAGAGACGTTTCTTAATTTTTCTCCAAATACTTCGTCTGTTTTCCTGCCCCGCCATCCAAATGTCTCCCATCCCAATGGTTTCCAACCCTTTCTTTAATTTTGATGCCCACGTCAAATTACCTTCCATTCGCAACTGTTCACGGTAGCAGACTGCCCTAATTAGAGATTGGTTTCCGTGAACGAATCTCATCCAATATTGAACTGCTCTGATTTTGCACTCTATCGTTTCACTATGTGCCCCGAATTCCCTCATTATTCCACAGTTTGCCGTACTCCTCCCTACACCCAGAATTTGTTTCAAAAATTGGGTCCTCACTTGATCCAGATTCCCTGTTTGTTCCCACCCCCATATTTCTCCTCCGTATGTCATCGTGGATCTAACTCTCGCTCCGTATACAGTTTCCATTAAGGTTATGGAGATATTCGGAATTCAGCTGCGTATCCGAAGAGCTTCCGCCGCTTTCACCCTTGCCTTGTGTTTCGCAATGTCAATGTGTTTGGTCAATTTTCCGTTCATTGTAAATGTAAGTCCTAAGTACACAAAGGATTTAACATTGTCCAGTATCTGTCCTGCATTTGTCCAAGTCTCCTCCCTGCTATAAACACAACCCTTTTTGAAAGTCATTGCCTTAGTCTTATTCACATTAACTGTAAGTAGCCATTCATCGCAATAGTTAAGTTTGTCCAGTCCTCGTTGCAATCCGTTTACTAGCTAAAAGTAAGGTAAGGTGCAACCAGTAAGGTAAGGTTTGAATGGGCAGGATCCACATAACGCAGTTAAGCTACTAGTAAACTAAGGTTATAAGGGGCAGGATCCACATAGCTCAGATAGATTGTGTCTTAGGCAGGGTTTAGCTACTAGTAAAGTAAGGTTTGAATGGACAAGATACACATAACTCATTAAGATAGGTGTCTTAGGGCGGGGTTAGCTACTAGTAAGGTAAATGTTGAATGGACACGACACACATAACGCAGACAGATTGGTGTACTAGGCCGGGGTTAGCTACTAGTAAGGTAAAATTTGAATGGACAAGATCCACATAACGCAGATAGATCGGTGTCTTAGGCTTGGGTAAGCTACTAGTAAGGTAAGATTTGAATGGGCAAGATCCACATAACTCAGATAGATCGGTGTCTTAGGCCGGGGTTAGCTACTAAAAAAGTAAGGTTTGAATGGACAAGATCCACATATTTCAGATAGATTGGTGTCTTAACCCGCGGTTAGCTAATAGTATAGTAGAGTGCTACTAGTAAGGTGAGGTTTGACTGGGCAAGACCCACATAACTCAGGTAGTTCGGTGTCTTAGGCCAGGGTTAGCTACTAGTAAGGTAAGGTTAGACAGGACAAGATCCACATAACTCAGATAGATTGGTGTCTTAGGCCGTGGTTAGCTATTAGTAAGGTGAGGTATGGCTGGGCAAAATCCAAATAACTCAGATAGATAGGTGTCTTAGGACGGGGTTAGCTACTAGTAAGCTAAGGTGCTACTAGTAAGGTAAGGTTTGACTGGGCAAGATGCACATAACTCAGATAGATGGATGTTTTAGGCCGGGGTTAATTACTAGTAAGCAAAGGTGCTACCAGTAAGGTAAGGTTTGACTGGGGAAGATCCACATAACTCAGATAGATTGGTGTCTTTGGCCGGGGTTAGCTACTAGTAACGAAAGGTGCTACTAGTAATGTAAGGTTTGAATGGACAAGATCTACATAACTCAGATAGATGGGTGTTTTAGGCCGGGGTTAGCTACTAGTAAGGTAAAGTGCTACCCGTAAGGTAAGGTTTGACTGGGGAAGATCCACATAACTCAGATAGATTGGTGTCTTTTGCCGGGGTTAGCTACTAGTAAGGAAAGGTGCTACTAGTAAGGTGAGGTTTGCATGTACAAGATCTACATATCTCAGATACATCGGTGTCTTAGGCCGGGGTTAGCTACTAGAAAAGTAAGGTTTGAATGGACAAGTTCCACATAACTCAGATATATTGGTGTCTTAACCCGGGATTAGGCAATAGTAAAGTAGAGTGCGACTAATAAGGTGAGGTTTGACTGGGCAAGGTCCACATTAATCAGGTAGTTCGGTATCTTAGGCCGGGGTTAGCTACTAGTAAGGTAAGGTTAGATAGGACAAGATCCACATAACTCAGATAGATTGGTGTCTTAGGCCGTGGTTAGCTATTAGTAAGGTAAGGTATGACTGGGCACGATCTACATAACTCAGATGGATGGGTGTCTTAGGACGGGGTTAGCTACTAGTAAGCTAAGGTGCTACTAGTAAGGTAAGGTTTGACTAGGCAAGATGCACATAACTCAGATAGATGGGTGTTTTATGCCGGGATTAGCTACTAGTAAGGTAAGGTGCTGCTAGTAAGGTAAGGTTTGACTGGGCAAGACCCACATAACTCAGATAGATCGGTGACTTAGGCCGGGGTTAGCAACTAGTAAGGTAAGGTACTACGAGTAATGTAAGGTGCTACCAGTAACGTAAAGTTTAACTGGGCAAGCTCCACATAACTCAGATAGATCGGTGGCTTATGCCGGGATTAGCTACTAGTAAGGTAAGGTGCTACTAGTAAGGTAAGGTTTGAATGGGGAAGATATACATAACTCAGATAGATCGGTGTTTTAGGCCGGGGTTAGCTACTAGTAAGGTAAGTTCTGACTGGGGAAGATCCACATTACTCAGATAGATCGGTGTCTTAGGCCGGTGTTAGATACTAGTAAGGTAAGGTGCTACCAGTAAGGTAAGGTTTGACTGGGGAAGATCCACATAACTCAGATAGATTGGTGTCTTAGGCCGGTGTTAGATACTAGTAAGGCGAGGTGCTACCAGTAAGGTAAGGTTTGACTGGGGAAGATCCACATAACTCAGATAGATTGGTGTCTTAGGCCGGGGCTAGCTACTACTAAGGAGAGGTTTGATTGGACATGATCCACATGAACCAGATAGATCGGTGTCTCAGGCCGGGGTTAGCTACTAGTAAGATAAGGTGCTACTAGTAAGGTAAGGTTTGACTGTGAGAGATCCAAATAACTCAGGTAGATGGGTGTCTTAGGCCGGGGTTAGCTACTAGTAAGGTAAGGCGCTAATAAGAAGGTAAGGTTTGACTGGGCAAGATCCACAAATGTCAGATAGGTCGGTGTCTTAGGCTGGGGATAGCTACTAGTAAGGTAAGGTGCAACTAGTAAGGTAAGTTTTGACTGGGTAAGATCCACATAACTCATATAGATCGGTTTTTTTGGCCGGGGTAGCTATTAGTAAAGTAAGGTTTGAATGAACGAAATATACATAACTGAGATAGATCGGTGTCTTAGGCCGGGATTAGCTACTAGTAAGGTAAGGTTTGAATGGGCAATATCCTCATAATTCAGATAGATCGGTGTCTTAGGCCGCGGTTAGCTACTAGTAAGGTAAGGTTTGAATGGGCAGATCCACCTAACTTAGATAGATTGGTGTCTTAGGCCGGGGTTAGCTACTAGTATGATAACGAGCTACAAGTAAGCTAAGGTGTGAATGGGCAATATCCACATAGCTCAGATATATTGGTGTTTTATGCCGGGGTTAGCTACTAGGAAGTTAAGGTGGTACTAGTACGGTAAGGTTTGACTGGGCCAGATCCACACAACTCGATAGATTGGTGTCCTAGGCCGGGTTCGCTATTAGTAAGGAAAGGTGCTACTAGAAGGTTAAGTTTGAAAGGACACGATCCACATAACTCAGAAAAATTGGTGTCTTAGACCGCGGTTAGCTACTAGTAAAGTAAGGTTTGAATGGACAAGATCAACATAACTCGGATAGATCGGGTTCATAGGACGGGGTTTGCTACTAGTAAAGTAAGGTGCCACTAGTAAGGTGAGGTTTAACTGCGCAAGATCCACATAACTCGGATAGATCGGTGTCTTAGGCCTGGGTTAGCTGCTAGTAAGGTAAGGTGCTACCAATAAGGTTAGATGCTACTAGTAAGGTAAGGTTTGACTGGGCTAGATCCACATAACTCACATAAGTCGGTGATTTAGGCCGGGGTTAGCTACTAGTAAGATAAGGTGCTACTAGTAATGTAAGGTGCTATTAGTATGGTAAGGTTTAACTGGGCAAAATTCCACATAACTCAGATAGATCGGTGTCTTAGGCCGAGGTTAACTAATACTAAAGTAAGGCTTGTCTGGGCAAGATCCACATAACTCATATAGTTCGGTGTGTTACGCTGGGGTTAGCTATTAGTAATGTAAAGTTTGACAGGATAAGATCCACATAACTCAGATAGATTGGAGTATTAGGCCGAGGTTAGCTACTAATAAGATAAGGTGTGACTGGGCAACACACGTACCTCAGACGAATGGCTGTCTTATGCCTGGGTTAGCCACTGGTAAGGTAAGGTTCTACTAGTAAGGTAAGGTTTGCTGGGCATGACCCACATAACTCAGATAGATCTGTGTCTTAGGCCGGTTTAGCTACTAGTAAGGTAAGGTGCTTCTTGTAAGGTAAGGCTAGATAGCAAGATCCACATACCTCAGATAGATCGGTGGCTTAGGCCGGGGTTAGCTACTAGTAATGTAAGGTTTGAATGGACAAGATCCACATAATTCAGATAGATTGGTGTCTTAGACCGGGGTTAGCTACTAGTAAGATTAGATGCTACTAGTAAGGTAAGGTTTGACTGGGCAAGATCCACATAATTCAGATTGATCGGTGTCTTACGCCAAAGTTAGCTACTAGAAAAGTAAGGTTTGAATGGACAAGATCCACATAACTCAGATTGAATGGTGTCTTAACCCGGGGTTAGCTAATAGTAAATTAGAGTGCTACCAGTAAGGTGAGGTTTGACTGGGCAAGACCCACATAATGCAGGTAGGTCGGTGTCTTAGGCCGGGGTTAGCTACTAGTAAGGTAAGGCTGGACAGGACAAGATCCACATAACTTAGATAGATTGGTGTCTTAGGCCGTTGTTAGCTATTAGTAAGCAAAGGTGCTACTAGAAAGGTAAGTTTTCACTTGCAAGATGCACATAATTCAGATAGATGGGTGTTTTAGGCCTGGGTTAGCTACTAGTAAGGTAAGGTGCTACTAGTGAGGTAAGGTTTGACTGGGCAAGATCCACAAAACTGAGATAGATCGGTGTCGTAGGTCGGGGTTAGCAACTAGTAAGGTAAGGTACTACTAGTAAAGTAAGGTGCTACCAGTAAGGTAAGGTTTGACTGGGTAAGGTCCAATTAACTCAGATAGATCGGTGGCTTATGCTGGGGTTATCTACTAGTAAGGTAAGGTCTACTAGTAAGGTAAGGTTTGACTAAGCAAGATTCACATTAATCCGATAGATCGGTGTCTTATGCCGGGGTATGCTACTAGTCAGGTAAGTTCTGACTGGGGAGGATCCACCTTACTCAGATAGACCGATGTCTTAGGCCGGGGTTAGTTACTAGTAATGTAAGGTACTACCAATAAGGTAAGGTTTGACTGGGGAAGATCCACATAATTCAGATAGATTGGTGTCTTTGGCAGGGGATAGCTACTAATAAGGTAAGATGCTACTAGTAAGGTAAGGTTTGAATGGACAAGATTCACATAACTCAGATAGAACGGTGTCTTAGGACGGAGTTAGCTACTAGAAAAGCAAGGTTTGAATGGACAAGGTCCACATTACTCAGATAGATTGGTGTGTTAACACGGGGTTAGCTAATAATAAAGTAGAGTGCTACTAGTAAGGTGAGGTTTGACTGGGCGAGATTCACATAACTCAGGTAGTTCAGTGTCTTAGACCAGGGTTAGCTACCAGTAAGATAAGGTTAGACAGGACAAGATCCACATAACTCAGTTAGATTGATGTCTTAGGCCGCGGTTAGCTATTACTAAGGTAAGGTATGACTGGGCAAGATCTACTTAACTCAGATGGATGGGTGTCTCAGACGGGGTTAGCTACTAGTATGCTAAGGTGCTACTAGTAAGGTAAGGTGTGATCAAGATCCACATAACTTAGATAGATCGGTGGCTTAGGCCGGGGTTTGCCACTAGTAAAGTAAGGTTTGAATGGACAAGATCCTCATTACGCAGATAGAACGGTGTTTTAGGCCGGAGTTAGCTACTAGTAAAGTAAGGTTTGAATGGACACGATCCACATAACTCAGATAGATTGGTGTCTTAGGCCGCGGTTATCTGATAGTAAGGTAGGGTGCTACTAGTAAGGTAAGGATTGACTGGGCAATATCCACACAACTCAGATATTTCGGTGTCTTAGCCCGGGTTTAGCTACTATTAAGGAAAGGTTTGACAGGACAACATCCACATAACTCAGATAGATTGGTGTCTTAGGCCGTGGTTGGCTACTAGTAAGGTAAGGTATGACTGGGCAAGATCAACTAAATCTGATAGAAGGGTGTCTTAGGCCGGGGTTAGCTACTAGTAAGGTAATGGGCTGTATCCACATAACGCAGATAGATTGGTGTCTTAGGCCAGGGTTAGCTACTAGAAATTTAAGGTTTGAATGGACAAGATCGACATAAATACTATAGATTGGTGTCTTATGCCGGCGTTAGCTTCTAGTAAGGTAAGGTGCTACTAGTAAGGTAATGTTTGAATGGACAAGATCCACATAACTCAGATAGATTGGTGTCTTATGCCGGGGTTAGCTACTAGTAAGATAAGGAGCTACTAGTAAGGTAAGGTGTGATAGGGCAATATCCACATAACTCAGATAGTTCGGTGTCTCAGGCCGGGGTAAGCTACTAGGTAGTTAAGGTGGTACTAGTAAGGTAAGGTTTGTCTGGACCAGATCCACATAGCTCGATAGATTGGTGTCGTAGGCGGGGGTTAGCTACTAGTAAGGTAAGGTGCTACCTGTAAGGTAAGGCTTGACTGTGGCAGATCCACATAATTCAGATAGATTGGTGTCTTAGGCCGGGGTTAGCTACTTGTAAGGTAAGGTGCTAATAGTAAGGTAAAGTTTGAAAGGACAAGATCCACATAACTCAGACATATTGGTGTCTTTGGCCGCGGTTACATACTAGTAAAGTAAGGTTTGAATGGACAACATCCACATAACTCAGATAGATCGGAGTCTTAGGACGGGGTTGGCTACTAGTAAAGTAAGGTGCTACTAGTAAGGTAAGGTTTAACTGCGCAAGATCAACATAACTCAGATAGATCGGTGTCTTAGGCCGGGGTTAGCTGCTAGTAAGGTAATGTGCTACCACTAAGGTAAGAAGCTACTAGTAAGGTAAGGTGTGACTGGGCTAGATCCACATAACTCAGATAGATCGGGTATTTAGGCCGAGGTTAGCTAATACTAAAGTAAGGCTTAACTGGGCAAGATCCACATAACTCGATAGTTCAGTGTCTTAGGCTGGGGTTAGCTACTGGTAAGGTAAAGTTAGACAGTATAAGATCCACATAACTCAGATATATTGGTGTCTTAGGCCGGGGTAAGCTACTAGTAAGGTAATGTGTGACTGGGCAAGAACACGTAACTCAGATAGATGGGTGTCTTAGGCCGGAGTTAGCCACTAGTAAGGTAAGGTTCTACAAGTAAGGTAAAGTTTGCTGGCCATGATCCACATACCTCAGATAGATCTGTGTCTTAGGCCGGTTTAGCTACTAGTAAGGTAAGGTGTTACTTGTAAGGTAAGGTTAGACTGGGCAAGATCCACATTACGCAGATAGATCGGTGTTTTAGGCCGGGGTTAGCTACTAGTAAAGTAAGGTTTGAATGGACACGATCCACATAACTCAGATAGATTGGTGTCTTAGGCCGCGGTTAGCTAATAGTAAGGTAGGGTGCTACTAGTAAGGTAAGGTTTGACTGGGCAATATTCACACAACGCAGATATTTCGGTGTCTTAGGCCGGGGTTAGCTACTAGTAAGGTAAAGTTTCACAGGACAACATCCACATAACTCAGATAGATTGGTGTCTTAGGCCGTGGTTGGCTACTAGTAAGGTAAGGAATGACTGGGCAAGATCAACTAAATCAGATAGAAGGGTGTCTTAGGCAGGGGTTAGCTACTAGTAAGGTAAGGTGCTACTAGTATGGTAACGTTTGACTGGGAGAGATCCACATAACTCAGATAGATCGGTGTCTTAGGTTGCGGTTAGCTATTAGTAAGGTAAGGTGCTACTTGTAAGGTAAGGTTAGACTGGGCAAGATCCACATAACTCACATAGATCGGTGGCTTAGGCCGGGGTTAGCTACTAGCAAGGTAAGGTTTGAATGGACAAGATCCAAATAACTGAGATAGATTGGTGTCTTAGGCCGGGGTTAGCTACTAGTAAAGTAAGGTTTGAATGAACAAGATCCACATAATTCAGATAGATAGGTGTCTTAAGCCGGGGTTAGCTACTAGTAAGGTAAATTTTGAATGGACACGATCCACATAACGCAGATAGATTGGTGTCTTAGTTGGGGGTTAGCTACTAGTAAGTTAAGGTTTGAATTGACAAGATCCACATAACGCGGATAAATCGGTGTCTTAGGTTGGGGTTAGGTACTAGTAAGGTAAGGTTTGAATGGGCGAGATTCACATAACGCAGATAGATCGGTGTCTTAGGCCGGGGTTAGCTACCAGTAGAGTAAGGTTTGAATGGGCAAGATCCACATATCGCAGATAGATCGGTGTCTAATGCCAGGGTTAGCTACTAGTAAGGAGAGGTTTGATTGGACATGATCCACATGAACCAGATAGATCGGTGTCTCAGGCCGGGGTTAGCTACTAGTAAGATAAGGTTCTACTAGTAAGGTAAGGTTTGACTGGGAGAGATCCAAATAACTCAGGTAGATGGGTGTCTTAGGCCGGGGTTAGCTACTAGTAAGGTAAGGCGCTAATAAGAAGGTAAGGTTTGACTGGGCAAGATCCACAAATGTCAGATAGGTCGGTGTCTTAGGCCGGGGATAGCTACTAGTAAGGTAAGATGCAACTAGTAAGGTAAGGTTTGACTGGGTAAGATCCACATAACTCATATAGATCGGTTTTTTTGGCCGGGGTAGCTATTAGTAAAGTAAGGTTTGAATGAACGAGATATACATAACTGAGTTAGATCGGTGTCTTAGGCCGGGATTAGCTACTAGTAAGGTAAGGTTTGAATGGGCAATATCCTCATAATTCAGATAGATCGGTGTCTTAGGCCGCGGTTAGCTACTAGTAAGGTAAGGTTTGAATGGGCAGATCCACCTAACTTAGATAGATTGGTGTCTTAGGCCGGGGTTAGCCACTAGTAAGATAACGAGCTACTAGTAAGCTAAGGTGTGAATGGGCAATATCCACATAGCTCAGATATATTGGTGTTTTATGCCGGGGTTAGCTACTAGGAAGTTAAGGTGGTACTAGTACGGTAAGGTTTGACTGGGCCAGATCCACACAACTCGATAGATTGGTGTCCTAGGCCGGGTTCGCTACTAGTAAGGAAAGGTGCTACTAGAAGTGTAAAGTTTGAAAGGACACGATCCACATAACTCAGAAAAATTGGTGACTTAGGCCGCGGTTAGCTACTAGTAAAGTAAGGTTTGAATGGACAAGATCAACATAACTCGGATAGATCGGGTTCATAGGACGGGGTTGGCTACTAGTAAAGTAAGGTGCCACTAGTAAGGTGAGGTTTAACTGCGCAAGATCCACATAACTCGGATAGATCGGTGTCTTAGGCCTGGGTTAGCTGCTAGTAAGGTAAGGTGCTACCAGTAAGGTTAGATGCTACTAGTAAGGTAAGGTTTGACTAGGCTAGATCCACATAACTCACATAAGTCGGTGATTTAGGCCGGGGTTAGCTACTAGTAAGGTAAGGTGCTACTAGTAATGTAAGGTGCTATTAGTATGGTAAGGTTTAACTGGGCAAAATTCCACATAACTCAGATAGATCGGTGTCTTAGGCCGAGGTTAACTAATAGTAAAGTAAGGCTTGTCTGGGCAAGATCCACATAACTCATATAGTTCGGTGTGTTACGCTGGGGTTAGCTATTAGTAAGGTAAAGTTTGACAGGATAAGATCCACATAACTCAGATAGATTGGAGTATTAGGCCGAGGTTAGCTACTAATAAGATAAGGTGTGACTGGGCAACACACGTAACTCAGACGAATGGCTGTCTTATGCCTGGGTTAGCCACTGGTAAGGTAAGGTTCTACTAGTAAGGTAAGGTTTGCTGGGCATGACCAACATAACTCAGATAGATCTGTGTCTTAGGCCGGTTTAGCTACTAGTAAGGTAAGGTGCTACCAGTAAGTTTAGATGCTACTAGTAAGGTAAGGTTTGACTAGGCTAGATCCACATAACTCACATAAGTCGGTGATTTAGGCCGGGGTTAACTACTAGTAAGGTAAGGTGCTACTAGTAATGTAAGGTGCTATTAGTATGGTAAGGTTTAACTGGGCAAAATTCCACATAACTCAGATAGATCGGTGTCTTAGGCCGAGGTTAACTAATACTAAAGTAAGGCTTGTCTGGGCAAGATCCACATAACTCATATAGTTCGGTGTGTTACGCTGGGGTTAGCTATTAGTAAGGTAAAGTTTGACAGGATAAGATCCACATAACTCAGATAAATTGGAGTATTAGGCCGAGGTTAGCTACTAATAAGATAATGTGTGACTGGGCAACACACGTAACTCAGACGAATGGCTGTCTTATGCCTGGGTTAGCCACTGGTAAGGTAAGGTTCTACTAGTAAGGTAAGGTTTGCTGGGCATGACCAACATAACTCAGATAGATCTGTGTCTTAGGCCGGTTTAGCTACTAGTAAGGTAAGGTGCTACTTGTAAGGTAAGGCTAGTTAGCAAGATCCACATACCTCAGATAGATCGGTGGCTTAGGCCGGGGTTAGCTACTAGTAATGTAAGGTTTGAGTGGACAAGATCCACATAATTCAGATAGATTGGTGTCTTAGACCGGGGTTAGCTATTAGTAAGATTAGGTGCTACTAGTAAGGTAAGGTTTGACTGGGCAAGATCCACATAATTCAGATTGATCGGTGTCTTACGCCAAAGTTAGCTACTAGAAAAGTAAGGTTTGAATGGACAAGATCCACATAACTCAGATTGAATGGTGTCTTAACCCGGGGTTAGCTAATAGTAAATTAGAGTGCTACCAGTAAGGTGAGGTTTGACTGGGCAAGACCCACATAACTCAGGTAGTTCGGTGTCTTAGGCCGGGGTTAGCTACTAGTAAGGTAAGGCTGGACAGGACAAGATCCACATGACTTAGATAGATTGGTGTCTTAGGCCGTTGTTAGCTATTAGTAAGCAAAGGTGCTACTAAAAAGGTAAGTTTTCTCTTGCAAGATGCACATAATGCAGATAGATGGGTGTTTTAGGCCGGGGTTAGCTACTAGTAAGGTAAGGTGCTACTAGTGAGGTAAGGTTTGACTGGGCAAGATCCACATAACTGAGATAGATCGGTGTCGTAGGTCGGGGTTAGCAACTAGTAAGGTAAGGTACTACTAGTAAAGTAAGGTGCTACCAGTAAGGTAAGGTTTGACTGGGTAAGGTCCAATTAACTCAGATAGATCGGTGGCTTATGCTGGGGTTATCTACTAGTAAGGTAAGGTCTACTAGTAAGGTAAGGTTTGACTAAGCAAGATTCACATTAATCCGATAGATCGGTGTCTTATGCCGGGGTATGCTACTAGTCAGGTAAGTTCTGACTGGGGAGGATCCACATTACTCAGATAGACCGATGTCTTAGGCCGGGGTTAGTTACTAGTAATGTAAGGTACTACCAATAAGGTAAGGTTTGACTGGGGAAGATCCACATAATTCAGATAGATTGGTGTCTTTGGCAGGGGATAGCTACTAATAAGGTAAGATGCTACTAGTAAGGTAAGGTTTGAATGGACAAGATTCACATAACTCAGATAGAACGGTGTCTTAGGACGGAGTTAGCTACTAGAAAAGCAAGGTTTGAATGGACAAGGTCAACATTACTCAGATAGATTGGTGTGTTAACACGGGGTTACCTAATAATAAAGTAGAGTGCTACTAGTAAGGTGAGGTTTGACTGGGCGAGATTCACATAACTCAGGTAGTTCAGTGTCTTAGGCCAGGGTTAGCTACCAGTAAGATAAGGTTAGACAGGACAAGATCCACATAACTCAGTTAGATTGATGTCTTAGGCCGCGGTTAGCTATTACTAAGGTAAGGTATGACTGGGCAAGATCTACTTAACACAGATAGATGGGTGTCTCAGACGGGATTAGCTACTAGTATGCTAAGGTGCTACTAGTAAGGTAAGGTGTGACTGGGCAAGATGCACATAACTCAGATAGATGGGTGTTTTAGGCCGGGGTTAGTTACTAGTAAGGTAAGGTGCTACCAGTAAGGTAAGGTTTGACTGGGGAAGATCCACATAACTCAGATAGATTGGTGTCTTTGGCCGGGGTTAGCTACTAGTAAGATAAGGTGCTACTAGTAAGGTAAGATTTGAATGGACAAGATCTACATAACTCAGATAGATGGTTGTCTTAGGCCGGGGTTAGCTACTAGAAACGTAAAGTTTGAATGGACAAGATTAACATAACTCAGATAGATTGGTGTCTTAGGCCGTGGATAGCTATTAGTAAGGTAAGGTATGACTGGGCAAGATCTACATAACTCAGATAGATGGGTGTCTTAGGACGGGGTTAGCTACTGGTAAGCTAAGGTGCTACTAGTAAGGTAAGGTTTGACTAGGCAAAATGCACATAACTCAGATAGATGGGTGTTTTAGGCCGGGGTTAGCTACTAGTAAGGTAAGGTGCTGCTAGTAAGGTAAGGTTTGTCTGGGCAGGATGCACATAACTCAGATAGAACGGTGTCTTAGGCCGGAGTTAGCATTTAGTAAGGTAAGGTGCAACTAGTAAGGTAAGATTTGACTGGGTAAGATCCACATAACTCATTAAGATATGTGTCTTAGGCCGGGGTTAGCCACTAGTAAGGTAAGGTAAGACTGGGCAAGATCCACATAACTTAGATAGATCGGTGGCTTAGGCCGGGGTTTGCCACTAGTAAAGTAAGGTTTGAATGGACAAGATCCTCATTACGCAGATAGATCGGTGTTTTAGGCCGGAGTTAGCTACTAGTAAAGTAAGGTTTGAATGGACACGATCCACATAACTCAGATAGATTGGTGTCTTAGGCCGCGGTTAGCTAATAGTAAGGTAGGGTGCTACTAGTAAGGTAAGGTTTGACTGGGCAATATCCACACAACTCAGATATTTCGGTGTCTTAGGCCGGGTTTAGCTACTAGTAAGGAAAGGTTTGACAGGACAACATCCACATAACTCAGATAGATTGGTGTCTTAGGCCGTGGTTGGCTACTAGTAAGGTAAGGTATGACTGGGCAAGATCAACTAAATCTGATAGAAGGGTGTCTTAGGCCGGGGTTAGCTACTAGTAAGGTAATGGGCTGTATCCACATAACGCAGATAGATTGGTGTCTTAGGCCAGGGTTAGCTACTAGAAATTTAAGGTTTGAATGGACAAGATCGACATAAATCCTATAGATTGGTGTCTTATGCCGCCGTTAGCTTCTAGTAAGGTAAGGTGCTACTAGTAAGGTAATGTTTGAATGGACAAGATCCACATAACTCAGATAGATTGGTGTCTTATGCCGGGGTTAGCTACTAGTAAGATAAGGAGCTACTAGTAAGGTAAGGTGTGATAGGGCAATATCCACATAACTCAGATAGTTCGGTGTCTCAGGCCGGGGTAAGCTACTAGGTAGTTAAGGTGGTACTAGTAAGGTAAGGTTTGTCTGGACCAGATCCACATAGCTCGATAGATTGGTGTCGTAGGCCGGGGTTAGCTACTAGTAAGGTAAGGTGCTACCAGTAAGGTAAGGCTTGACTGTGGCAGATCCACATAATTCAGATAGATTGGTGTCTTAGGCCGGGGTTAGCTACTTGTAAGGTAAGGTGCTAATAGTACGGTAAAGTTTGAAAGGACAAGATCCACATAACTCAGACATATTGGTGTCTTTGGCCGCGGTTACATACTAGTAAAGTAAGGTTTGAATGGACAAGATCCACATAACTCAGATAGATCGGAGTCTTAGGACGGGGTTGGCTACTAGTAAAGTAAGGTGCTACTAGTAAGGTAAGGTTTAACTGCGCAAGATCAACATAACTCAGATAGATCGGTGTCTTAGGCCGGGGTTAGCTGCTAGTAAGGTAATGTGCTACCACTAAGGTAAGAAGCTACTAGTAAGGTAAGGTGTGACTGGGCTAGATCCACATAACTCAGATAGATCGGGTATTTAGGCCGAGGTTAGCTAATACTAAAGTAAGGCTTGACTGGGCAAGATCCACATAACTCGATAGTTCAGTGTCTTAGGCTGGGGTTAGCTACTGGTAAGGTAAAGTTAGACAGTATAAGATCCACATAACTCAGATATATTGGTGTCTTAGGCCGGGGTTAGCTACTAGTAAGGTAATGTGTTACTGGGCATGAACACTTAACTCAGATAGATGGGTGTCTTAGGCCGGAGTTAGCCACTAGTAAGGTAAGGTTCTACAAGTAAGGTAAAGTTTGCTGGCCATGATCCACATAACTCAGATAGATCTGTGTCTTAGGTCGGTTTAGCTACTAGTAAGGTAAGGTGTTACTTGTAAGGTAAGGTTAGACTGGGCAAGATCCACATTACGCAGATAGATCGGTGTTTTAGGCCGGGGTTAGCTACTAGTAAAGTAAGGTTTGAATGGACACGATCCACATAACTCAGATAGATTGGTGTCTTAGGCCGCGGTTAGCTACTAGTAAGGTAGGGTGCTACTAGTAAG
The DNA here is from genome assembly GCA_030762935.1 of Hymenopus coronatus. Taxonomy (NCBI): domain Eukaryota; kingdom Metazoa; phylum Arthropoda; class Insecta; order Mantodea; family Hymenopodidae; genus Hymenopus; species Hymenopus coronatus. Next base: position 14,558,826 of record CM060890.1, read on the forward strand.
GTAAGGTTTGACTGGGCAATATCCACACAACTCAGATATTTCGGTGTCTTAGGCCGGGGTTAGCAACTAGTAAGGTAAAGTTTCACAGGACAACATCCACATAACTCAGATAGATTGGTGTCTTAGGCCGTGGTTGGCTACTAGTAAGGTAAGGAATGACTGGGCAAGATCAACTAAATCAGATAGAAGGGTGTCTTAGGCAGGGGTTAGCTACTAGTAAGGTAAGGTGCTACTAGTATGGTAACGTTTGACTGGGAGAGATCCACATAACTCAGATAGATCGGTGTCTTAGGTTGCGGTTAGCTATTAGTAAGGTAAGGTGCTACTTGTAAGGTAAGGTTAGACTGGGCAAGATCCACATAACTCACATAGATCGGTGGCTTAGGCCGGGGTTAGCTACTAGTAAAGTAAGGTTTGAATGGACAAGATCCACATAATTCAGATAGATAGGTGTCTTAAGCCGGGGTTAGCTACTAGTAAGGTAAATTTTGAATGGACACGATCCACATAACGCAGATAGATTGGTGTCTTAGTTGGGGGTTAGCTACTAGTAAGTTAAGGTTTGAATTGACAAGATCCACATAACGCGGATAAATCGGTGTCTTAGGGTGGGGTTAGGTACTAGTAAGGTAAGGTTTGAATGGGCGAGATTCACATAACGCAGATAGATCGATGTCTTAGGCCGGGGTTAGCTACCAGTAGAGTAAGGTTTGAATGGGCAAGATCCACATATCGCAGATAGATCGGTGTCTAATGCCAGGGTTAGCTACTAGTAAATTAAGGTTTGAATGGGCAAGATTCACATAACGCAGATAGATCGGTGTCTTAGGCCGGGGTTAGCTACTAGTAAAGTAAGGTTTGAATGGGCAAGATCCACATATCGCAGATAGATCGGTGTCTAATGCCGGGGTTAGCTACTAGTAAACTAAGGTTTGAATGGGCAAGATCCACATAACGCAGATAGATTAGTGTCTAATGCCGGAGTTAGCTACTAGTAAGGTAAGTTTTGAATGGGCATGATTCACGTAACGCAGAGAGATGACATTTTCTAGCCAACCATTACAGATAGTAATAGGAAAAGAAGGTAACAAATAACGAGACAATATTAAGAGTGAAATTGCTAAGCATAATTGAAATACGGAGGTGCAGCAATCGCCATGGACGCAGAAGCCCAAGAGCCCAGTCCTGCCTCTCATGAATTCAACGCATTTGCATTATTGTTACGGGTCCCACCTCAGATAGTTTGGCGACCTAAATTGGTATACCTGTTCTTGGATCTTGTTGTAGCCAATATTAATTCCTAGCAGTTCACTGGACTTGAACAACTAAATAAAAGCTGAACCTGTAAATGCCACCTTTTATTTAGTTGGACACTATAATTAAATATCTAATAATCTTTATATGTTGGATACTTTAGTTTGCTACACAACTCCTCTGATAGCCTAAAATTGTTATAAGTAAGTTTATTAAGATTTTAATTTATTTTAATTGTATGTTTTGTTTTATATTATTATGTTACAGTATTAAACAATCTGATATGCATCATTCACAAGACTTTTTCTACTTCTCTGCAACAAATTATTCTTAAAAAGCATTAGTTCCATTTACCTCATGCTACTCAGAAATAGTCTGATGTGTACGATTCACATGACTTTTTCTACATCTCTGCAACAAATTACTCTTAAAAAGCTTACTTCATGTTAATCAGACTAAAATAGGAGAAATAGTCTTAATACCTTGTTGCTATATTTGCTTTGTTCCTTGCTAGTTGCTATGTCACTGAAGTTCCTTTGTTTGTATGGAAGCTGTTGACGAATTCCTATATGAGAAAAGTATAAGTTTTCATAAAAGAAACCAAATACAAGGAATGACACAAAAGCGGTGACTCCACGAGAAAAAGGCATATAACTTAAATTGTGTGTTTTATCGTGCTCTACATTCTTCGTGTGGTAAGTTTTTGTCCATCACTTACGGTTTAGCAGTTAATCAAAATTCCGTAAAATTCATCCAGAATAAAGTAGTCTGCAGAGGCTATTCCGAGAAAATTCAAGATATACATTTTATTTGTCAGGTAAATATCTTTAATATACGAAATTTTAAACAAAATCGTAAAACAATTTTCAAGAAAATCAACAACTTCGGAAAAGTTCCATGTAAAGGTTAGTTTGGGGTGGGAGGTTTTTTTTTTCAAAATCTTCGCGTCGCATCCCTGAAAGATACTAAACTTACATACCAAGTTTGGTATTTTACCGACTTTTCGTTTTTGAGTTATCGTGTTCACAAGCACACGGATACACGGACACACACACACACACACTCATACACGGACCTTTTTGTGCAAATACTTTTTTTTTTTTTTTTTGATACAGGGGACCCTAAAACATAAATCTCCGTTGAAATCTCGGTATCGAATTCTTGGGTGAGTGCAATACCTTCTCTATACACTATGTACGTAGTGCGTATAGAGAAAGTAAAAATGGCTGTATTACTCGGGAAGAGTTTGCTTGATGCAGACAACAAGTTCAGCAGAAATGGCGCTCAAGGCAATACATTAAACATAAGCTTTATGCAGTAATGTTTTGTCATTTAGAATGAAAAGTTGTTTGAAAATTCATTTGCCCCTATAGTCTGCTTGACATATATTTTATTTTTAGGACGCAATACATTATGTGCTAAACATAACTTTGAACTATGTTCGTGAATACAGGAGCAGAGACTGTCCTTCCGCAATATTATCATTTCTCCATAACGTCTTCAATGCACTGCTTTTACCTTCAAGTGTTGATAGTTAATCGAGCAGGATGGCTCAAGCGGTTTCGTCTGTAACTCGCATTCGAGACGTCGCGAGTTCGTTTCTATGGTCTGCCCAATTTGGCCCTATTTTTTCGTTGTTTCCCCGGGTCATCGGTGAATGCCAGATAGGTCCCTCCATTTCGTTTCCATCGTTATTTACTGTATCCTTCATCCCGCTAGTTTCTTTCAGGTTTGGAAGTCTCAGCACGACAGAAAAAAAGGATGCTCAAAGTGACTATCACCGTCCCTCGCCTTCGGCTGATTGCCGGGAAGCGAATTTCACATGTCATGCAGAATCGCAACCGTGGGAGGAGTTAAATGCAACGACAAATAGAAGACGCGTAATGAGAATAAAAAGAAGACACATTAATATAGACACAACGTGGAGTAGATGTATTTAATACAACATGTAATAATCACTGACGAACTGTTTAAAAATGTAAAATTAGGAAGTAAGGTGAGCATATAATTTGAATTTAACTAATAATGTACTTATAACTTGATTATAATATGTATAATGTAGGTATTAAGTCCTCCTGTAAAGATTACATCAGTGCATAAATGATCAGCTATATAGCTATTGAGTCGAATTGCAAGGCAAATACTTAAATAGACATTATGTAGTTACGTTTAATCTAGGACTATAAAACAGAAATTGAACGTGAAGTCCATAATATTGACGGTCGAAGGCCTCGTAATAACCGTTCATTATTTGCCGTGTTCTTCGCGGACTGAGAATTTCTATTCCAAACATTCATACACGTTCATACTCGGCATTTAGAAATACAATGTAACATATTTATATTATTCAATAAATTCATATTTTTGTGTATAGGTACTCATATTAACTCATAACTGCCAGCTTTCTGCAGCGTTGAATTGCAAAGTAAAGCTTTGTTATCCCGGACAAAGAAAATGTAATTCTGCGCAACAGCTCTAAATATTATTGCGTCTGGTACACAAAGTACCAACATAGGAATACTGTATGCTCCACCAACGTAATCTTTTAAACTCGCTTACATATGAATGTTTGTCGTTGTGTCTGTAGTGAGAAAGGAAAGTGAACTGTGCTGAATGTGGTGAAAACACAGAAAGTAATGTAAAATCAAGCATACGTAAACTACACAGGGGATATGGATGGATGTGTAATTTGGCTGGAACTTAGATTTGTTTCGCTTTAATTAACTGTATTTCGCACGGAGGTCTCTGGTTCGATACCCGATTGTAGCGAGTAGTTTTTCTTTAACCACAATTACTCCAGGGAGTGAGAGTGAATGTGCGTGAGTTTGAAAATGTAAGACGATAAAAAAACAGTAGACATTCTATATATCTGTTCATTTTTACTTGGCTTTTGGAAACTATTCCTACGAAAGGTAATTTTTCTATCTACTTCATGTTAATTAAAATAGACTTTTACAGAAATAATTTCATTACACTTTTCGGTGATGATCTATGAGCTTTATTATTATTATTATTATTATTATTATTATTATTATTACTTTTTGTAGTAGTTTAACGTCCTTTAACCTGATTTGGTCATATCGCACAATGAATGAAATTGGTGAAATGATGCTCATGGGGTCCATGGAACTTAAAGTTACTCGACATTCGTCTTCTCAGAATAAGGGAAAAACCCCGAAAAAAACCTTATCCGGGTAACTCACCCTTAGCGAGATTTGAGCTCACAACCCTTTTGAATGTGAGGCAGACACGCTACCACCACACTACCCAGGCGGGCTCTTATTATTATTATTATTATTATTATTATTATTATTGTAGTTATAATTATTACTGATGTGATTATCATCATTGTTAGTTTCGAATACATTTCAAAATAAAGGGTTAACTTGGAGTGATAGTTTTAATAATTTTCTAAATCACAGTTGTCTATAAAAATGTTTGAGAACGTTCAGTTCTAAGTCTCCGCGGTTTGATCAAAGAAAATAATATCTAGAAACGGGATGATAAAAAGTCACCAAACTTGTTGAAATGGCAATATTTCATCGCTCCCTTTTGTTGTGGATACATGGTAGGCGAGGCCTAGGGCTGTAAGTCTATTCTGTTCAAGGCCCAGCCCCAAGAAAGATCACGTTGCTCGGGACTTAACTCATAAATTCAGCCTAACCAAACTCTTGAAACATGTACTGCAGGCATACTTGTCTTTACTTACTGCTATAAAATTAACAGAATAAGATTACCAATGAGCTCCCCCCCCCTTCTGTAGTCCTTTAAACTGGTTGGTCACATCGGACTACGAAAGAAATTTGGTCTGCTCAAATGATCTCGGGGTCCATGAAGCTTAAAGTTACTCGATAGGCTCATGATAAGGGAAACCTTATCCGCGTAACTCGGCCTAAGCGAGATTCGACCTCGCGACCTCTGGAATGTGAAGCAGACCTTCACACTACCCAGGCGGGCGAACGTACATTGTTTCCATTTTTGACAGATTTCGAGCAAAAATACCAACTATTTATGGTATTCTTAATTTTCTCTACACGTGCTATGCACATGGTGTATAGAGAAGGTATTCTATTCCACTCAAAAATTCAATACCGAAATTTCGTGTTGCTTCCTTGGAAGATACTTAAATACCAAGTTTGGTGTTTAAGCGACTTTTCATTTTTGAGTTATACTACACACGCGCGCGCATATACAGACCTTTTTCTACTTTTTTAATTCAGGGGACTTCAAAACGTGTATTTCAAGTGAAATGTGTGTATCAATTTTTGGTGGAATACAATACTTTTCTACGTTCTATGTACATTATACATACTCGTAGAGAAAGTAATAAGTACATTTAAGAATCAGTAAACACAATAATCATTGGTACTTCCTGTTAATTAAAATTAAGCTACCTTCACTAAATAAACAATAACTGAATGAGCATGACAAATGAAAGAATCACACACAAGCACACACATACACACACACACACACACATACACTTTATTAGTATAATTAAAGATATATTCTTACTGCGTAAAATGATTTAACAATTTTTTTTAAATTAATGTTGGAACAGTAATGGTTTTACAGTTCTCGTGTTTTTAAAGAAATTCACTTCATTCACCTTTGAGAGCTGTTGGCGCATTTACACTTACTCTTAAATGCACTTAAAAGCATTTTCTCCATAAACTTGGACACTTTCTTTTTTGTAGATATTTATATGTGCCAGATGGTATATAGCTATCTATTTCTTCTTGTATCGACATGTCTTCAATTGCTGAAGTCATTGTGCACACAGCTGATTTCCGATAAAGACCGCAAATTAGTTGCCTCTGAAAAGCAGAACAACAGTTAGAGCTTCTTCTAATTGGACGTTTGGCTCCTCCCTCGGTGCAATTCTTCATGACAAGTGTGAAATTCGGCGGAAGGGCAAGTATTGGTGGAATAACAAAATTGATTGTCAAAGGAAGTTGTGTATCCATAACAGGTGTATGGTGACAAGGGCAAGTTAGAGACTAGCGGGTGAGCAGGAATTAGACATGTTGAGAACAGAATATACGGAAAGCAGGAAAATATTAGGAAGATTATTAAGGAAGTAAGAAACATAACTGGAAAAGATTATATGATGAACTGGATCAAGATATCCGGGGTTTGGTGTATAAGATAGTCACAGAACATCTAGTAAATAGAATATCCATTGGGTTGACAACAGAAAAGAAGAGGTTGATTGTTAAGGAATTATTTTTACATAGAGGAGACAAATTGGAGGCTAATACAAGATGCACTGAGGTTAAACCTTTTAGGGTGGATGAACTACAGGATGCTTTGCAAAACATGAAATCTGGAAGCACATCGGGACGGAATCCCACCTGAAGCGATAAAAATTACTGTGGAGATAGCTTCAAAATGGATGCTAGGAACCTATAATGCTGTACTCAGGAGACAGGACTTTGCTAGATAATTGAAAGTTGGAAACTTATGCTGCTGTTAAAAAGGTGAAAGTTGGGAGGAATCATCGGCCTATTGAGTTTCTATTGAGTAAGTTGTACGAGAGGCTCCTAAGGGTAAAGCTAGACGAGGAAATTGAAAATGGTGATGGATTATCCTGTAATCAGTATGGCTTTGGGAAGGGGAAAGCAACTATCCAAGCAATTGTAACTGTACTTAAGATGAAGGAGAAAGCAGAAGAGAAATGAAGGGCTGTGATTACATTAGATGTAAAGAATGCACTCAACATGGCTTCATGGAGTTAAATATTTAAGGAAGTGCAAAGAGGGAGTATCTCTCAATATGTGATTAATGTAATAAAAGAGTATTTCCATGAAAGATTCATTAATTTGAACAAAAAAGACACTGCAAGGGTGCCTCAGGGCTCAGTGCTAGGACCCACACTCTGGAATATTTATGATGGTGTCTTACGGCTTAAGCTAACGAAGGGCTCATATATAATAAGTTTTGCTGATGATTTGGCATTGGTAGTAGCTGCCATGAAGAAGCCCTAATGTTTAGAGGAAATGGGTCTCTGAGGCAGATAGAAGACTGAATGAAGGCAAATAGACCGCTCTTGCCCCGCAAAAAACAGGGGCTGTTAACCTAAAAGGACCGTAAAAACGGAAACCAGTATCTTTTATGATGAGGAATAATGTGGTAGAACTCACGAAAGAAGTGAGATACTTAAGCATTATGTTGGGAGATGGTGGCACATTTGGAGAACATATTAGGACTGTAACCCAGAAGGCAGAGAAGAAAGCAGCCGCATTGCGCATACTAAAGCCGAATATGGGAGGTCCTTGAGCGTTCAAAAGGCAGATACTATGTGGTGCGGTATATTCAATACAGCTGTATGCCCCATCTGTGCTCCAGAAAGAGATATATAGACGTATATGTATAAAGTACAGAGGAATCTGTTACTAAGAGAGATCTGTGGATATAGAACTACATCCACTACAGTCTTATAGGTTATTGGAGGGGCAAATCCCATAGACCTCTCATAGAGGAAAGGAAAACATTGCAAGAGAAAGGAGACCATGCTGCTGAAGCAAAGCGGAATGTTAGGAAGCGTATAATGGATAAATGGCAAAGAAGGTGGAATGAAACTAGCACAATGGACCAAGAAGCTTATTCCGGATATCAGCAAATGGCTAAATGTAAGCATAGACAATGCGACTAGTTTCTTACTCAGGTACTGTCAGATCATGATAGATTTCGGTTTTACGCTAAGAAGACGGGTAAAATAAGTGACGTCAAATCTGGCTACTGCCCAGAAACAGATACAGTGGAGCATACCCACATCCACGTGGGGTGGGAGAGATAAAGAAGACCTTCCAGAAACTCAGACTAGTTTGAGGACATTATGATAAGAACTCGCGAAACATGACCACATTGAGAAACTTAACGAATTCTATAATATTCACAAAATAAACTGATGAAAGGAATTTTAAGGAATAAGACAACGGCCATTTTTATGTAATGTTAACAGCAGTTCCGAAACGGCAAGTGGAGATGGTAGTGGTTTTTTAGTTTACTACCACCACCACTACCACTACCACCACCACAACCACCACTACCACCACCACCACTACCACCACCACCACTACTACTATCACTGCTACCACTACTACCACCAATACCACCACCACCGCCACCACTACTAATATTACTACTTCCATTACTACCACCTCTACCACCACCACTACCACTACTACTGCCTTCACCACCATCACCACCACCACTACCACCACGACGACCACCACCACCATTACAACTGTCGTCGACGCAACATCAAATCCAGTAATATTAGAAACAATGATAGTGTCTAATAACAAGTGTCATAAATTTGTTACCCAAAACGTCACTCACCCAGTACTGTAAAGATGTTGAATTTCTTAGTCTCCGAGAGTTAACAGTAATATGAAGTTCCCAGATGGTGATGAAGGGGTGAAGTTCTTTGATGCAGTTAATGTGAAGAATGGCATATACAGTGAATAATATTTACATTGTTTGAATTATACAATTAACACAAAAGTTATTTGTACAGGAATTCCACGCGCCGGTTTTTCAAATGTGCAAATATTTCTATCACTTGGAGAGGAAAGTCTTTTATGCTGTTGACTAGTTTCTTCTCAATAATAAGCATTGCCGTTGCTGAAAGTCGATCTTCAGTCATCGTATTCCTAGCAACGGTTTTATTTATTTTCATTGTGGAAAATAATCATTATGGTTCTGATGTAGTCATGGGCGTAGTGATAACAATCTTCAGTAGCTTGGTTAATTGCGGAAAAGTTTTTTTCGTTGAGGTTGTTTTCTGTTATGAACTGCGACATAAATCAAACTCCTTTGGGGACCATCATACCAGTTATACAGTACCTGAATTTCTGTTTTAAGCTGTGACTTGATCTGTCACCAGCAGTGACGAGGTCTTTTTTCTGGAAACTCTTCGAGGAATGTCTGGAAAGAAGTGATATCAACTATCCTCGAAGTCACTAAATGATCGGTAAATGAAAATCTGTAATTTTTGTGACTAAGTATCGCGTCGGACACTTCTTTTCCTTCTACTATTCGATTCTTGCCTCTTATTCTTTCGACTTTCGGAAACTTCACATCTGTTAAGTGTAGTGTCTCTGATTTCCTGCACAGCAGATGAAAACCGGTCTAAGTAGCGTTATGCTTTTACAGCATCGATCTGTCTGTGTTGCAGTACTTTAAATAAGAGATCCGCCTGAGGAGCTCTTCTATGAAAGAATTCCAACCAGAAGATGAATGCAGAATCCTCCAAAGCTGCTAAGAGGCCTCTTGACTCACATCTTGTTTTGTTATCAATGTTATCAAGCAGATATATTTCCTCTAGACACTGGATGAGACGTTTTTTTTGTTTTCTTTTCGTACACAACATTCGCTGAACGAATGTTACAAATGCAGCGAGTAGCTGCTAGCCTCGGAACTCTGATTTGCACAATTCTGTAAACTATTTTGGATCTTAGGCAAGATCTTCAACAAAAAAGAAAAAAACAAACAAACAAACAAAGGAAGGAAGGAAGAAAATCCTGATAGTATTGAAAAGAAAATCCTGGATGAGCTGTGTATGGCAGCAGCCTTTTGCAGAACCAAATTGCATCGCTGGGCGTAACAGTGTATATAATATGCGTAAGGTACACCACTCGTATTCTCGTCTGAACTCCAGTTGCACTGCCACTCATAACAGCAGCAGTATCGTAATATTGACCTAGTAATTTATGCTTCTGTTCTTCTATAATCTCTAGCAATACTGTGATTATTACCCCAGATATAGCATCAGCATCTTGGGTAGCAGGATTGAAAGAAAAAACAAACCAGAAACGCTCAACCCTTGCACCTCATATCTTACACAATAGTGACCAGTTGCTGAGTAGACACATCGTCGTTTCATCGGTCATGACTGCCTTTATTACTTCTGATATAATTTCCCTGCACATCGCATGCATGCAGTCGAGGATGTCAGTCTGCACCCTTTTTAAAGTAGCTTTGAACACGGCTGCATTTTCTAAGTGTTCTTGCATTGCTATATCAATAGAGCTTACAAAATTAACAAGCCCATGAAACACCTCAGGATTTTCAGAATTCTCCCACTCATGTTGACCGCGAAGAGTTTGTTCAAATGCTCCACAAAATTTTACGCAGTCAATTAGCCTAGAGAGGATGTACCCATTTTGTCAACTTGCTCCTTGTGTCTCGTTTTGCCTGTCCATTGAGTGCTGATATTCACACTACCAAGCATGGAGAATGGAATACGTGCGTTCTTATGTGCATGTGAATTCTCATGTTTATTTTGCCACTCGGATGCACCAGGTCGGCACATCCTACTCTTGTCCAGTTACTCGTTGGGGCATTGAAGCTAAACATAAAACAAGGAAAGCAAAACACCGAGTTTCTGATACTACAATCGCAAAGCCATTTGCATGTTTCGTATACATTGTTATTAAATGTACGTCTGCAGTCCCGCTTTCACGTTTTTGTTGTCACATGCTCAATTACCAAATCGGGCTGCGAACGACCCAGTCGTTTTATTTCTATTTATGGCTACCTTTAAAAAGTATCAAGAATTCACAGCCACGTGGTGAGTTGCTCAACACAAAAACAATTTCTTCCGCTAACAAAGTTAAAAAAAAATGCTGTTTAAAACGTGTTAGAAAATCCACACTAATCTCACCTGTTAATCACTGAAGTATTGTCACAGTAAGCTAAAGACACTATAGCAGAAATAACTTAGGAAAACTCATGCAAGTCTTGAGCTTAACTCTTGCATAAAATGCAAATTACTAAGAAAAATAGCGCGTCTCATCAAGACTGCAGTTGCACTTCTGGGTAGTTTCAGCTAAATCTCAAATATTCTGATAAACAGAATCCTGGTGTTGTTAATGAGAAGAAAGTACACGGTCACACTGTGCTCATATCTGAGCTGCTTTGTTATCCACAAACGGGGACTACTACCACAATAGTCATCCAAGTGTTTGTGTGCTATGTTCACAAACAGACGGACGACAAATGTACGGATAGAGACATTCTTGCGCACGTCTAATTCTTTTACTTTCTCTTCACGTACTTTGTACATATTGTAGAGAGAAGGTATTGCACTCCACCCACACTGATAATTCATGTTTTGGGTCCCCTTGAATGAAAAAAAATTAGAAAAAGGTCCGTGTGTGTACGTGTTTGCGTGTCTGTGGACAACATAGCTCAAAAACGACAAGATTATTAAATACCAAATTGGTATTTATGTTTGGTATCTTCCAACGATGCGACACGAAGATTTTCAAGAAAATCCCCCCACCACAAACTACTCTTTACAGGGAATATTTTTTAAAAATATGTTTTTCTCAAAAATGGCTCTAACGATTTTTATTAAAATACCTTATGTTTAAGGTATTTGTATGACAAAACGAAATGTATATCTTGAATTTTCTGGGAATAGCCTCTAAAGACCTCTTCATTCTGGATGACTGTTGTATAACTGGCAGACCATAAGAAATATACAAAAATTTACTACAAAGAAATATAGATCCCATTAAAACACAACATTTATGTCATACATTTGTTTTGCACAGTTAACAATTTTCAAGATATTCCGAATTATTGGTTTCAGTTTTAGCCACTTAAACTTTTCCCAAACGGGAAGATATGTTTCTTCTCATTTATCGTTTGTTTATTCCTGACAAGTTTCATTGTTTCACATAGCGACCGGCTTTTAAAGGACGAGAATATCGCTTTAGCCTGTGCATTTTCTTATTTCCCTTCTACTTACAAGGAAACTAGTAATAAGACTAATTCTGCTTATCTTTGTCATGATTAGCATGATGTAGATAACAGATTAATGTTTTGAATAAAAGACCGATTTACCGAACAGCTATAGGACATCATATGTGAAACGGTAACATTCAAAAGCATAACCAATTACGGATATATTCATTATTTATATATTTGTTTGTTCCCTTGTATAAATGTTGTTGCACGAAGCCTCGGGAATGCAGGATTTGACAAACAGAGGGTTGAAGCCAGGCAGAATCTCTTTGTTTAAGCTAAGGGAAAGTGTTTACAACGTCAACTAGTGGATCTCCCCTACCCCCTAAATTGCATTGTAACATTTCAAGCATTCAGGAAAGAGGTGTATGTTTGCTACATGGACAGAAGGCAGGAGGACAGACGGGAGTTGAGATGTGACGTGCAAAGAGTCCGGTTGGATACGCGAAGTGTGAAAGAGTGAATGTGCTAGTGTCGCGCAGTAATAACACAAATCCGAACCTTAAAAATATTGTAAGTTCAGTGCTTTTCCCAATAACTATACTACACTACGATGAACCCTATTTTCAGTCAAATAAAGTACTATATCTAGCAATTTGGTGTTGTGTTATTTAAGTTAATTTAATGTGTATTCCCATTTGGTTCCCCACTGGGTGAGTCAAAAACCATGCTCTCCCATTACCTCCGAACCAAACTTCCTGAGTAGCCGATGGCAACAAGTGTATCAGTGGCGGACTGTAACGTCAACCAGGTACGTCACTCTGAGGTCTTGTGATCTTGACTGTACACTCACACACACACCCACACACCCTCAAACACCCACACTCACACACACACTCATACACACACCCACACACCTACACTCACGCACACCCACACACAGACAGAAACCCACCCACACACAGACACACACCTACATACACGCACACCCACACACAGACGGACACACACCCACACACACCCACGCATGCACACAGCCACACACGCCCACACACACACTCACCCACCCACACACAGATTCACAGACACACCCACTCACACACCCACACACAGACACACACCCACACATACAGACACACACACCACACTCACCCACACAAGACACACACACCCACATCACACACACAGGCACACACCCACACACAGACACATACCCACACCCATACACAGACACACACATTCACACACCCACACACACAGACTTACACCCACACCCACACACACAGACACACACCCACACACACAGACACACACACACTCACACACAGACACACACCCACACAAAGACACACACACCCCCACCCACACACACAGACACACACCCACACACAGAGACACACCCACACACACACAGCACACCCACACACACAGATACCCACCCACACACACAGACGCACACATCCACACACACAGACACACACACCCGCACCCACACACACAGACATACCCACACACACAGTATGTCGTATATGAATGGAACACATTTTTTCCCTTCTCCTTACAAAGAACTAAGTAATAAGGACAAGTTCTGCTAATGCTTATCATGATTATCATGGAGTAGATACAAGAATAAGCTTTTCAACAATGATTTGTTACAGAGATGTAGAGAAAGTCATGAAAATGGCACACATCAGATTTTTAGTACACGTTTTTGTTTTTATACCTTCAAGAGACCTTAAAACATTTACATCGTATTTCAATAACATTTTGGTGGAATAAATATTTTCTCTACCTACTAAAGATAGGTATTAGAGAAATATATGTTTTATAGTATAATTTCCTTAAATGTTGCGTAGATAATTATAAAGGTAAACGATAAAAAGGAGAAGTACAACAGTAAAAAGTAGTGGTGAACAAACTCTTACAAATATAACCTCACATAAATTTGTAACTTTGTGGTACTTTAGAAATATAAGTTTTTCTAGGAATTAACAGCTACAAACTTTTATAATTGCTGGAGAAAATCCTGTAATTTTCACATATCCTGATTGTTCTTAAATGAACATTGGGTCTGTATTTCGGATGAAGTATTGATATCAAATTTGTAGTTAAATTGGCCAATTGTATTTTTGTATTTTACTTGACAATAGAGTACAACAGCATGATAGTAACAGTTCGTCGTAATAAAGGAAAGAATAAATTAATGTACACTGCATGAAAGTTAATCTGTAGCATAAGACGGTTAATATTAAACTTCCTACCTATTAGGATTCCTATATTTTAATGGAGTCATTTGCTTGAAACCCCACTAGGTTTGACCTGTTGGTATGATGAATTGCCTACCGCCTTAGTAAAGTTAAAACAATGGTTGGTATGACCAGCAATGCAGAACTGTAAAGAAACAAGCAGAGGAGGCTCTGTCAAAATTCAGAAGGGAGGGGGGAGATGACATTAGGAAAATGTTTACAAAAAAGTGAAGGGAGTATAAACAGCTCTTACGGGAAAGGAGAACTACGTGGCAAGACAAAATTACTCAGAAAATTAGTAATATGTTAACACGGGGGGATAACGCTGAGATGTGGCAAGTAGTAAAACATTTAAGAGGCAACCGTCAGGCGCCCAACGAAATTTCTCCCAGAAAATGGGCAATGCATTGTATGGGAATATTCGGGAAAGGTGAAAGGGAAGGAATTTTTATAAAGGAAGTGCAAATTTTGGGAAATCTTGAGATCCCAATAATGGACGAAGAAATATCAGCACGAGAAATAGCACAGGCGCTGAGGAGTCTGAAGGAAGGCAAAGCTCCAGGTTTGGATGGGCTGCCCCCGGAAGTTTTTAAAGCCGCAGCCAATGTTAATGAGTTTGGTAGGAGTATGCTCCAGATATGTAACAGATTGTTTATTGAGGGGAATTACCCTACCTGTTGGGGAAAGGGCATTATTCATCCCATTTATAAAGGAAAGGGAACTATTGGAAATCCGGATAACTATAGGGGGGTTACTCTTTTGCTAATTATGGAGAAAATTTATTGTAGAGTGTTATATAACCGGATAAAGGACTGGGAATCTAAATTTGGCAAACTTTCAAAATTTCAGAGAAGGACACAGTACCATAGATGCCGCTTTTATATTAGACACTTCAAGGACGAAGTAACTGTTAGTTAAGCGGAGAAAGCTTCATTGTGCTTTTGTGGACTTTAAGAAGGCATTTGACTATATCAATCGAAATGCATTATGGTACAAACTAGGCAGAAAGGGGTTATCAAGTAAAATGGTTAGAGCATTGCAGGCAATGTATCAAAATGTCGAATTCTGTGTGAAGTATGACAGAAACAGACTGTCCGAGAGCTGCCGAAGCTATTATCTCCCTTGCTATTTAATCTCTTTGTGGATGATATTACTGATACAATGATAGCAGAGAATATTCAAGCACCAGTAGTAGCGGATTTGCATATCCCAACACTTTTATACGCAGACGATTTAGTATTGTGCTCTACGACAGTAAACGGATTGCAACGAGGACTGGACAAACTTCAGAACTATTGCGATGAATGGCTACTTACAGTTAGTGTGAATAAGACTAAGGCAATGACGTTCAAAAAGGGTTGTGTTTATAGCAGGGAGGAGACTTGGACATATGCAGGACAGATACTGGACAATGTTAAATCTTTTGTGTACTTAGGACTCACATTTACAATGAACGGAAAATGAACAAAACACAATGACATTACGAAACACAAGGCAAGGGTGAAAGCGGCGGAAGCTCTCCGGATACGCTGCAGAATTCCGAATATCTCCATAACCTTAATGGAAACTGTATACGGAGCGAGAGTTAGATCCACGATGACATACGGAGGAGAAATATGGGGGTGGGAACAAACAGGGAATCTGGATCAAGTGAGGACCCAATTTTTGAAAGGAATTCTGGGTGTAGAGAGGGGTGCGGCAAACTGCGGAATAATGAGGGAATTCGGGGTACATAGTGAAACGATAGATTGCAAAATTAGAGCAGTTAAATATTGGATGAGAATCGTTCACGGAAACCAATCTCTAATTAGGGCAGTCTGCTACCGTGAACAGTTGCGAATGGAAGGTAATTTGACGTGGGCATCAAAATTAAAGAAAGGGTTGGAAACCATTGGGATGAGAGACATTTGGATGGCGGGGCAGGAAAACAGGCGAAGTATTTGGAGAAAAATTAAGAAACGTCTCTGTGATATTGACAGACAGCAAATGATTGTGCAATGCACAGAGAAGGTGTCATTAGAAGTACAGACTGGGCTGAAATCGGAGTGGGGTATGGAGCAATACATCAAAACAGGTACCAAACTCATTAGAGAGGGGCTCGCGTGGATTAGACTAGGAGCATGGAGGAGCACGAAAATTTCTGACGAGAATGGTACGAGAATCTGTCCCATTTGCGAGGAGGAAGAGTCGTGGACTCACATCTTGGCAAGAAGGCGGAGGAATGGCGGGAAAAATATTTGCTGCGATTTTTTACCACTGCGAATGTAGGGATAGAAGCATGTTGGACGCTACTGGCAGGCACGGAAAACATGGACGGACTAGGTAAATTTATACTTAAGGCAAGACAGCTGAGATCTGAGGACGCTGCCAATAGGGAAGGGGGGGGGGGAATTAGATGAACTAAACAAAAGTGACTACAATGTTCTACATACATATATATTATGTCATACTTAGGTCACTGTTGTGCTAGGGTTGTATATATTATGTGTATATATGTCTTTTAAGTGTAATTATCTATTATAAGAAGGTGCATTTATGAAGGTGTACTCTGTGCTGTAAATTTACATTGCTATATTTGAATATCTTTGTATCTTTATTTTCGGATTCACTCTTAATTTTTATTGTTGTTTAATATTGTTTTTGACTGTGTATTTCCTTTGTCTTTTTATTTTCGTGTTTACTCTTTTAATTCTTTGTTGTGGTTGTTGTTTTAATATTGCTTGTAATGTGTATTACAAAAGCACGAACGGTCTATGGACCCGTGCGACTGTTGAAATTCTATGTATGATATTGCTATGTTAATAAATACACTTATTCATTCATTCATTCATTCATTCATGCATAGTAAAGTTAAAATAGGCGTGACATCATAAGGGATGGTGTATATCTTACTAAGGGAAATAGTAAGTTCAGTTAAAACATACACTGTCAAATAAAATTATTTATGGCATCAAACTGTTTGGAAATATTTGCACCTGATGGGCTAAATGACACTTTGAAAGCTATCCGGTTTTTTCTCATGTAGAGAGTCGTAACATCACAGACCTCGTTTATAGTAGACTACTGTTGCCCTGGTATAGCTAGCTGAAAGAATTTCTTGGTGCAAGCTTAAAGACAGTAAAGGAAGGAATAAGGCGACGCCGTGGCCAGGTAGCTAGACAACTCGCCTCTCACTTTGGTGGTCCAAATTGATTCCAGGGTACGCACGAGGGATTTGTGGTGCCTGACACGTTTTCTCCAGCTTCCTCTGCTATTCATCCCATCAGCTGCTCCGTAATCATATTTTCTTTCTTAAATTTCAGCGTCATTTCGCGTCATCCATTTCCTCACTTTCATACCAAGAATTGGTCTGATCAGCCATCCTAGTTTCTCTCTGATCCAAAGCCTGTGTTCCTCAATAGGCATTTAACCCCAGGCGATAATATGTAAGTCCTGGGGGCTTTAAGGGGGATGGGAGGGACACAAAGGCAGAGAGGAATAAATACTTCAATGAATACGACAAAACAGCAAGGATGATAAAGAAATGAGTTGAGAAAGTTGTGTTATTGACTTATAGGTTAGAGGAGACATGACGAACATTATTTTCTTCTTCGAGGCCAAGAAATAAAACGTTAAACAAGGAGTTGCTATTTACTAGCATATAGAATACCATAAGAGCTGCCATTGTGACTCAGACATTTCGTCCAAGAGTGTCATTTGAGGGATCGACTCCTGCGGCCGACCTTTTCCCGGGTCACTAGGCAAATGCTGGGGATGTTTCTTCATTCCCCCAAACTTCAGTAACTTCATTTCATCTAACCGGTCTCTTTCAGGGTTGTAAATGTTGGCGAGGACTGCGGTGCTGACGCTCTCCTGTGATGGTGACTGCACTTTGGAAATGCAGCTCTCGGCGAAGGGATGGCGTTGGAAGTCGCCTGTGGACCCAGGGAGCTCCGTCAGACCTGGGATGCGGGCTGCAAGTTCTCCCCGCATTGAGATGAAGAACTGCTTGGAAAATGTTATGGGCCTTCTACGGAGGTTCCTTCCCAGTCGTCCTTTTTCGGCCGCTCTGATCTCATCCTATCCTCCTGAGGTGTGACGTACAATAGCTGCAGTACCCTCCGGCATCACACACACACAGAGTGTGTTTTATTTCGTCATCCCTGGGTTAGGGCCATCAAGAAAATATAGTATAAGAGGTTGTGATAGCTCGTAATATCGTTTTACCTAAATCCTAACTTTACTCTACTACATGCCTGAGAAGTTATTACACTACATCATGTTAACGTATACATTCCTTTCCGCTGGCCCGTGAAAGGAATGGCCTTTATTTTTGAGGAGAGGTGCATTTTGCCTGTTATTTCTGATCTCTATGTTTACGTAATTGGCCTTCTTACTCTGTGGTGGCCAGAATTTTAATTGAGCATCGCTCAATGATCTCATATTATGTGATTTGTGCGGCTACCATTCTAATTATTTTGCTACGACTGACTCAGTTAAAATTATATTTCTCCGTTATTACTATAATGGAATGATTTTTAAAGATATTACATGAGTGATACAGATCTATTATAACTACCATTTCTAGGAGGAATGGATGTAAGGATGGCGGCTACAGGCAGACAGGACACATTCTGCAGAAGTATAAACAAGGTCTCACCCCAATGTGCATGTGAGGGATGTATTGAGTAAAAAATCTGATGTGTTCCATTCATATAACTTTTTCTAGCTGTTCCATATACAAACTATTCGTCCAAACGATTATTCTTTTAACTACATCATTCTAATCGAGATGAACGTTTCCACAAATTGCTTCCTTATAAGCAGAACAGGAATGCATTAGGCTAAATCAATATTCAAATCTTTTAAAGCGGGTCGCTATGCGAAACCAGTGAGGATCGGTTCCTTGGCATGATCTCGTTTGAAAGAAGTTAAGGCAGTTTAAAATTGAAAACAATAACAAGGTGCCTCCGTGGTCGAGTGGTCAGCGGGCTGACTTCTCACACTTCGCTCTCTGCCTTCACAGAGTAAGCATGGGAGGGAAACGCCGCAAGCCTGCCGCAGCCGCCCAAGAGCCAATCGAGGAGCCGCCGGAGACCGTCACCGCTAACACCGACCCAGTCTCCCAGCCTACAACTTCCGCCAAGCCTGAACCTGCCACCGCGGAAACTCACGCCGCATCACCCGCCATCGAAGCCTTACAATCCCCGCTGAACATCACAACCGACCACACACCGCCTACACCACCTACGTCGTCACCAGTACTAGACCTCTCCTCGCTGCCGCGCTCCTGCGCAGTAGTGCGTGGAGTTCACCGGCAATTACCGGACGGTCTAGTACTCAACACTGGCCGTCTTCGTTGGCCTTCTCTCATGAAAGCCACAAGAATCCACACAGAGAGGACACTTGTCAGGCTGGAGTTCTGGAACGAGGCGGACTACCGCGCCGCCTTAGCTGATGGGTTGCCTGCCCTCGGGCAGATGCTCACAGTTGAGCCCGGACGAAGCGTCCGTGTCTTCCCGTGTCGCGGGTGCTGCCAGTACGGGCACTCCTCAGACGCCTGCACAGCCTCCGCCCGTTGCCACTACTGTGGCGCCGGATGTCTCACCTCCGCCTGCACCTATCATGATTTGAGAGGCCGGCCCGTGTACTGTGCTACTTGCAACAGCGCAGGTCACTACACGGGTCAAGCGGTGTGCCCCAAACACCCAAGCAGACAGATCCCAGTCATTCACCAGCCGCACGCCGCGCCACCACAACCAGCCTCTCATCAGCCGCACGCAGCACCACCACAGCCAATCTCTTACCCGCCAGCGCCCATCATCAATTCCTCGCAGACAGAACAGCCACCGCAGACCTCCACACTCATCCAATTCCAAAATGACCTTGCGACCAACCAGCCGAACTCCAAAATCTCCGTCTTGCAGTCAACACCATAACCGAACGCATCGCCACGTGGGAGGAAGCACTGACCCGCTCTCTGGCGGAACTTCAGGCAACCGCGCGTAGCTTCAGTCTACACCTCAGGAAGTACACCGGGAGAACGCCGCCTTACGAGACCACTTCAACAGGAGCCTCTGAAGGTGGTGGACTACATCAACAATTCCCGAATCTACAAGGTCCACAAGCAACTCCACGAGCTGCTTCAGTAACAGACTCGAGGACTGACAATAAGAGTGCAAGATATGACACAGCAACTAACCTCAACAATACATCATCAACCGAACGCGCTAAGTTTTGGAGCTATGGCTACGTCACCCAGAACTCACCTGGGAAGAGCTCCATCACCCCAATAACATACCTTCTTGGTAAAATTATGCACCTCAATTTTTGTAGGTCGACGTCAGGGCATTGCGCCATGTCGTTTGCCCCTACACCCCACGTTTCAATAAGTACAGTTACACGCAATCACTCGGTTTGCTTTGGCGGTACCGGGCCCCATGTCACCAATGATGCCCCAATAAATAGTGACACCACAGTATTAAATCCTTTCTCTCCCCTCTTCTTATTTCCTTCCCAAATACCCTATATACCTGTTATCCTTATAACCTTTATTCCTGTTTCCCCCCAAAAAAATCTCACCCGGAGGTCCCGGGTTCGATTCCCGGCTGGGGCGCAGAATTTTTCTTTAACCGGAATTATTCCCTATCCCCCATAGAGTCTGGAAGTATGAATGTGAGGGTGAATGTGCGTGTGTTTAGTAATATAAAGTTTAACCTAATGTGCTGAACCTATAGTTTCACAAGTGAAAGCCCCCGATATGACCATTGATGTTAAAGGGGGCTATTCAAATGAAGGAGTAAAAAAAAATAACAAGGTATATCTCGAAAAAGGGTCAGCTCTACAAGAAAAACATACGGACGCAAATTGCATGTTTTTGTGTGTTAGGTTTTTGTCTATCTGTTACGTTTAACCGTAATGCAAAATGCCTCAAAACATACTCAGAATAAAGAGGACTTCAGAGGCTACTTCCAGAAAATTCAAAATATACATTTTATTTGCGATGTAAATATCCTTATTCTAATCAATATCGTTAGAGCCATTTTTGAGAAAAACAAAACTTTCAAAATGTTTCCATGTAAACGGTACTTTGTGGTAGGGGCATTTTCTTTAATATTTTCGTGTCGAATCTTTGGTACATAATAAACATAAGTACCAGTTTGGGATTTAACGGTAATTATGCTTTTGAGCTATGCTGTTCACAAACACACATGGACCTTTTTCTAAGAATCTGATGTGTTCCATTCACAAAACTTTCTCTAGCTGATCCATATACACATTATTCTTACAAAAGATTTTATTCTTTTATTCACTTCATAATCAAGATAAACATCGACAGAAATGGTGCTATTACTTGCTTCCTTGTAAGTAGAAGGGAAATAAAGGAATACAAAGCTAAAACGATAGTCATAAGCTCATCGCTATATGAAACAATTGACGTTCGGTTCCTTTTGCATTGTCCCGTGCAAGAAAAGTTGAGTAGTTTAAAATTGAAAACAAATACAAGTAATATCTCGAAAACGGTCAAATCTACAAGATAAACGTATATGACACAAATTGTGTTTTAACGAGATCTACAGTTTTGTGTAATCAGTTTTTGTCTATCTTTTACGGCTTAAACGCTATGCAACATTTTGCAAAACTGATCCAGGCTATTCCCAGGAAAATTCAAGAAATGCATTTTATTTGTAATGTAAATATATTTAATACACGATATTTAAATCAAAATCTTTCGAGTCATTTTTTAAAAAATCAAAATTTACGAAAAATTATTCCATGTAAACGGTAGTTGGGCGTAGGAGGATTTTCTTGAAAATTTTAAACATAAATTTACTGTGAAATCCCGTCATCGAATTTTTGGGTGGAATACAATACCTTCTCTATGCATTATGTACATTGTAATGTGATCTAGAGAAAGTAAAATGGGGACCTCAAAACATATTTCCGATGAAATCTCAACATCGAATTTTTGCACGCAATACAATACCTGCTATCATATACAGTAGAGAATTTAGGATCTCTGACGCCCCTGGGTGAAAAAAAAACATTTGATGCCCCCCCCCCCCAACTTGCAATACATATATTACTTAAATTTTCACAGCATAGAGAATAGTTTCACTAGTTTGGATGCTTAAGTATGAGAGGCAAACACAATAAGTGAGTTTATTAAAATTTAAGTAGAAAAATCTTAATAGAAAGAACTTATACTAAAGAGGCATCACCCTATATTAGATGTCAAAGCTTATACGGTTTAAATAACAAGAGGCTTCCTCCTTGCCCTGTCATTTGCAAACAAGTTTATGAGTTCGTCATTGTCCATTTTCACTGTTAAGTTATATTCAATTGCAAGAACACCAAGATAACTAAGACGATCCTTCACTTGTGATATTCTTAAATAATTGTTTATGCGTCTTATAGAGCAGAAAATGATCTTTCAGTTGAGCAGTTGGAAGCAGGAGTGCTCAAGAATATTTGTAGAGCTATATTTAAGTTTGGGTAAACACTCTCTAAACACTTAACACCTTGCACAGCTGTGTAAGACAGTGCGACGCATTTTCATTCTTTTCTATGTAGCTTTTGAAGTGTAAGCATTAAAGTACAAATGCTGTAGACTTTCTGAAGTCTGGATGATGCATCCTGAATTTCAAGTGGACTGACTACGCATTTTCAGATTTGTCAAATACATAAATGGCTCACTGAATTCCCTGTAGGAAGAAACTCTGTTGTTCAGTTCTTCAATCAATTTATCCAGAATCAAAAGGAAAGGCATCTGTAAGTCATTTGAATCATCATTTCCTTCAGAGTCTGAATCAAATTCATCAAAGATTTTTTTCTTTTTCTTATTGCCTTTCTTAATTAATAATTGTAGTAATGTTACAAAGAGATTCAAATTTCTTCTGCCATAGATTTTTGAAAACTTCGTATCCCATTTTCATTTCTCGGGGAGAAACCAACAAAAGAACTATACAAATTACATGGCTAAATCCATGTCTGTTGTTTGTAATTGCTTATTTACAATAGTGAACCTTTCAAGAATGGAATTCCAAACTAGAGTCATAAAAGATGTCTCAAGACTACACAACTTCTTCGTTATGCCTTTAGCTTCAGATTTCACCAAATACTTCTCACTTTCATTCCCTATTAATGACAATGTGCTCTAACGATTGCCTCGGCATCTTCTGCAAACTTCTCTGCAAGCTTCTGCAGACCATCGGGCTATGCAGAGGGCCTTGACACTCAAGTTGTCTTTACTGAAAAATGTGCTTAAGTGATTCCATTGATGCCTGGAAGCATTGAAAAAATTAAATATTTCTTGCAAAATGTCAAAAAAATAAGTTGCTTGGTTACATCTTACTGCATTTGAACCCACCAAATTCAGAGTGTGCGCTGAACAAGGAATATAGAAAGCATAAGGAGAGAGAGAGATAGATAGAGAGAGAGAAACAATGATACCTACCGTGTACTCAACTTACCGTGGTTAGAGCCATTTTTGAAAAAATCAAAATTTTCGAGAAAAGTTCCATGTAAAGGGTAGTTGTGGTTGAGAGGATTTTTCTCAAAATGTTCGTGTCGCATCCCTGAAAGATACTAAACTTAAATACCAAGTGTTGTATTTTACCGATCTTTCGTTTTTGAGTTATCGTGTTCATAGGCACACACACACACACACACACACGGGCCTTTTTCTGAAAATACTTTTTTTATATAGGTAGCCCTAAAAATATATTTCCGGTGAAATCTCGGTATCGAATTTTTGAGTGGAGTGCAATACCTTCTCTATACACCATGTACATAGTTCGTGTAGAGAAAGAAAAAATGCATATTCAAAACATTTGAACTTGTATTAACGTATTCTGTGTTTGGGATATGTTACTTTTAAAAAAAATCTGATGTGTTCCATTCACATAATTTTCTCTAAATTATCTGCAACATGTTATTCATACATAAGCATGTTCTTTTATCTGCTTCATGATAATTAAGATAAGCGTTAAGAAAAATAGTCTTGTTACTTATTTTCTTGTAAGTAGAACAGAAATAAGGGAATGTCCTAGACTAAAGGGATAGTTGGTTACATATTTTATTTTAAGAGTCAAAATAAAAACGAATGACGACTTCCAAATTGAGAAAAAGTATTAGTATTAGAAATGTTAAACCAATAAAAAGGAAAATATTGGAAATAGTTAATTGCATAAAACATTTATTCGACATAAATTACGTGTTTTGACGAAAGTTACATGTTCTATAAAGTACGTTTTTGTCTATCTCTTACGATTTACCATTTATACAAAAGGCATATAGGAGTGAAGGGACTTCAGAGGCTATCCTCAGAAACCCCAAAATTTATACTTCGTTTGTCATAAAGACGTTTTAATGATACTTTAAAATCAAAATCATTAAAACCATTTTTAAGAAAATCAAAGCTTTCGAAAAAGCTTCATGTGACCTTGGGAGATGCTGAACTTTAATATGAACCAAGTTTTGTATTTAACGATTTTTGCACTGATACATATAGGGGCCTTTATGTAAAATTCATGGGACTGCAAAACGTGTATTTACATTGAAATCTTGGCATCGAATTTTTGGGTAGAATGCAATACCTTCACTAACTACT
The DNA here is from genome assembly GCA_030762935.1 of Hymenopus coronatus. Taxonomy (NCBI): domain Eukaryota; kingdom Metazoa; phylum Arthropoda; class Insecta; order Mantodea; family Hymenopodidae; genus Hymenopus; species Hymenopus coronatus. The sequence goes on from CM060890.1 coordinate 14,583,615, forward strand.
ATGTTCATGCCAGAAAAAGTAACATTTTGAATATATAGGTTTGTTACCCCTCTTCACAAAGCATAACTACAGAATTACGATGTCTTCATTAGATACCAGAAAAAAAGAAATAAGTAGCACTGTATATAGCAGAGTAAATAAGTTAAAACTGAATAATTGATAAGGGACCGCAACTGGACAACTAACGCACTACCACCTTAAAAAATGTAGGTATTCAACATTTCGATGGGTTTAAAGTACAATAATTATAAATAATAATAATAATAATAATAATAATAATAATAATAATAATAATAATAATAGTGATAGTTCTGGCAAGTAATACCTGTGTGTACTCATAGATTTGTACCTACTATTCACACATTAATCAAATAGGAGGTATAATAATTACCAAATTATGTGATTGGCAAACGCATACACGTGTTTACCGATGAATCCGCAGTAGAAAAAGTATGTCCAAATAAAAAAGAAGAAAAGAGTGAAAGAAAGTAAGAAACAATTTAATAATTAAATAAATGATTTATATTTATGATATTATACAAGCATAAAATTAAATTCAAAACCCGATAACTCTGAAAACTGGGAGCAAAGAAGTTAAGGAAACTAAAATAATGCTTATTAATATACATATGTAATAACCTTTATTTATACCTATATCAAGTGAAACAAACACAAATCTGGTAATATTAGTTATTTTATGCATGTTTTCTATCCATATAAAACAATGGCTTTAAGCCTAGGGAATGGAATATCACTCAACATAAACAACAATCAAGGCATCTTGGGATCTAAATAAAGCAACCCACCATACGTTCATTCATTTTAGTGTTTAGCTTTAAATCAAATTGAAATTGACCGCTGAATTGACATCTGTACATGTTACTAGCTATGTGAACGGCTAATGCTCTAACTGTAGATGAGAAAATGGAAATAAGGATTTATTTATGGACACTCTATAACTACTCGGGTTCACATTCTGTGTTAGGCGTGAAAGACCGCTTAGTCTTGCTCATCAGACTTGTGGTTCATTTATTTATCGTAAATCTACAACACGGAACCGACGGCTTTTCTTCTCTTCCGAAGGACGCCTTGCCCAGAATATTTGCCCCCGACTGTAGACAAGCAGTTAACAAAGCTACCAATGTACTCTTCACTGCCACAGACAATACGCACACGATGTCCTACTTTAATAATGATAATCGCATATCATCACATTATTCCATTAAACCATACATTCGCTCGTTTATGCTGTTTTATTTATATCCTCATTTTTACGTTTCATTTTCTTACTACCCCTCAACCATATTGTCAATGTACATAGTATATAGAGACTATTTTAATTTTCTGGGAATAGCCCCTGAGAATCTCTTTATTACTATCTCTAGCCCATATATTCAATGTACATACTGTATAGAGAATATTTTAATGTTCTGGGAATAGCCTCTGAAGATCTCTTTATTACAACCTCTGGCCCATATATCCAATGTACATAGTAAATAACGGCTATTTTAATTTTCAGGGAGCAGCCCCTGAAGATCTCTTATTACTATCTCTAGCCTATATGTTCAACGTACATAGCATATAGGGAATATTTTAATGTTCTGGAAAGAGGTTCTGAGGATCACTATATTACTGGCCCTAGCAACTATGTTCAATGTACATAGTACATAGAGATTACTTTAATGTTCTGGGAATAGCCTCTGAGGATCTCTATATTACTATCTCCAGCCCATATTTTCAATGTACATAGTATATACAGAATTTTTTAATGTTCTGGGAATAGCCTCAAAAGATCTCTTTATTATTATATCTAGCCCATATGTCCAATGGACATAGTATATAGAGAATATTTAATGCTCTGGAAATAGCCTCTGAGGATCTCCTTATTACTATCTCTAGACCATATGTTCATATGTTCAATGTACATAGTATATACAGAATATTTTAGTTTTCCCGGAATTGCCTCTGAATACCTCCTTATTAATATCTCTAGCCCGTATGTTCAATGTACTTAGTATGTAGAGACTATTTTAATGTTCTATGAGTAACCTCTAATGATCTCTTTATTACAGTCTCTAGCCCATATGTTCAATGTATGTAGTATATAGAGAAAAGTTATTTTTTAAAAATAGCCCCAGAGGATTTCTTTATTACTATATCTAGCGCATATGTACAATGTACATAATATATTGAGAATATTTTAATGTTCTGGGAAAAGCCCCTGAGAATCTCTTTGTTACTATCTCTAGCTCATATGTTCAATGTACATAGTATATAGAGAATATCTTCATGTTCTGGGAATAGACCCTGAGGATATCTTTATTACTCTCTCTAGCCTATATGTTCAATAAACATAGTATATAGAGATAATTTTAAATTTCTGGGATCAGCTTCTGAAGATCTCTCTATTACTATCTCGACTGCACCTGTTCAATGTATATAGTATACAGTGTATATTTTAATGTTTTGGGAATGGCCTCTGAAGATCTCTTTATTACTATCTCCAGCCCATATGTAGAATATACATAGTATAAAGAGACTATTGGACAAGACAACTACTACTACTACTACTACTACTACTACTACTACTACTAATTCTGTTACTTCCCCTTCTACTACTCCTGCTGCTACTACTACTACTACTACTACTACTACTACTACTACTACTACTACTACTACTACTACTACTACTTCCCCTCTTATACTCTTGCTACTACTACTACTACTAATATTTCCACCACCGCCACCGCCACCACAACCACTTCTAATTCTACCACTTCCCCTTCTACTACTCCTGCTGCTACTGCTGCTGCTGCTGCTACTACTACTACTACTACTATTACTATTACTCTTACTACTAGTACTACCTGTGTTACTTCCACTGCTACTACTATTACTACTACTACTACTACTACTACTACTACTACTACTACTACTACTACTACTACTACTACTACTACTACTACTACTACTACTACTACTACTACTACTACTATTACTGTATATAGAGAAAATATTTATAGAGACTATAAACACTAAATTGTCATTACCAATTAAAAGGCCACAGAAAGGTTGGATTTACAAAAATGATAAGAAGGATATTTTAATACAAAAGGTAGAAGAAGCAGCGAGTCATCCAGAGTACTTACATCTACCAAAGAAGCTTGGAGAACTATTAGAAAAAGCATGTAACTCTACTTTTAAGAAGAAAGGCAGCCATGGTAAGTTTAAAGCGGCGTATTGGTGGAATAATGATATTTCCCAACTAAGGAAAAGGAGTATGGGGGCACGAAGAAAAGTGACAAGGGTAAACAAAAGAAGAAATGCGGAGGAAAATGAAAAGCTCACCGTACAAAAGGAATATCGAAGATGTCGGAATGACTTAAAAAACGCAATAAATACAGCGAAGAAGGATGCATGGGAACAGCTATGTGAGGAAGTGGATGTGGATCCATGGGGTAATGGATATAAAATTGTGACAAAAAAATTAGGACTCCGCACACATTTAGTTATTACGGAAGAGGAACAAAAAGAAATTGCTAAAGAGTTATTTCCCGCACATAAAAGAAATACGTGGCCAAAAATGCAAATAGAAATAGAAGAATTACCGAAGTGCCAAATAAACGAGATCATGGATGCAGGAAACCGCATAAAAACTGGTAAAGACGCTGGACCTGATGGCATCCCCCCAGAAGTTATAAAGCTAATTGCTGAGAAAAAGCCGGATCTTCTGATGGAAACACTAAATGGTTTAATATGCAAAGGAAAATGTCCCAAGGAGTGGAAAATTGCAAAACTTATACTGATAGAAAAGCCATAAAAGAGAAACTGCAAAAAAACCTATAGACTTTTATCTCTTTTGGATACAATATTGAAAGTCTTTGAACAAATAATTAATCAGAGATTATTAAAAGAGATAGATTTAAAAGGTAGTTTCACGCAAACCCAATTTGGTTTTAGAAAAGGCCGATCAACTGCCGATGCAATAAATTTGGTCTTGGAAAGAGCACAGAAAGAAGTTAATGAAAATAATAGGTATGTAGTAATGGTTACATTAGACGTTAAAAATGCTTTTAACTCTGTACCGTGGCTAGGAATTATAAATAAATTAATACAAAAGAAAATATCTCCATACATGATTAAATTAATAAGTAGTTATGTACAAGATAGAAAGATCTTTATTGGAGAAAACTCTGAGATGGATGTAACCAGTGGAGTACCGCAAGGATCAATTCTAGGCCCCACTTTATGGAATATATACTATGATGAAGTGCTTCGACAGGAACCTGCAGCAGGTGTAACACTGGTGGGATACGCAGACGACCTCGCTCTGATTGTGTGCGGCACTTCAAAACAAGATATAGAGGAAAAAATACAGTGGTCCATCAATAGGGTTGAAGTCTGGATGACTAGCAGAGGACTGAGCCTGGCTCCGACCAAAACCGAAATGGTAATCCTGGGAGGGAGAAGAACTCTCAAAGAAGTGATTATACAGGATGGATACTTAGAACTTAAATCGCAAAAATACCTAAAATATTTAGGTATCTTAATTGGATATAATATGAGTATGGTTGAACATCTGAAGTATGTATCTGCAAAGGCGGAAAAAGTGGTCGCAGCTTTGGCCAGACTGATGCCAAATGTAGGAGGTCCTAACCAACAAAAGAGGAAATTGCTGGGAAGTGTTATTAACTCCATTATACTTTATTGTGCTGCGGCTTGGAAGCAATGTATGAAGAAAATAACACATAGGAAACTTATAGAACGCGTCCAAAGAAAGATCGCTATAAGATTAGCAAGTGCATATCGCACAACATCCACAAAGGCTATACAAGCGATTGCAGGAACAATACCGCTCCATTTATTAGCAACCGAGCACACATTTAAAAAGAAGAACAAAATAGAGCACAAAAAGAATAGAAAAGGAAAATTACAATGAAAAAGGGGCAGGAAGAATGGGATGACGAGCTTGAAACGGCCCAATGGACTAAACGTCTTATTCCAAAAATTGAACCATGGCTAAACAGACAGCACGGAGAAGTTGACTACTTTTTTACGCAATTCTTAACAGGACATGGCCGATTTGGGACCTACTTATACAAAATGAAGATAATTGAGACTGAACAATGCAGATATTGTAAAGAAATAGACACACCAGAACACACTATTTTATTATGTAAAAGATGGAACGCCATAAGAACAAAAACCTTAAACGTTATTGAAATGGAATTATCACCAGACAATATAATACAAAATATGATACACAAGAAAGAAATATGGTACCTCATTACAGGAATGATTAAGAACATCCTACAAGCTAAGGAAAAAGATGAAGCATAAACTTAAATGCTGCATTGTGAAGAAATGCTGTGAGGCGGTTCTGCAGCGCTGCAGGAGATGGAGGTCGTTTTTAGCCGGTAAGAGTGCGACACACCAGAGCCACCTTCCCTGGAGTCCATGAAGAATTTCCCCTACTTATAAAAAAAAAACCAAACAAAAAAAAAACAAAAAAAAACTACTACTAGTGTTACTTCCACTGCTACTACTAGTACTACTACTACTACTACTACTACTACTACTACTACTACTACTACTACTACTACTACTACTACTACTTCTACTACTACTATTACTAGTGTTACTTCCACTGCTACCACTTCTACTACTACTACTACTACTACTACTACTACTACTACTACTATTACTGTTACTACTACTACTAGTGTTACTTCCACTGCTGCTGCTACTACTACTACTACTACTACTACTACTACTACTACTACTACTACTACTACTACTGTTACTACTTCTCTTAGTGTTACTTCCACTGCTACTACTACTACTACTATTACTGTTACTACTTCTACTAGTGTTACTTCCACTGCTACTACTACTACTAATACTACTACTACTCCTACTACTACTACTACTACTATTATTGTTACTACTACTACTAGTGTTACTTCCACTGCTACTACTACTACTACTACTATTACTGTTACTATTACTACTAGTGTTACTTCCACTGCTACTACTACTACTACTACTACTACTACTATTACTGTTACTACTACTACTACTACTACTACTACTACTAGTGTTACTTCCACTGCAACTACTACTACTACTACTACTACTACTACTACTACTACTACTACTACTACTACTACTACTACTACTACTACTACTACTACTATTACTGTTACTACTACTACTACTACTAGTGTTACTTCCACTGCTACTACTACTATTACTGTTACTACTACTACTAGTGTTACTTCCATTGCCACTACTACTACTACTACTACTACTACTACTACTACTTCTATTACTGTTACTACTACTAGTGTTACTTACACTGCTACTACTACTATTATTGTTACTACTACTACTATTACTGTTACGACCACTAGTATTACTGACACTACTACTACTTGTGTTACTTCCACTGCTACTACTACTACTATTACTGTTACTACTACTACTACTACTACTAATACTACTAGTAGTGTTTCTTCCACTGCTACTACTACTACTACTACTACTATTACTGTTACTACTACTACTACTACTACTACTACTACTACTACTACTAGTGTTACTTCCACTGCTGCTACTACTACTACTACTACTACTACTACTATTACTGTTACTAGTACTACTAGTGTTACTTCCACTGCTACTACTACTACTGCTACTACTACTACTGCTACTACTACTACTACTGTTACTGTTACTACTATTACTAGTGTTACTTCCACTGCTTCTGCATCTACTACTGCTACCTCTATTACTGTTACTACTACTAGTGTTACTTCCACTGCCACTACCACTACTACTACTACAAATACTACTACTACTATTACTGTTATTACTACTAGTGTTACTTCCACTGCTATTACTACTACTAGTACTACTGTCACTACTACTACTTGTGTTACTTCCACCGCTACTACTACTACTACTACTGTTACTACTACTAGTGTTACTTCCACTACTACTACTAGTGTTACTTCCACTGCTACTACTACTACTACTACTACTACTACTAGTATTACTGTCACTACCACTACTTGTGTTACTTCCACTGCTACTACTACTACTATTACAGTTATTACTACTATTACTACTAGTGTTTCTTCCACTGCTACTACTACTACTACTACTACTACTACTACCACTACTACTATTACTGTTACTACTACTAGTGTTACTTCCACTGCTGCTACTACTACTACTACTTCTACTAATACTACTACTACAATTACTGTTACTGGTTCTATTATTTTACTTCCACTGCTACTACTACTACTACTACTACTATTACTGTTAGTACTACTACTAGTGTTACTTCCACTGCTTCTGCATCTACTACTATTACTATTACTTTTACTAGTGTTACTTCCACTGCTACTACTACTACAACTACTACTACTACTACTACTACTACTACTACTACTACTACTGCGACTACTACTACTACTACTAGTACTGTTACTACTACTAGTGTTACTTCCACTGCTACTACTACTACTAGTACTAATGTCACTACTACTACTTTTGTTACTTTATTGCTACTACTACTACTACTACTACTACTACTGTTACTACTACTAGTGTTACTTCCACTACTGCTACTAGTGTTACTTCCACTGCTACTACTATTACTGTTACTACTTACTACTACTACTACTACTACTACTACTACTACTACTACTATTACTGTTACTACTACTAGTGTTACTTCCACTGCTGCTATTACTACTACTACTTCTACTACTACTAATTCTACTACTACTACTACTACTACTACTATTACTGTTACTAGTTCTATTAGTGTTACTTCCACTGCTACTACTACTACTATTACTGTTACTACTACTACTAGTGTTACTTCCACTGCTTCTGCATCTACTACTACTACTATTACTACTACTAGTGTTACTTCCACTGCTACTACTAATACTATTACTACAACAACTACTACTACTACTACTATACTAGTACTGTTACTACTACTAGTATTACTTCCACTGCTACTACTACTACTAGTAGTACTACTGTCACTACTACTACTTGTGTTACTTCCACTGCTACTACTACTACTTCTGTTACTACTACTAGTGTTACTTCCACCACTACTACTACTATTACTACTACTACTATTACTGTTACTACTACTAGTGTTACTTCCACTGCTACTACTACTACTAGTACTACTGTCACTACTACTACTTGTGTTACTTCCACTGCTACTACTACTACTACTTGTGTTACTTCCAATGCTACTACTACTACTAAAATTACTGTCACTACTACTACTACTAGTGTTACTTCCACTGCTACTACCACTACTAGTACTACTGTCACTACTACTACTTGTGTTACTTCCACTGCTACTACTACTACTAAAACTACTGTCACTACTACTACTAGTGTTACTTCCACTGCTACTACTACTACTAGTACTACTGTCACTACTACTACTTGTGTTACTTCCACTGCTACTACTACTACTAGTACTACTGTCACTACTACTACTTGTGTTACTTCCACTGCTACTACTACTACTAGTACTACTGTCAATACTACTACTAGTGTTACTTCCACCACTATTACTACTAATACTACTGCTACTACTACTACTACTACTACTACTATCACTACTACTAGTGTTACTTCCACTGCTTCTACTAATACTACTATTACTGTTACTACTACTACTACTTGTGTTACTTCCACTGCTACTACTACTACTATTACTACTGTTACTACTACTAATACTACTACTACTACTACTACTACTGTCACTACTACTACTGTTATTACTGTTAGTACTACTACTATTACTACTACTACTACTACTACTACTACTACTAATGTTACTTCCACTGCTACTACTACTACTGTTACTACTACTATTAGTGTTACTTCCACAGCCTCTACTACTACTATTACTGTTACTTCTACTACTACTAGTGTTACTTCTACTACCACTACTACTACTACTACTACTACTAATTCTACTACATCTCCTTCTACTACTCCTGCTGCTACTGCTGCTGCTGCTATTTCTACTACTACTACTAATTCTACTACTTCCACTTCTACTACTCCTACTGCTACTGCTGCTGCTGCTACTACTACTACTAATTCTGCTACTTCCCGTTCTACTACTCCTGCTGCTACTACTACTACTACTACTACTACTACTACTATTACTACTACCATTATATCTATTACTATTACTACTACAACTATTACTATTACTACTGCTAGAGTTACTTCCACTGCTGCTACTACTGCTACTACTACTACTACTACTATTACTTTTACTACTAATAGTGTTACTTCCACTGCTACTACTACTACTAATTCTACTACTTCCCGTTCTAGTGCTCCTGCTGTTACTGCTACTACTACTACTACTACTACTACTACTACTACTACTACTACTACTATTACTGTTACTACTACTAGTGTTACTTCCACTGCTACTACTATTACTACTACTATTACTGTTAATACTACTAGTATTACTTCCACTGCTACTACTACTACTATTACTACTACTATTACTGTTACTACTACTAGTGTTACTTCCACTACTACTACTAGTGTTACTTCCACTACAACTACTAGTGTTACCTCCACTGCTGCTAATACCATTACTGTTACTACGACTACTAGTGTTACTTCCACTACTACTAATACTATTACTGTTACTACTACTAGTGTTACTTCCACTGCTACTACTACTACTACTACTACTACTACTACTACTACTGTTACTGTTACTTCTACTGCTAGTGTTACTTCCATTGCTACTACTACTACTACTACTAATTCTGTTACTGTTACTAATACTACTAGTGTTACTTCCACAGCTGCTACTACTACTACTACTACTACTACTACTATTACTGTTACTATTACTACTACTAGTGTTACTTCCACTGCTACTACTACTAGTGTTACTTCCACTGCTACTACTACTACTACTACTGTTACTGTTACTACTACTACTAGTGTTACTTCCACTGCTACTACTACTACTACTACTACTACTACTACTACTGCTACTACTACTAGTGTTACTTCCACTGCTGCTACTACTACTATTACTAATACTATAACTTTTACTACTACTACTAGTGTTACTTCCACTACTACTACTACTATTGTTACTACTACTACTACTACTACTACTACTACTGTTACTACTACTACTACTACTACTACTACTACTACTGCTGCTGCTACTACTACTACTACTACTAACTCAGCTACTTCCCCTTCTATTACTCCTGCTGTTACTACTAATTCCACTACTTCCCTTTCTACTACTATTACTAATTCTACTACTTCCCCTTCTACTACTCCTGCTGATACTGCTGCTGCTACTACTACTATTACTGTTACTACTACTACTACTACTACTACTACTACTACTACTACTACTGCTGCTGCTACTACTACTACTACTACTACTACTACTAATTCAGCTACTTCCCCTTCTATTACTCCTGCTGTTACTACTAATTCCACTACTTCCCTTTCTACTACTATTACTAATTCTACTACTTCCCCTTCTACTACTCCTGCTGCTACTGCTGCTGCTACTACTACTATTACTGTTACTACTACTACTACTACTAGTGTTACTTCCACTACTACTACTACTACTACTACTACTACTACTACTACTACTACTACTAATTCTACTACTTCCCCTTCTACTACGTCTGCTGCTACTGCTGCTGCTAGTGCTACTACTACTATTACTGTTACTACTACTACTATTACTGTTACTACTACTAGTGTTGCTTCCACTACTACTACTACTACTACTACTACTACTACTACTACTACTACTACTATTACTACTACTACTACTACTACTACTGCTACCATGAATACTACTGCTAATACGGCTTTTACGCCATTTTTAAGAAAATCAAAGTTTTAGACAGTTTTAAATGTGAGGTTGGTGTGAAAGGGGGGAGCTTTCTTGAAAATCTTTGTGTCGCCTCGAGCTTTTCTGCTTGCGCACATACACACAGTTTTCTAGTATTTTATAAGGGTTTCGTAAAACATGTATTTACCGTTAAATATGCGTATTGAAGTTCCGGATGGAATAGATTACCTTGTCTATACACCATGTGCATAATACATGGGGAGAAAGGTAAAAATACTATGAATACGAAATTTTGAATTTTTGCTAGAATTTTCACAAATGCGAACAATATGCATTAGCGCGCCTGTAAAATGTGATGGTCTACCTCACATTCAAGAGGTCGCGAGGTCGAATCTCGCTCTAGCTGTGCTACGAGTATAAGGTTTTCCTTATCCTCAGCCTGTCGAGTAACCTTAAGCTCCATGGATCCCGAGATCATTTGAGCAGACCAAATTTCATTCGTAGTCCGATGTGACCAACCGGTTTAAGGGACTACAAAAGGGCGGGGGGAGCTCATTGGTAATCTCATTCTGTTAATTTTAATGCAGTAAGTAAATACTATTATGCCTGCAGTATATGTTTCAAGAGTTTGGTTAGACTCAATTTAGGAGTTTAGTCCCGAGCAACGTGATCTTTCTTGGGGCTGGGCCTTGAACAGAATAGACTTACAGCCCTAGGCCTTGCTAACTTCCTGTAAGCATGTATCCACAACAAAGGGAGCGATGAAATATTGTCATTTCAACAAGTTTGGTGACTTATTATCATCCCGTTTCTAGATATTGTTTTCCTTGATCAAACCGCGTAGACTTAGAACTGAACATCCTCAAACATTTTTATAGAAAACTACCATTTAGAAAGTTATTAAAACTATCACTCCAAGCTAACCGTTTATTTTGAAATGTATTCGAAACTAATAATGATGATGATAATCACATCAGTAATAATTATAACCACAACAATAAAAATAACAACAGTAATTATATTAATAAAAATAACAACAATAATAATAATAATAATAATAATAAAGCTCATAGATCATCACCGTGACTCATTTTAACCACGAGCCTACTTTCACAACGAAAAGTGTAATGAAATTATTTCTGTAAAAGTTTATTTTAACTAACATGAAGTAGATAGAAAAATAATCTTTCGTAGTAATAGTTTCCAAAAGCCAAATAAAAATGAACAGATATATAGAACGTCTACTGTTTTTTTATCGTCTTCCATTTTCAAACTCACGCACATCACTCTCACTCCCTGTAGTGATAGTTTTAATAAAATTCACACATTCATGCATACTTCCAGAAATTGAATAATTGTGGTTAAAGAAAAACTACTCGCTACAATCGGGTATCGAACCAGAGACCTCCGTGCGAAATACAGTTAATTAAAGCGAAACAAATCTAAGTTCCAGCCAAATTACACATACATCCATGTTCCCTGTGTAGTTTACGTATGCTAGATTTTACATTACTTTCTGTGTTTTCACCACATTCAGCACAGTTCACTTTCTTTCTCACTACAGACACAACGACAAACATTCATATGTAAGCGAGTTTAAAAGATTACGTTGGTGGAGCATACAGTAATCCTATGTTGGTACTTTGTGTACCAGACGCAATAATATTTAGAGCTGTTGCTCAGAATTACATTTTCTTTGTCCGGGATAACAAAGCTTTACTTTGCAATTCAACGCTGCAGAAAGCTGGCAGTTATGAGTTAATATGAGTACCTATACACAAAAATATGAATTTATTGAATAATATAAATATGTTACATTGTATTTCTAAATGCCGAGTATGAACGTGTATGAATGTTTGGAATAGAAATTCTCAGTCCGCGAAGAACACGGCAAATAATGAACGGTTATTACGAGGCCTTTGGCCGTCAATATTATGGACTTCACATTCAATTTCTGTTTTATAGTCCTAAATTAAACGTAACTACCTAATGTTTATTTAAGTATTTGCCTTGCAATTCGACGCAATAGCTCTATAGCTGATCATTTATGCACTGATGTATCTTTACAGGAGGACTTAATACCTACATTATACATATTATAATCAAGTTATAAGTACATTATTAGTTAAATTCAAATTATATGTACACCTTCCTTCCTAATTTTATATTTTTAAAGAGTTCGTCAGTGATTATTACATGTTGTATTAAATATATCTACTCCACTATGTGTCAACACATGCACTAGAGAATCAACTGTTGTCTTTCGGAATACAAACCCTTGCACCACTGTCTTTCTTGCGAGCGGGCTTCTCCAACCCCAGACTGTCTCACATATTGAGTTTTCACCGGCAAACTTTCATTGCACCGAAAGATGAAAAGAACCTCCCTGAATAATTTCAAGTGCTAGTAGATAATCTACCACACTGGATATATGTATCCTCTGACATTCCTATTTGCTTCCAATGTAAACAACAAGGCCAAGAATATCCCTCTGCGGAAAACCAGAATTCAAACCCACCTAGCATAGAACATAATAGTAACATTGCAATAATAAATAACAAACCTTTTATTCAGCCACCTACGAGTAATACAGTAGGTGCTAGTGACAATGCAAGAATACAAAACAGCATTACGCCCCAGTCTCCCATATGTAACATAGTTGGTACTGGTGAGACTGCAACAATGGAAACCAAGCCCCCCCCCCCCTCCAGCCAACGGGGATTAATACAGAGGGCACTGATAGTGTTTCTAAGCTCACTTTACCTTCTCTTTCAAACTTCGCAATCCTTCAGTCTCTCCAATTACACACTGGGAACCACTATGGGTGGTGACAGCAAAATAGAAACCGAAAAACATGGCAACCTCACTACCAAAATGAAGAGACCATTGTCATCCACAAACTCTGATAGGGGATCTTCTATTTCCTTATCTGAAAGTGAAAAAGAAACCACGATTTCAGATTTTTCTGATTCGGAAATCGTCACTGAAGTATCAGGAAAACTAAGGAAAAAGTTAAATAAACAATCAGAGAAAAAAAGAACCAGATCAGGTAATCTAGATCAAAGCGTGTGGGATAACACCAAGAAAATGATTGAATCTCAGGACGCAGAATTTCCCTTTTCAATAAACCACTTTTGAACCTTTTCGACAGAACCAGGGGTGTTCAAAAATGTCACCGACATTGCTAAAGACCTCACAGATGTTCTTGCCAGCCTTGGTGACCATGTTGAGACGTATCCAGCCAACTCTACCTAGCAAAGGTGCTAAAAGCCAATGTTCACGATTAATTAAAAAGTTAGAAGCTTAAAATATACAATCATTCAACGGAATTGTAATGGATTTTATGCAAGAAGAGCATATTTAAAACTACTTATCAATGATTTCTGATCAAAGGTACTATGTCTTCAGGAAACCAACTTTAAAAAACAACATTGCGCTAAATTGCGTGGCCATATAACATTCTTCTCTAACAGACACAATGCCAAAATTGCGAGTGGTGGGGTAGCAAAGTTTGTGCAGTCAGAACATTTTCTATATGATATTTCTCTTCAAACCACACTTGAAGCCACAGCAGTTGGAGTTAAATTAAAGTTCATTGTTACCGTTTGCAATGTATATATTCCTAATAGCCATGATTTAATTATCAATGAACTGGACAGTCTTCTTGCGCAACTTTCCAGGCCGTTCTTAGACACTGGTGACTTTAATAGTCATAATATCCTCTGGTGATCATCAAAAATGATAGAAGGGGACAAATTATTCAAAGTGGCTGAATAAGCATGATGATCTCGTTCTGTTAAATACAGGTTTAGCCACGCACATTAATGTGAGCAATGCTTCGGAAAGTGCATTAGATTTGTGTTTTTCATCCAATAGTATTGCGGAAAAAATATCTTGGTCTTGTAATCAATACCTATATGACAGCGACCATTATCCTTTAAACTTACAGTTTTCGGACGGCCCCTCTCCTCGGGGACTTAAAGCTCATGAAAAATGGCTCATCAATAAAGCAAACTGGTCATTATTTCAACATTATATAAATGAAAATACTGATAGTTTAACTAAACCAACGTCCTTGCAAGGAATAATCTTACAGACATTGTTCAACACTTCAGTAATATAATTACATCAGCAGCTGAATGTGTCGTTCCAAAAAGTTCTGCAACAGTGCACAAATGACCACTTTAGTGGTGAAATGATGAATGCGCGCCAGTTATAACAGCTAAGAAGATAGCCCTTAGGAAGTTTAAGAAAAATGGATGTACAGAATATAGCATTGTATATAAAAAAAAGCCAGAGCAAAAGCACGTTATCTCCTTAATTTTACAATGACCAAATCTTTTAATGACTTCACCTCCTCCATTACCAGTGAAACTCCCATCTCAACTCTTTGGGCTAAGTTAAAATGAATTAGTGGGTGTAAAACTTTTTCTTTCCCTAGGAGTCTAGAAGATGGTAATGGTGCTAAAAATAAATATCCCCTAGCTATTAGCACGCTGTTGGCTAATGATTTGCCAATAATTCAAGTAATAACAACTTCGATACATTTTTTTCTAAATGGATCTCAGCTAAAAGCACCTCTAATGAAATGCTTAAATCTCAACTTGAGTGTAATGAAGATCAGTTCAACAACCATTTGCAATGGACAAACTTCTTCAATGGTTAAACAAAACAAATCTTCTGCTCAAGGACTAGATCATGTCCATAACAACTTCCTTAAAAATCTTCCACAAAAAGGAATTGACTATCTTTTTCAGTTGTTCAATTTTATGAGAGACGCAAACCTTTCCTGACTAATGGAGGGAAGCCATAGTTGTTCCCAGCCCAATTAAAGACCACTCCAAAGCTGCCAATTATCGCCCAATTTCTTTAACTTGTATACTTTGTGCAAACTCTTGGAGAAGATAGCCTCCAGTCGCCTCAGATGGGTTTTGGAAACAAACAATCTCATATTGCTCTATGAAAGTGGTTTCTGACCGTCCGTTCCAAAGGTGATCACTTAGTCAATATAGACACTGAAATTTGTGATGCTCTGGCATTGAAACATCATACAGTTGCAGTTTCCTTGAAAATTGAAAATTATTAAGAAATGGTCTTTAGACCTAGGCCAATAGACATTTTTTCAAACATGAAACTTGAAGGAAATATCTTAGCATTCATCATCAATGTCTTAGCACATAGATATCTTAGAGTGCGCATCCAAGATAAATTGTCTCCCTCTATGGAAATGGTGAACGGTATTCCTCAAGGTTCTGTAATGAGCGTACATTTATTCCTTATTGCTATAAATGAACTAAGTGACCTGATTAAACATACAGTAAAAGTATTCCTCTTTGCGGATGATATTACTATTTTGTGCAGCGGGAAAAACATTCACTTGACAATCATCCAGGAATCCTTAAATAAAATCTACAGCTGAACAAGATTCAGGTTTATCATTATATCTAAAATAAAATCTGAATATATGGTTTTCTCTAGGACAAAAAAGGATTTCAAGCCAACATTAGTCTCAGTATTTACGTAGAACGAATACTTGTAAAATCCTCGGCATGACATTCGACCATAAATATACGTGGAAACAACATATTATGTCTTTCAAATCAGAATGAGCATCCCGACTAAACATCACTAAAATATTCTCACCCCTAAGTGGGGCCCTGACACACAGTGGTTAGTCAAATTGTACAGAAGTCTCATCCATCCCAAACTAGATTATGGGTCTGTAGTGTATATCTCAGCAAGTAAACGACTCCTTCAATTATTTGATCCCATTATCAACACTGCATGTCGCGTAAGTTTGGGAGCTTTTATATCTACTCCAAGCAACAGCTTACTTGTGGAGGCTGGCCTTTTTCCCTTGGACCTACTACGTAAACAATTGTACCTCAATTTCTCTTATTCAACTTTTTGCTCACCAAGTAATCCGGCAAACAAATGCATTTTTAATGCTTCAAAATCAGAAATGTATTGTTCTCCTCCTAGTTATCCAAAACCACTGCGAGAGAGACTGCTGGAATACTACACGGAATTTCAAATTGAAAAACCTTCTGTTCTTTTCAGAAGACTTCATCCTGTCCCTCCATGGAAGTCTTTTACCCCATCCATTAATTTTGAGGTGTCACAAATACCAAAATATTCAACAATTCCCAGATCAGTAATCCTGTCAACGATCTCTTTGCTTCACCACAAACATTACAAAGTGTACACCTATGGATCTAAACGAGACTCAAAAACCGGATGCACCATAGTCACCTCCTCACCCTCAGAAACTAACTCTTATCGTTTACCAGAAAACTGCTGCATATTTTCATATGAAACCTTGGCCGTCCTCAAACCAATTGAAATACACACCGCTTGGACAAGAAATAACCACTAGAAATGTTATAACATTAATGCTGGAAACCGAAAATACATGGAAAATTATTCAAGACATGATAATTAAAATAATAAAAGCTAAAGAATTTGAGGAAAAGAAGAGATAACATGACTTCTTCATTGTGAAGTAATGCTGAGAAGCAGTTTCCGCAATGAGAGCAAGTGAATAAAAGAGGGGTTTTTCTTAATCGGTATGAATCAGGCACATCAGGGCTATCCCCCCTGATGCCCATGAGGGTTTTTCCCCCTCTTTAAAAAAAACAAGAAAACTACTCTTGCCACTGTTACTACTACTCCTTCTACTACTGCTCTTTCTACTACTGCTACAGCTACTACTACTACTACTACTACTACTACTACTACTACTACTACTACTGCTACTGCTCTTATTGCTACTACTACTACTAGTATTCCTCTTTCTACTACTACTGCTAATACTGCTACTGCACTTATTACTACTATCATACACTTGCCAATGCTCTTACTACTACTATTACTGCTGCTACTACTACTACTACTACTACCAATACTACTACTTCCCCTTCTACTACTCCTGCTGCTACTCCTGCTGCTGCTACTACTACTATTACTGCTACTACTACTAATACTATTACTGTTACTACTACTATTATTACTGTTACTACTACTACTAATACTACTTCCCCTTCTACTACTCCTGGTGCTACTGCTGCTGCTTCTGCTACCACTACTACTACTACTATTACTATTACTACTACTACTACTACTACTACTACTATTACTATTACTCTTACTACTACTACCTGTGTTACTTCCACTGCTACTACTATTACTAATACTACTGTTACTGTTATTACTACTACTACTAGTGTTACTTCCACTGCTACTACTACTACTACTACTACTACTACTATTACTGTTACTACTACTAGTATTACTTCCACTGCAGCTATTACTACTACAATTACTATTACTACTACTACTAGTGTTACTTCCACTGCTACTACTACTACAACTACTACTACTACTACTGCTACTACTACTACTATTACTGTTACTACTACTACTACTACGGTTAGTTCCACTGCTACTACTACTACTACTACTACTACTACTACTACTACTATTATTGTTACTACTACTACTAGGGTTACTTCCACTGCTACTACTACAACTAGTACTACAATTACTGTTACTACTACTACTAGTGTTACTTCCACTGTTACTACTACTACTACTATTACTGTTACTACTACTACTAGGGTTACTTCCACTGCTACTACTACTACTACTGTTACTGCTGTTACTACCACTACTAGTGTTACATTCACTGCTACTACTACTACTGTTACTGTTACTACTACTACTACTACTACTACTACTACTACTACTACTACTACTACTAGTGTTAATTCCACTGCTACTACTACAATTACTGTTACTACTACTACTAGTGTTACTTCCACTGCTACTACTACTACTGTTACTACTACTACTACTAGTGTTACTTCCACTGCTACTGCTACTAGTGTTACTTCCACTGCTACTACTCCGACTACTACCACTATTACTGTTTCTACTACTATTAGTGTTACTTCCACTGCTTCTACTACTACTACTACTACTGTTACTACTACAATTAGTGTTACTTCCACTGCTACTACTACCACTACTACTGTTACTACTACTACTAGTGTTACTTCCACTGCTACTACTACTACTACTACTGTTACTACTACTACTAGTGTTACTTCCACTACTACTACTACTAATAGTGTTACTTCCACTGCTACTACTACTACTACTGTTACTATTACTACTAGTGTTACTTCCACTACTACTACTACCACTACTACTACTACTACTACTACTACTACCACTACTACTACTACTACTAGTGTTACCTCCACTGCTACTACTACTACTACTACTACTAGTGTTACTTCCACTGCTACTACTACTACTACTAGTGTTACTTCCACTGCTACTACTACTACTACTACTACTACTACTACTGTTACTACTACTACTACTACTACAAGTGTTACTTCCACTACTACTACTACTATTACTACTACTAGAGCTTCTTCCACTGCTACTACTACTACTACTACCAATACTACTACTACTACTACTACTACTACTACTACTACTACTACTACTACTACTACTACTACTACTGTTACTACTACTACATGATTAAATTAATAAGGAGTTATGTACAAGATAGAAAGATCTTTATTGGAGAAAACTCTGAGATGGATGTAACCAGTGGAGTACCGCAAGGATCAATACTAGGCCCCACTTTATGGAATATATACTATGATGAAGTGCTTCGACAGGAACCTGCAGCAGGTGTCACACTGGTGGGATACGCAGACGACCTCGCTCTGATCGTGTGCGGCACTTCAAAACAAGATATAGAGGAAAAAATACAGTGGTCCATCAATAGGGTTGAAGTCTGGATGACTAGTAGAGGACTGAGCCTGGCTCCGACCAAAACCGAAATGGTAATCCTGGGAGGGAGAAGAACTCTCAAAGAAGTGATTATACAGGATGGATACTTAGAACTTAAATCGCAAAAATACCTAAAATATTTAGGTATCTTAATTGGATATAATATGAGTATGGTTGAACATCTGAAGTATGTATCTGCAAAGGCGGAAAAAGTGGTCGCAGCTTTGGCCAGACTGATGCCAAATGTAGGAGGTACTAACCAACAAAAGAGAAAATTGCTAGGAAGTGTTATTAGCTCCATTATACTTTATTGTGCTGCGGCTTGGAAGTAATGTATGAAGAAAATAACACATAGGAAACTTATAGAACGCGTCCAAGAAAGATCGCTATAAGAATAGCAAGTGTATATCGCACAACATCCACAAAGGCTATACAAGCGATTGCAGGAACAATACCGCTCCATTTATTAGCAACCGAGCACACATTTAAAAAAAAAGAACAAAATAGAGCACAAAAAGAATAGAAAAGGAAAATTACAATGAAAAAGTGGCAGGAAGAATGGGATGACGAACTTGAAACAGCCTAATGGACTAGACGTCTTATTCCAAAAATTGAACCATGGCTAAACAGACAGCACGGAGAAGTTGACCACTTTTTTACGCAATTCTTAACAGGACATGGCCGATTTGAGACCTACTTATACAAAATGAAGATAATTGAGACTGAACAATGCAGATATTGTAAAGAAATAGACACAACAGAACGCATTATTTTATTATGTAAAAGATGGAACGCCATAAGAACAAAAACCTTAAACGTTATTGAAATGGAATTATCACCAGACAATATAATACAAAATATGATACACAAGAAAGAAATATGGTACCTCATTACAGGAATGATTAAGAACATCCTACAAGCTAAGGGAAAAGATGAAGCATAAACTTAAATGCTGCACTGAGAAGAAATGCTGTGAGGCGGTTCTACAGCGCTGCAGGAGACGGAGGTGGTTTTTAGCCGGTAAGAGTCCGACACACCAGGGCCACCTTCCGTGGCGTCCATGAGGATTTTCCCCTCCTTAAAAAAAAAAAAAGAAAACTACTACTAGTGTTACTTCCACTGCTACTACTATTACTACTACTACTACTACTACTGTTACTACTACTACTAGTGTTACTTCCACTGCTACTACTGCTACTACTACTACTACTATTACTGTTACTACTATTACTACTAGTGTTACTTCCACTGCTACTACTGCTACTACTACTACTATTACTGTTACTACTACTACTAGTGTTACTTCCACTGCTACTACTACTACTATTACTGTTACTACTACTAGTGTAACTTCCACTTCTACTACTGCTACTACTACTACTGTTACTACTACTACTAGTGTTACTTCCACTGCTACTACTACTACTACTACTACTATTACTACTACTACTATTACTGTTAATAGTACTTCTAGTGTTACTTCCACTGGTACTACTACTACAACTACTACTATTACTGTTACTACTACTACTAGTGTTACTTCCACTGCTACTACTACTACTACTACTACTACTACTACTATTACTGTTACTACTACTACTAGTGTTACTTCCACTGCTACTACTACTACTACTACTACTAGTCTTACTTCCACTGCTACTACTACTACTACTACTACTACTATTACTGTTACTACTACTACTAGAGTTACTTCCACTGCTACTACTACTACTACTACTAGTGTTACTTCCACTGCTACTACTACTACTACTGCTACTACTACTACTACTACTGTTACTACTATTACTAGTGTTACTTCCACTGCTACTACTACTACTAGTGTTACTTCCACTGCTACTACTACTACTACTACTACTACTACTGTTACTACTACTACTATTACTGTTACTACTACTACTACTACTAGTGTTACTTCCACTGCTACTACTACTACTACTACTACTATTACTGTTACTACTACTACTAGTGTTACTTCCACTGCTACTACTACTACTACTACTACTTACTATTACTGTTACTACTACTACTAGTGTTACTTCCACTGCTACTACTACTACTACAACTACTACTACTACTATTACTGTTACTACTACTACTACTAGTGTTACTTACACTGCTACTACTACTATTACTGTTACTACTACTAGTGTTACTTCTACTGCTACTACTACTGCTATTACTACTACTATTACTGTTACTACTACTAGTGTTACTTCTACTGCTACTACTACTGCTATTACTACTACTATTACTGTTACTACTACTAGTGTTACTTCCACTGCTACTACTACTACTACTACTACTACTACTAGTGTTACTTCCACTGCTATTACTACTACTACTACTACTAGTGTTACTTCCACTGCTACTACTACTACTACAACTACTACTACTATTACTGTTACTACTACTACTACTACTACTACTACTACTACTACTACTACTAGTGTTACTTACACTGCTACTACTACTATTACTGTTACTACTACTAGTGTTACTTCCACTGCTACTACTACTGCTATTACTACTACTATTACTGTTACTACTACTAGTGTTACTTCCACTGCTACTACTACTACTACTATTACTACTAATACATGATTAAATTAATAAGTAGTTATGTACAAGATAGAAAGATCTTTATTGGAGAAAACTCTGAGATGGATGTAACCAGTGGAGTACCGCAAGGATCAATACTAGGCCCCACTTTATGGAATATATACTATGATGAAGTGCTTCGACAGGAACCTGCAGCAGGTGTAACACTGGTGGGATACGCAGACGACCTCGCTCTGATCGTGTGCGGCACTTCAAAACAAGATATAGAGGAAAAAATACAGTGGTCCATCAATAGGGTTGAAGTCTGGATGACTTGTAGAGAACTGAGCCTGGCTCCGACCAAAACCGAAATGGTAATCCTGGGAGGGAGAAGAACTCTCAAAGAAGTGATTATACAGGATGGATACTTAGAACTTAAATCGCAAAAATACCTAAAATATTTAGGTATCTTAATTGGATATAATATGAGTATGGTTGAACATCTGAAGTATGTATGTGCAAAGGAGGAAAAAGTGGTCGCAGCTTTGGCCAGACTGATGCCAAATGTAGGAGGTCCTAACCAACAAAAGAGGAAATTGCTAAGAAGTGTTATTAACTCCATTATACTTTATTGTGCTGCGGCTTGGAAGCAATGTATGAAGAAAATAACACATAGGAAACTTATAGAATGAGTCCAAAGAAAGATCGCTATAAGAATAGCAAGTGCATATCGCACAACATACACAAAGGCTATACAAGTGATTGCAGGAGCAATACCGCTCCATTTATTAGCAACCGAGCACACATTTAAAAAAGAAGAACAAAATAGAGCACAAAAAGAATAGAAAAGGAAAATTACAATGAAAAAGTGGCAGAAAGAATGGGATGACGAGCTTGAAACGGCCTAATGGACTAGACGTCTTATTCCAAAAATTGAACCATGGCTAAACAGACAACACGGAGAAGTTGACTACTTTTTTACGCAATTCTTAACAGGACATGGCCGATTTGGGACCTACTTATACAAAATGAAGATAATTGAGACTGAACAATGCAGATATTGTAAAGAAATAGACACACCAGAACACACTATTTTATTATGTAAAAGATGGAACGCCATAAGAACAAAAACCTTAAACGTTATTAAAATGGAATTATCACCAGACAATATAATACAAAATATGATACACAAGAAAGAAATATGGTACCTCATTACAGGAATGATTAAGAACATCCTACAAGCTAAGGAAAAAGATGAAGCATAAACTTAAATGCTGCATTGTGAAGAAATGCTGTGAGGCGGTTCTACAGCGCTCCAGGAGACGGAGGTGGTTTTTAGCCTGTAAGAGTCCGACACACCAGGGCCACCTTCCGTGGCGTCCATGAGGATTTTCCCCTCCTTAACAAAATAAAAAAAAAAAAAAAACTACTACTAGTGTTACTTCCACTGCTACTACTACTACCACTACTACTACTACTACTACTACTACTACTAATACTACAACTACTACTACTACTACTAGTGTTACTTCCACTGCTACTACTAGTACTACTACTACTACTACTACTACTACTACTACTACTACTACTACTACTACTACTACTACCACTATTACTGTTACTACTACTACTAGTGTTACTTCCACTGCTACTACTACTACTACTACTATTACTGTTACTACTACTACTAGTGTTACTTCCACTGCTACTACTACTGCTACTACTACAACTACTACTATTACTGTTACTATTAGTGTTACTTCCAGTGCTACTACTACTACTAATACTACAACTACTATTACTACTACTACTAGTGTTACTTCCACTGCTACTACTAGTACTACTACTACTACTACTACTACTACTACTACTACTACTACTACTACCACTATTACTGTTACTACTACTACTAGTGTTACTTCCACTGCTACTACTACTACTACTACTACTATTACTGTTACTACTACTAGTGTTACTTCCACTGCTACTACTGCTACTACTACTACTATTACTGTTACTTCTACTACTAGTGTTACTTCCACTGCTACTACTACTGCTACTACTACAACTACTACTATTACTGTTACTATTAGTGTTACTTCCACTGCTACTACTAATACTACTACTACTATTACTGTTACTCCTACTAGTGTTACTTCCACTACTACTACTACTACTACTACTACTACTACTACTACTACTACTACTACTACTACTACTACTACTATTACTGTTACTACCACTACTAGTGTTACTTCGACTGCTACTACTACTACTACTACTACTACTACTGCTATTACTGTTACTACTACTATTACTACTAGTGTTACTTCCACTGCTACTACTACTATTACTGTTACTACTACTAGTAGTGTTACTTCCACTGCTACTACTACTGCTACTACTACTACAACTACTACTACTATTACTGTTACTACTACTACTAATGTTACTTACACTGCTACTACTACTATTACTGTTACTACTACTACTATTACTGTTACTACTACTACTAGTGTTACTTCCACTGCTACTACTACTACTACATCTACTTCTACTAGTATTACTGTCACTAATACTACTTGTGTTACTTCCACTGCTACTACTACTATTACTGTTACTACTACTACTACTACTACTACTACTAGTGTCTCTTCCACTGCTACTACTACTATTACTGTTACTACTACTAATACTAGTGTTACTTCCACTGCTGCTATTACTACTACTACTACTATTACTGTTACTGCTACTAGTGTTTCTTCCACTGCTACTACTACTATTACTGTTACTACTACTACTACTAGTGTTACTTCCACTGCTGCTACTACTACTACTACTACTACTATTACTGTTACTGCTACTAGTGTTACTTCCACTGCTACTACTACTACTAGTACTACTGTCACTACTACTACTTTGTTACTTCCACTGCTACTACTACTAGTGTTACTTCCGCTACTACTACTAGTGTTACTTCCGCTACTACTACTACTGCTACTTCTACTACTACTACTACTACTACTGCTACCACTACTACTACTACTCACTACTACTACTACTGTTTCTACTACTAGTGTTACTTCCACTGTTACTACTACTACTACTACTATTACTGTTACTACTACTACTACTACTTGTGTTACTTCCACTTCTACTACTACTACTACTACTACTACTACTGTTACTACTACTGTCAATACTACTACTGCTATTACTGTTACTACTACTACTACTAGTGTTACTTCCACTGCTACTACTACTACTACTACTACTGTTACTACTACTACTAGTGTTACTTCCACTGATACTCCTACTACTACTAGTGTTACTTCCACTGTTAATACTACTACTATTACTGTTACTACTACTACTACTAGTGATACTTCCACTGCTGCTACTACTACGACTACTATTACTTTTACTAGTACTACTAGTGTTACTTCTACTACTACTACTACTACTACTACTACTAATTCTACTACTTCTCCTTCTACTACTCCTGCTGCTACTGCTACTGCTGCTGCTGCTGCTATTACTACTACTGCTACTAATTCTGCTACTTCCCCTTCTACTACTCCTGCTGCTACTACTACTACAACTATTACTACTATTACTATTACTACTACTATTATATCTATTACTATTACTACTACTATAACTATTACTATTACTACTACTAGAGTTACTTCCACTGCTGCAACTAGTGCTACTACTACTACTATTACTGTTACTACTACTAGTGTTACTTCCACTGCTACTACTACTACTACTACTATTACTGTTACTACTACTAGTGTTACTTCCACTGCTACTACTACTACTATTACTGTTACTACTACTAGTGTTACTTCCACTGCTACTACTACTACTACTACTATTACTGTTACTACTACTAGTGTTACTTCCACTGCTACTACTACCAACTACTATTACTGTTACTACTACTAGTGTTACTTCCAATGCTACTACTACTACTATTACTGTTACTACTACTAGTGTTACTTCCACTGCTACTACTACTACTAATTGTACTACTTCCCGTTCTAGTACTCCTGCTGTTACTGCTACTACTACTACTATTACTGTTACTACTACTAGTGTTACTTCCTTTGCTACTACTACTGCTATTACTACTACTATTACTGTTACTACTACTAGTGTTACTTCAACTGCTACTACTACTACTACTAGTGTTACTTCCACTGCTACTACTACTACTACTATTTCTACTACTACTACTACTACTACTACTACTACTACTAGTGTTACTTCCACTGCTACTACTACTACTATTACTACTACTATTACTGTTACTACTACTAGTGTTACTTCCACTGCTGCTACTACTATTACTGTTACTACTACTACTAGTGTTACTTCCACTGATATTCCTATTACTACTAGTGTTACTTCCACTGTTAATACTACTACTATTACTGTTACTACTACTACTACTAGTGATACTTCCACTGCTGCTACTACTACTACTATTACTTTTACTAGTACTACTACTGTTACTTCTACTACTACTACTACTACTAATTCTACTACTTCTCCTTCTACTACTCCTGCTGCTACTGCTACTGCTGCTGCTGCTGCTATTACTACTACTGCTACTAATTCTGCTACTTCCCCTTCTACTACTCCTGCTGCTACTACTACTACAACTATTACTACTATTACTATTACTACTACTATTATATCTATTACTATTACTACTACTATAACTATTACTATTACTACTACTAGAGTTACTTCCACTGCTGCACCTAGTGCTACTACTACTACTATTACTGTTACTACTACTAGTGTTACTTCCACTGCTACTACTACTACTACTACTACTATTACTGTTACTACTACTAGTGTTACTTCCACTGCTACTACTACTACTATTACTGTTACTACTACTAGTGTTACTTCCACTGCTACTACTACTACTACTATTACTGTTACTACTACTAGTGTTACTTCCACTGCTACTACTACGACTACTATTACTGTTACTACTACTACTAGTGTTACTTCCAATGCTACTACTACTACTATTACTGTTACTACTACTAGTGTTACTTCCACTGCTACTACTACTACTAATTGTACTACTTCCCGTTCTAGTACTCCTGCTGTTACTGCTACTACTACTACTATTACTGTTACTACTACTAGTGTTACTTCCTTTGCTACTACTACTGCTATTACTACTACTATTACTGTTACTACTACTAGTGTTACTTCAACTGCTACTACTACTACTACTAGTGTTACTTCCACTGCTACTACTACTACTACTATTTCTACTACTACTACTACTACTACTAGTGTTACTTCCACTGCTACTACTACTACTATTACTACTACTATTACTGTTACTACTACTAGTGTTACTTCCACTGCTGCTACTACTATTACTGTTACTACTACTACTAGTGTTACTTCCACTGCTACTACTACTACTATTACTGTTACTACTACTAGTGTTACTTCCACTGCTACTACTACTGCTATTACTACTACTATTACTGTTACTACTACTAGTGTTACTTCCACTGTTGCTACTACTATTACTGTTACTACTACTACTAGTGTTACTTCCACTGCTGCAACTACTATTACTGTTACTACTACTAGTGTTACTTCCACTACTACTACTACTACTACTACTACTACTACTACTTCTACTACTACTAATTCAGCTACTTCCGCTTCTACTACTCCTGCTGTTACTACTAATTCTAGTACTTCCCTATCTACTACTATTACTAATTCTACTACTTCCCCTTCTACTACTCCTGCTGCTACTGCTGCTGCTACTACTACTATTACTGTTACTACTACTACTAGTGTTACATCCACTACTACTACTACTACTACTACTAGTACTACTAATACTAAGTCTACTACTTCCCCTTCTACTACTCTTGCTGCTACTACTAATTCTACTACTTTCCCTTCCACTACTACTACTACTAATTCTACTACTTCCCCTTCTACTACTCCTGCTGCTACTGCTGCTGCTAGTACTACTACTACTACTATTACTGTTACTACTACTAGTGTTACTGCCACTACTACTACTACTACTACTACTATTACTACTACTACTACTACTACTACTTCTAATACGGCTGTTACGCCATTTTTAAGAAAATCAAAATTTTAGACAGTTTTAAATGTGAGGGTGGTTTGAAAGTGGGGAGTTTTCTTGAAAATCTTTGTGTCGCCTCGAGCTTTTCTGCTTGCGCACATACACACAGTTTTCTAGTATTTTATAGGGGTTTCGTAAAACATGTATTTACCGTTAAATATGCGTATTGAAGTTCCGGATGGAATAGATTACCTTGTCTATACACCATGTGCATAATACATGGAGAGAAAAGAAAAAATACTATGAATACGAAATTTTGAATTTTTGCTAGAATTTTCACAAATGCGAACAATATGCATTAGCGCGCCTGTAAAATGTGATGGTCTGATTCACATTCAAGAGGTCACGAGGTCGAATCTTGCTCTAGCTGTGCTACGAGGATAAGGTTTTCCTTATCCTCAGCCTGTCGAGTAACCTTAAGCTCCATGGATCCCGAGATCATTTGAGCAGACCAAATTTCATTCGTAGTCCGATGTGACCAACCGGTTTAAGGGACTACAAAAGGGCAGGGGGAGCTCATTGGTAATCTCTATCTGTTAATTTTATAGCAGTAAGTAAATACTATTATGCCTGCAGTATATGTTTCAAGAGTTTGGTTAGACTCAATTTAGGAGTTTAGTCCCGAGCAACGTGATCTTTCTTGGGGCTGGGCCTTGAACAGAATAGACTTACAACCCTAGGCCTTGCTAACTTCCTGTAAGCATGTGTCCATAACAAAAGGGAGCGATGAAATATTGTCATTTTAACAAGTTTGGTGACTTATTATCATCCCGTTTCTAGATATTGTTTTCCTTGATCAAACCGCGTAGACTTAGAACTGAACATCCTCAAACATTTTTATAGAAAACTACCATTTAGAAAGTTATTAAAACTATCACTCCAAGCTAACCGTTTATTTTGAAATGTATTCGAAACTAATAATGATGATGATAATCACATCAGTAATAATTATAACTACAACAATAAAAATAACAACATTAATTATATTAATAATAATAACAACAATAATAATGATGATAATAATAATAATAATAATAATAATAATAATAATAATAATAATAATAATAATAATAATAATAATAATAATAATAATAATAATAAAGCTCATATATCATCACCGTGACTCATTTTAACCACGAGCCTACTTTCACAACGAAAAGTGTAATGAAATTATTTCTGTAAAAGTTTATTTTAATTAACATGAAGTAGATAGAAAAATAATCTTTCGTAGTAATAGTTTCCAAAAGCCAAATAAAAATGAACAGATATATAGAATGTCTACTGTTTTTTTATCGTCTTCCATTTTCAAACTCACGGACATCGCTCTCACTCCCTGCAGTGATAGTTTTAATAAAATTCACACAGTCATGCATACTTCCAGAAATTGAATAATTGTGGTTAAAGAAAAACTACTCGCTACAATCGGGTATCGAACCAGAGACCTCCGTGCGAAATACAGTTAATTAAAGCGAAACAAATCTAAGTTCCAGCCAAATTACACATACATCCATGTTCCCTGTGTAGTTTACGTATGCTAGATGTTACATTACTTTCTGTGTTTTCACCACATTCAGCACATTTCATTTTCCTTTCTCACTACAGACACAACGACAAACATTCATATGTAAGCGAGTTTAAAAGATTACGTTGGTGGAGCATACAGTAATCCTGTGTTGGTACTTTGTGTACCAGACGCAATAATATTTAGAGCTGTTGCGCAGAATTACATTTTCTTTGTCCGGGATAACAAAGCTTTACTTTGCAATTCAACGCTGCAGAAAGCTGGCAGTTATGAGTTAATATGAGTACCTATACACAAAAATATGAATTTATTGAATAATATAAATATGTTACATTGTATTTCTAAATGCCGAGTATGAACGTGTATGAATGTTTGGAATAGAAATTCTCAGTCCGCGAAGAACACGGCAAATAATGAACGGTTATTACGAGGCCTTCGGCCGTCAATATTATGGACTTCACGTTCAATTTCTGTTTTATAGCCCTAAATTAAACGTAACTACCTAATGTTTATTTAAGTATTTGCCTTGCAATTCGACGCAATAGCTATATAGCTGATCATTTATGCACTGATGTAATCTTTACAGGAGGACTTAATACCTACATTATACATATTATAATCAAGTTATAAGTACATTATTAGTTAAATTCAAATTATATGTACACCTTCCTTCCTAATTTTATCGTTTACCAGAAAACTGCTGCATATTTTCATATGAAACCTTGGCCGTCCTCAAAGCAATTGAAATATACACCGCAAGGCACAAAAAGCCACCACTTGTGATCATCTCTGACTCCGTGTCAACACTTACTGCTGTTGCTAACAGATTCTCTATGAATGCACTCATTCAAAGTATACAAGAACAGTTATATTATCACTACAATAGCGGCTATCAAATGTCATTGGTTTGGCTTCCATCACATAAAGGCATTACCGGAAATGAAAAGGCAGACATGACAGCTAAATAGTCTACGAGGCTGCAACAAATTGAAGCTGGATTAAGTGGTGCACTTCAGGATGTTAAACAAATATTTAAAAGCTATATCGTGGACCACTGGGACAAACAGTGGAAATCTACGCCTTAAAACTGCAACTGGTTAGGAAATTAATTACAGAACCGGCAATATCACACTTTAAATTTTGAAGAAAACAAAAAGTCCTACTCATCAGTCGCGCATCGGCCACTTCAACCTCAGCCATGGTTATCTGATGAAGAAAACAACCAAAGATCCATGCCCGAAATTCTCAGCCGAGAAGTCGTATCAACATCTCACCTTATCCTCGAATACCCTGCTTTACTGAACGACAGAAGGAACTTAAACCTCAAGAGTGATCTGTATTCCATCTTTACCACCACTGAAGGATGCAGAAAAGTTATCAAGTTAATGGAAATATCACAAATGTTGTCTTTTATATAAAGTAAATTAAATGTTATAACCAGAGTTTTATACTATTATAATTGTTTATCAAGTCAGATGTACGATATTACCAAAGTTCAAATAGTTAAGTTTATGACCACAGTTGTAATTATTTGTATTGAATTTTGTATATACATTGATCTTGATATGTAAGAATATTGTGGTCGCTGATGACCTTTTTTGTTATAAAGTGACCTTAAATAAATCATTTAAAAAAATATGCCACGGAAAGAGTTAGGAGGGGATTTTTTTTTTAATTATTTTGCTTCATATCCTTGGAAGAAGTTGAAATTAAGAGCCAAGTTGATATTTACCCGATATTTCGTTATGTTTACACTGACATATACAGATTTAAGTATAAAAAATTCAGAATATCTCAAACCATGTATTTCTAATGAAATATCCGTACTGAATTTTAAGATAGAGACATTCCGTTCCCCTACTTGCCAGGAAATGCTGTACCAGACAAGATATGTGCTTTACTTTGTTTTTAATTTCTGTAATATTTACAAGTTTGAAATAGCGACATGCAGAATTTTCCTAAATAGTTGATGAAGTGTGTTTTGCTGTAGGCGGCTGGTAGAGTTTTGCAGTGGCAGTCGCCGCTCCGGTGAGTCATCCATGCAATGCCGCAAAAAGTGAGACGTTCTCTCTGCGCAGACGAGAGTAGAAAGAGACTGGGGCACTGGGCTACTTCACTCACTGCAGGCCACTAACACGCAGCGGGTTTACTACATACAATTTCATTTCCAAATATTGCCAACTGTCCAAAAAGTTCAAAATATACACCTAATTGTTTTTCATTCTAATTCCGGCATGAAGAGACGCAGCAAATTTGGCATACTCACTTTGCACAATGTTGTGAGTGACGAGGAATAAGACAAGAAACCGGTCACAAATGAGGTACAGCGGTGTGTTTAATCCACTGTGCGAAAGTAGTAATTTCTCCACAGTATTTAAATTGTTTTGTTTATATTAAACATATATTTCTTACAACAATTATTACAGGCATTTACTGCTGCTGTGGTTAATAAAATTATTATCTTAACGTATGAAATCATTATTTTATTTTGTGTCTTACACTATTTGTGATCAACAACATAATTTTTTAAACAATAAATGAAGTAACAAAACTCAATTGCTATTAAATTTAATAAATGTGTGAATTTAAAATCTATCTACAT
Organism: Hymenopus coronatus; assembly: GCA_030762935.1. Classification (NCBI taxonomy): domain Eukaryota; kingdom Metazoa; phylum Arthropoda; class Insecta; order Mantodea; family Hymenopodidae; genus Hymenopus; species Hymenopus coronatus. The sequence goes on from CM060890.1 coordinate 14,616,178, forward strand.
ATATAGTACATAAACTACGTTGTTTTAAACAATATCTGATATAGATCAATTAAACAATATTTATGGTCGTTGAAATCCCTAGGAGTTTCTTCACTAAAAAGGATATATTTGGCTCTAAAGTGGCACAGCCCACCATAATTCTGTTTGCCACTCTTCCAAAAACAGGCGTCTGGAGTTCGAAGCTATACCCGCCACTGTCCGAGGCACAATGGGATGGGCGGTGGAGTCATGTTTCCCCATGCCTATCAAATAGTTTTATGAAGAACAGTACTTTCTGGCACCAAATATTGTGATTCTAATCACAAAAGGGTTAGTATAATATCCAAGATGAAAATTAATAAAGATTTAAACAAAAAGTGTTGATTAGATGTTTGCTAGTATATTGGGAGATTTATGAAGCGTGTCAACATTGCAACATTATCCACACGGTTATGAAGCGTGTCAGCATTGCAGCAATAGCCACACGGTTATGAAGCGTGTCAGCATTGCAGCAATAGCCACACGGTTATGAAGCGTGTCAGCATTGTAGCAATAGCCACACGGCTATGAAGCGTGTCAGCATTGCAGCATTATCCACACGGTTATGAAGCGTGTCAGCATTGCAACATTATCCACACGGTTATGGAGCGCGTCAGCATTGCAGCAATAGCCACACGGTTATGAAGCGTGTCAGCATTGCAACATTATCCACACGGTTATGGAGCGTGTCAGCATTGCAACATTATCTACACGGTTATGGAGCGTGTCAGCATTGCAGCAATAGCCACACGGTTATGAAGCGTGTCAGTATTGCAACATTATCCACACGGTTATGAAGCGTGTCAGCATTGTAACATTATCCACACGGTTATGGAGCGTGTCAGCATTGCAGCATTATCCACACGGTTATGAAGCGTGTCAGCATTGCAGCATTAGCCACACGGTTACGAAGCGTGTCAGCATTGCAGCATTAGCCACACGGTTATGAAGCGTGTCAGCATTGCAGCATTAACCACACGGTTATGAAGCGAGTCAGCATTTGAGGCGTATAGGAGCTGGTGGACGTACCTGGTGGGGCTGGGCTGCACAGCGACGACTGGTTCTCTCTCCGGCGTTACAGCTGCTAAAGTCGATTCTCCATGCTCCTCGGCTATTGGTGGACTCAGCGATGAGCAGTTGAGACCTCTTTGAATCTAGCTTTGGTATTTAGCTACGGTGATCTCCAGGGTGTGGTACGGAAAGTAACTTAAAATAACGTCGGCACTGTTCGTTCAGTCAAGGTTTATTTCTCTTTTACAAGCGTTCCCGAGAATGTTCCTGGCGCGATTGAGTTCCGATAATTTCCTTCGAACAAGAGCGTAACGCGCATAAAGGTAACGAAACTTTACGCGGCGACGAGTGCACCTGTTACATGCAGAATAATTGTAGACACTTTAAAGTTCCGCCGCGGCTTCCTTGTTTCCGGCATCGCGGTTACGCGTGACATTTATTTCCACTGTGTGAATCACTGTTATAACTTTACTATATTTACGAGGGTTCTTGTTTTGGGTGTCACAGATTTCCCCTTGGAGTTACATCTCAACTGAATGAAAATTGCGGCGAATACTCTATATTTATAACAAATTCTACCCACGCGCAAAACCCTCAACTCGTTATCTTATTGGCCCATTTTTGGCCCCAAAAGTGGCTTGGGGTGCGCTTCTGCCGTGACGTGATTAATTGTAATTGGTCAATGCGTCTTTCACGTGATTCATGACCTAGATTTCCTCGTGGTTCCCCGGTTTATATGTCGTCTTAACTTTCTCTTGCGGAGACGTGACCACACAATAGCGTCTTTCCCCTCTTGCAATAGACAAAGAAATGAATTCGTCGCTTGAGAACTCTGGGGCTGAAGTTAGAAACGCTTTCCAGGAACAATCTCTCTCTGAGCATCCAATATAGAATAAATACACTATATCTTACTTAACTAACCTAAACAATTTAATCAATTACAAATTTTGGTTATGCGCTTATTCACATGGGCGATAATCCTTCTCAAGGTGCCCCAATTGGAAAAATGAAAAGATGATCTAAATGAAGTCCTATACTTTTTACAATTTTGTCCTCCAACAGCTGATGTATATATGGGTATCTCTAGCCCTCAACTCTTTCTTTTGTCTACGGTGCTATGAATGAACACTTTGGGTTTCAATAGTGTCCTTCTATCTCACCTCGCTATGAGCTTTATGTTTACGCATTTCTCACTGTCTAATGGAACATAGCGGATTGTTTACGTTTGTAGGTTATTAGCACTGGTACTGTCCAATGCATTCACTCTTACTTTCAATAACCTGGGCATTCCGTTACTTAAGATTGTCAAAACGGGTTATATTTCCTTTTCTTCCGGGATCCGCACTTGCAAGCATTTATACATATTGCCAACCTAACATCCTATTTACATCACAACTTTAGCACACTTATTACTAGGCAAGCACAAAACAACTGCAGATAAAATAAAAAACTGTCACTCAAGCTAACATGAAACATAAATAATAATCACATATACATAAATCCTTACAATTTCTCTTTCACTTTTCTTGTTTTGTTTACATTATGCCTTGAGCTCTTTCATCATATCTCCTACTTCTTGAGACCAATTTTACATGATTTTGAGTGTTGATGCTCCAACATTGTTTTCAAGCATTTGCCGAAAATGTCCGAAATTTTGATCTTTTTCTATGGTTTGGCTGACCCACTGCGGTAATTTAAAGCAAAGATCTTGGTTCACAACTAACCTATTGGAAGTTTCTGGAGCTCGTTTCAGCTTAAGGCATTTTTCCACGTCCGCGATATATTGCTTAGGGTAGTCTCCATTCTCCTTATCAAACCTAGCTATAATTATGTCCTCCACAAACGGGTAAATGAGTAGCACAATTCTGCGAATTACATTGGGCTCCCACTCAACAATGGGAGGGGTTTGCCCGTCGGCATTATTTCGAGTCACATCATTTAAACTAACAGCACAAAAATTAGGTTCATTGCTTTGGTTTTCACAGATAGATGAACTACTACCTGAAATACCATTTCCATCCTTACAAACTAAATCTTTGAGAGACCCTCTCAAGTCATTGACTTGACTCTCGACAGCAACAATTCGAGATTCGATAGAATGGCTACTTTTCTTTATTTCTTCAATTTTGGTATCATTTATGCCTCGATAGTTTCTTTAAGTTCTCTTTCCATTAGGCTTTGTTGAACACACAATCGATTTTCGGGATGTTTGTTTCCTGTAAACAAGCATCCTTAGTACCTAAAGAATTATTCTGTACAACAAACAATTCTGCCTCTACACTGGAGCTAACTTTGCCTACTGGAGTCTGTAAGCTAATCAGTTCTGCCTTAACCTCATCTATTGTTTCTCCCTGTTTGGTCAAGTTCGCTTGCAATTTATTTTCTAACTCCCTGGGTTTCTCCTCCAAGTAAGCCCTTATCTCTGAACGAATCTCCCTACCAATTTTCATTCATTTTCTCCTACAAACTCTTACTGGTTTCGCTCATTTGCTCGCTCAACCTAGCAAATAGTTGCAGAAACTGACTTGAGTCTAACAGTATACCCAGCCTGGGGGTAGTTTCCGCGTCATTCAGGGGATTGTTTAGTAATGAGGCCGATTCAAAGACCTGACCCACTTCTTCATCAACAGCTGGCATACCTTCAGCTGTTAGCAGCCTGTCGGCGTTATCTTGCCCTACCATCACAGGGCAAATTTCCTGAGGTTCTGAATTCCCCTTAGCACCTTCCATATATACACAAAAATCCTTTCCCACAATCTAACCGCTACGTAACAACATAAACTATTTTCTACAGTAGCCTGTATACATATAAAATGGGCATGCATTATCTTACTCTCCACAGAATAATATACAGTTTTTGCTAATCACTTTTTTCTTATTATTCGTAGAGGTCCTTCCTGGTCCTTCACGGTCTTCTGGTGCGTTGTTCCCTCGGCGAGTCGGTGTACTGGTTTGACCCGTCCTCCAAACATTTTGTCTGACGTGTTTGTCTTTCGCTGCAGTCGAGGTGCGTCGCTCCAGGTCAAGCTCAACTTCCCAGTTCAGGCCCCATGGCTTGGGCGGTCATTTGTAGGCGTATGGGAGCTGGTGGACGTACCTGGTGGGGCTGGGCAGCGCTGCGACGACTGGTTTTCTCTCAGGCGTTGCAGCTGCTAAAGACGATTCTCGATTCCCCTCGGCTATTGGTAGGCTCAGTGACGAGCATTTGAGACCTATTTGAATCTAGCTTTGGTATTTAGCTACGGTGATCTCCAGGGTGTGGTACGGAAATTAACTTAAAATAACGTCGCACTTTTCGTTCAGTCAAGGTTTATTTCTCTTTTACAAGCGTTCCCGAGAATGTTCCTGGCGCGATTGAGTTCCGATAATTCCCTCGAACAAGAGCGTAAGTCACAAAAAGTAACTAAACTTTACGCGGCGAAGAGTGCAATTGTTACATGCAGAATAATTGTAGACACTTTAAAATTCCGCCGTATAAGAGGATTATACACTTTTAATTTGGGAATATTTTTTTTTTTTTTTTTTTTTTTTTTGTGCAAGTATAGCTTCCTTGTTTCCGGCATCGCGGTTACGCGTGACATTTAATTCCACTGTGTGAATCACTGTAATAACTTTACTATATTTACGAGGATTCTTGTTTTGGGTGTCACAGATTTCCCCTTAGAGTTACATCTCAACTGCCTATATTACTTTAATAACTCTGCTAATTCGCGAATTCACTGGTTTTGGGTGTCACAGATTTCCCCTTGGAATTACATCTCAACTGCGAGCAAATTGCGGCGATTACTCTATATTTCTAACAAATTCGTCCACGCACAAAACCTTCAACTCATAAACTTATTGGCCCATTTTAGGCGCCGAAAGTGGCTTGGGGAGCGCTTCTGCAATGACGTGTTTAATTGTAATTGGTCAAAACGTCTTTACGTGATTCTTCACCTGGGTCCCCGATATATATGTCGTCTTCACTTTCTCTTGCGGAGACGTGACCACACAATAGCGCCTTTCCCCTCTTGCAATAGACAAAGATATAATGTAAACAACTGAATTCGTCGCTTGAGAACTCTGGAACGCTAGAAACGCTTCCCAGGAACAATCCATCGGAACATCCAACATACAATAAATACATTATATCTTACTTACTAATTAACCTAAACAAATTCAATCAATTTCAAATACTGGTTATGTGCTCATTCACATGGGCAATAACCCGTTTCACATTGCATCATTAGCCACCAGGTTATGAAGCGTGTCAGCATTGCAGCATTTGCCATTTGGTAATGAACACTGTAAGCACTGCAACATTAGCCACTTGGTTATGAACACTGTGAGCACTGCAGCATTAGCCACACGGTTATGAAGCATGTCAGCATTGCAGCATTAGCCACACGGTTATGCACACTCTCGGCATTGCAACATAAGCCACACGGTTATGAAGCATGTCAGCATTGCAGCATTAGCCTCACGGTTATGAAGCGTGTCACCATTGCAGCATAAGCCACACGGTTATGAGCCCTGTGATCATTGCAACATAAGCCTCACGGTTATAACACTATGAGCATTGCAACATTAGCCACACGGTTATGAACACTTTGAGCATTACACTAATAGCCACAAGGTTATGAACACTGTGAGCATTGCAACACCAGCCACACGGTTATGACCAGTATGATCATTGCAACATTAGCCACACGGTTATGAAGCGTGTCAGCATTGCAGCATTAGCCACATGGTTATAAAGCGTGTTAGCATTGCAGCATAACCCACACGGCTATGATGCGCGTGAGCATTGTAACATTAGCCGCACGGTTATGAAGCGTGTCAGCATTGCGGCAATAGCCACACGGCTATGAACATTGTGAGCATTTCAACATTAGCCACACGGTTATGAACACTATGAGCAGTGTAACATTAGCCCGACGGTTATGAATACTGTGAACATTGCAGCATTAGGTTCGCGGTTATAACACAGTAAGAATTCCGAAATTAGCTACACGGTTATGAAGCGTGTCAGCATTGATGCATAAGCCACACAGTTACTAAGTGTATCAGCATTGCAGCATTATCCACACAATTATGAAGCGTGTCAGCATTGCAGCATTAGCCGCGCGGTTATGAAGCCAATCTGCATTGCATCATTAGCTACATGGTTATGAGCACTGTGAGCTATGTTACATTAGTCATATGGTTATGAACCCTTTGAGCTATGCAGCATTAGCCACACGGTTATGAACACAGTGAGCATTCTACATTTGCCACACCGTTATGAACACCTTGAACATTGCAGCATTAGCCCCGGGGCTATTTACACTGTGAGCGTTGCAGTATTAGGCACATGGTTACAAAGCGTCTCGGCATTGAAGGATGAGCCACACAGTTATTAACCGTGTCAGCATTGCAGCTTGAACCATGTTTATTATCTGTATGAGCATTGCAACATTAGCGACACAGTTATAAACACTGTGAGCTTTACAACAATAGCCACACGGTTATGAACACCATGAGTATTGCAACATTAGCCACATGGTTGTGAACACTTTGAGAATTGCAACAGTAGCCAAACGATTATGAAGCGTGATATCATTGCAGCATAAGCCACAAAGTTATGAAGCGTGTCAGCAATGCAGCATTAGCCACACGGTTAGGAACATTGTCAGCATTGAAGCATTAGACACAATTTTATGAAAATTATTAGCATTGCAGCATTAGTGTCACAGTTATGACCACTGCAAGCACAGCAAAATTAGCCACACGGTTATGAAAACTGTAAGCATAGCATCATTGGCCACACGGTTATGAACACTGTCTTCATTGTATTATTAGCCACATTATGAACACTACAAGCATTGCAACATTAGCAACACGGTCATGAACTCTGTTAGCTTTGCAGCATTAGTCACAGCATTGATGCATTATCCAACCGGCTATGAACACTGCATGCACTGCAGCATGAGCCACACGGTTATGAACACTGAGAGCATTGCAGCATTGGCCTACTGATTTAGAACACTGTGAGAAAGGCAGCAATAGCAATACGATTGTGCACACTGTGAGAATTGCAGCATTAGCCACACGGTTATGTACGAGGGGCATACTGAAAGTCATGAGCAGCACTGTTTTACAATCTTAATATTTATTTTAAGCCAAACCAAATACATCATTATAATCTACAGACTTTCTTTACTTTTCGACATAGTCTCCATTGTTTTGCACACATTTTTCCCATCGTTCTACAAGTTTGAAAATGCCCTTGTGATAGAACTCCGTTCCAGCTGCCCGCAGACCCTGACGCACTGCTTTCCGAATATCCTCCAGCGTCGCGTAGCGTTGGCCACGCATCTGCTCCTTCACAGAACCGAAAAGATGGTAGTCGGCGGGTGCCAAGTCGGGACTGTAGGGAGGATGTGGAAGAGTTTCCCACCCTAATGCCCTGATCTTCTCCATAGTGGCACGGGAAGTATGCGGACGCGCATTATCCTGTTGAAGGATGATCCTCTTTCCGGGGCGTTTATCACGCAAAGCCCGACGGAGCTTCAGAAGTGTCTTGATGTAGCGGGCAGAATTTATGGTTTGTCCAGGTTCAAGAAAGTCAACCATAATGCAACCTTGTGCATCCCAAAAGACACTTCCCATAACTTTTCCTACAGACTGCACTGTCTTCGCTTTCTTCTTCGATGGTGAGTTCAAGTGGTGTCATTCCATACTCTGACGTTTCGTTTCTGGCTCATAGTGATGGAACCAGCTCTCATCTCCAGTCACAATACACTTCATAAATTCATCACCTTCATTATGAAATCTCTGAAGAAGGTTTTGTGCAATGGTTCTTCTCTGAAGTTTGTGGTCTTCAGTCAATAAACGGGGGACCCAACGGGCACACACCTTTCGATAACCCAAGCTGTGCACCATTTCTTGCACTGCACTATGTCCTATTCCAAGTTGCGCAGCAATTTCATTCACAGTGAAACGCCTCTCCTGTAATGATCTCATCAATCCTTTCCTTGTTGCGTTCTGTAGAGGCAGTTCGAGGACGCCCGCTACGAGGCGCATTTTGCATACTCGTGTTTCCATCTTTGAAATGTTTCACCCATCTTCTAACACTGCTGGCACCCATGCAGACACCTTCATACGCACGTTGAAGTCTGAGATGAATTTCAGGAGCAGATTTTCCTTCTTTCACACGGAATTCAATGACAGCACGCTGTCGAAACGAAACATCAATGTCAGCCATTTTTCAAACACCGTCTGTGGTCACGTGATAGAAGCCAATGACGTCACAATATGTCAACATGTGGCTTAAAGTCTGTAGATTACGATCCTGCAATTCGTTTTGATACATTGTTGAAATTTAAATTTTTACAATAGGTTGCTCGTGACTTTCAGTATGCCCCTCGTACAATGTCAGCATTGCAAAATTAGTCACGCGGTTATGAACACTGTGAGCATTTCAGATTAGCACCACGGTTATGAACACTGGGAGCATCGGAACATTAACCACACGGTGATGAACCGTGTCATAATTGCAGCATTAGCCACACATGTATGAACAATGTGAGCGATGCAGCAATATCCTCAATGTTATGAAGCCTGTCAGCAATGCAACATTAGCCACACGGTTATGAACACTGTCAGTATTGCAACATCCCGCACATGTTTATGAACAAAATGAGCACTGCAGCATTAGCCCCATGGTTATGACCACTGTGTGCACAGAAACATTAGCAACTCTGTTATGATAAATGTGAGCATAGCATCATTAGCCACACGGTTATGAACACATGGTAATATTAGCCATGCGGTACTTACATGGTGAGCATTGAAACATCAGCCATGTAGTTATGAACTCCTAGAGCGCTTCAACACTTGCCATATGGTCATGAACACTGTGAGCACTGCAACATTAGCCAGGCGGTTATGATCACTGTGAGCAATGCAGCATTAACCTCAAGGTTATGAAGCATGTCAGCAATGCAGCATTAGCCACACGGTTATGAACACTCTCAGTATTGCAACATTCGGCACATGTTTATGAACAAAATGAGCGGTGCAGCATTAGCCCAATGTTTATGACCACTGTGAGCACAGAAACATTAGCCACACTGTTATGAAAACTGTGAGCATAGCATTATTAGCCACACGGTTATAAACTCATGGTAACATTAGCCAATCAGTACTTACATGGTGAGATTTGAAACATTAGCCACGCGGTTGTGAACAGCTAGAGCATTTCAACACTTGCCACATGGTCATGAACACTGTGAGCACTGGAACATTAGCCAGGTGGTTATGAACACTGTGAGCAATTTAGCACTAACCACACGGTTATGCACACTGGGAGCATTGAAGCATTATCCACATGGTTTTGAAGCGTGTCAGCATTCCAGCTGTAGCCACAGGGCTATGAAGCGTGACAGCATTGCAGTATTAGCTGCACGGTTACGAAAACTGTGAGCATTTCAACATTAGTTACTAGTATATGCACGCTGTGATCATTGCAACCTTAGCCACACGGTTATGAATACTGTGAGAATTGCAGCATTAGCCACTCAATTATGAACACTGTGTGGATGGCAGCATTATCTACAAGGCAATGAAGAGGGTCGGCATTCCAGCATTAGCCACACGGTTGTGAATAGTGTGAGCATTGCATCATTAGCCTCACGGTTATAAACACTGTGGGCTTTTCAGCTTTAACCACAAGGTTATGATCACTGTGAGCATTGCAACAATACCCACACGGTAATGAACACTATAGGAATTGCAGCATCAGCCTCACGGTTATGAACACTGTGAGCACTGCAGCATCAGCCTCACGGTTATGAACACCCTGAGCATTGCAGCATTATCCTCAAGATTATAAACAATGTGAGCAGTGCAACATAAGCCTCACGGTTATAAAGCGTGTCGGCATTGCAGTATTATCCACATGGTTATGAACACTCTCAGTATTGCAACATTCGGCACATGTTTATGAACAAAATGAGCGGTGCAGCATTAGCCACACGGTTATGAACACTCTCAGTATTGCAACATTCGGCACATGTTTATGAACAAAATGAGCAGTGCAGCATTAGCCCAATGTTTATGACCACTGTGAGCACAGAAACATTAGCCACACTGTTATGAAAACTGTGAGCATAGCATTATTAGCCACACGGTTATAAACTCATGGTAACATTAGCCAATCGGTACTTACATGGTGAGATTTGAAACATTAGCCTCACGGTTATGAACACCCTGAGCATTGCAGCATTATCCTCAAGATTATAAACAATGTGAGCAGTGCAACATAAGCCTCACGGTTATAAAGCGTGTCAGCATTGCAGTATTATCCACATGGTTATGAATACCGTAGGCATTGCAACATTAGTCACACGGGTATGAATACTGTGAGCAGTCAGCTTTAGCCAGACGGCTATGAACACTGTGAGCACTGCAGCATTAGCCATATGGTTAATAATACTGTGAGCATTGCAGCGTTAGCCACATTATTATGAGCACTGTTTACATCGCAACATTAGCCACACGGTTATGAAGCGTTCACCATTGTAGCCTTAGCTACAAGGTTATGAACACAATAAGCATTGCAGCATTAGCCACGCGTTTATGAATACTGTGAGTATTGCAGTATTAGCCACACGATTATGAGCACAGTGATCATTGCAGCATTTGCCACACGGTAATGAACACTGGGAGCATTGCAGCATTAGGATCACGGTTTTGAACACTGTGAGCATTGCAGCAATAGCCAGGCTATTAACGCTACGAGCATTGCCACATGGTTATGAACTCTGTGAGCTATGCAACATTAGCCTCATGGTTTTGAACTCTCTGAGCTATGCAGTATTAGAAACACGTTTATGAACATTGTGAGCACTGCAACATTAGCCACACGGATATAAAGCGTATCAGCATTGCAACATTAGCCCACGGTTATGAACACTGTGAGCAATCAAACATTTGCCACGCGGTTATGAACACTGTGAGCATTGCAACATTAGCCACACGATTATGAAGCGTTTCAGCACTGTAGCATTAGCCACACGGTTATTAACACTGTGAGCATTCCAACATTTGCCACGCGGTTATGAACACTGTGAGCATTGCAGCATTAGCCACTCGGTTATGAACGCTGGGAGCAGTGCAGCATTAGGACCACGGTTATGAACACTGTGAGCATTTCAGCATTAGCCAGGTTATTAACACTACGAACATTGCCACATTACCCGCATGGTTATGAACTCTGTGTGCCATGCGACATTAGCCACAAAGTTATGAACTGTGTGAGCTATGCAGCATTAGCCACAGGGTTATGAACACTGTGAGCATTGATACATTAGCCACACGGGTATAAAGCGTATCAGCATTGCAACATTAGCTACTCGGTTATGACCACTGTGAGAATCCCATTTGCCACGCGGTTATGAACACTGTGAGCATTCCAACATTAGCCACAAGTTTATGAAGCGTGTCAGCACTGTAGCATTAGCCACATGGTTATGAATACTGTGAGCATTCCAACATTTGCCACTCAATTATGTACACTGTGAGCATTGCAACATTAGCCACCCGGTTATGAACACTGGGAGTATTGCAGAATTAGGACCACGGTTATGAACACTGTGAGCATGGCAGCATTAGCCAGGTTATTATTACTACGAGCATTGCCACATTAGCCACATGTTTATGAACCGTTTGAGCTATGCAACATTAGCCACAAAGTTATGAACTCTGTGAGCTAGGCAGCATTAGCTACACGGTTATGAACACTGTGAGCATTGCAGCATTAGCCACGGATATAAAGCGTATTAGCATTGCAACATTAGCCACATGATTATGAACACTGTGAGCATTCCAACATTTGCCACTCGGTTATGAACTGTGAGCATTGCAACATTGGCCACACGGCTATGAAGCGTTTCAGCACTGTAGCATTAGCCACACTGTTATGAACACAATGAGCATTGCAACATTAGCCATACGGTTATGGATACTGTGAGCAATGCAGAATTAGCCACACGGTTATGAGTTCTGTGAGTACTGCAGCATTACCCACATGGTTCATAGCACTGTGAGCGTTATAACATTAGCCACAAGGTTATGAACACAATGAGTATTGCAACATTAGCCTAACGGTTGTGAACACTATGAGCTTGCAACATGAACCACACGAAGACGAATATTGTGAACATTATAACATTAGCCACAAGGCTATGAAGACTTTGAGAATTGCAGCATTAGCACACGATTACGAACACTGGGAGCATTGCAAAATCAGCCACACGGCGCTGAACAATGTGAGCTTTGCAGCATTAGCCACACGGTTATGAACACAGTGAGCATTGTAACATTGCCACAGGTTGTGAGCACTACGAGCATTTCAACATTAGCCATAACATTATAAGTATTGTCAGCCTTGCAACGGTTATGAACACTGTGAGCGTTGAACATTAGCCACACGGTTATGAACACTTTTAGAATTGCTTCATTAGCCACACGGTTATGAACATTGTGAGCATTGCAACCTTAGCCACATCGTTATGCACTAGTCCCCATTGCAGCATTAGCCGCACGGTTATGAAAAATGTAAGCAATGCAGTATTTCCCTCACGGTTAAGATCACTGTGAGCTTTGGAACATTAGCCAGTCAGCTATGAACATTGTGAGCAGTGCAACATTAGCCACGCGGATATCAACACTGTGAGCATTGCAACATTAGCCACACGGTTATGCAGCCTCTGAGCTCCGTAGCATTAGCCATACGGTTAAAAACACAATGAGTATTGTAACTTTAGCCACACTCTTATGAACACTCTGAGCACTGCAGCATTAGCCATACGGTTATGTACACTGTGAGCATTTCAGCATAAGCTTATTGATTTTGAACAATGTGAGTATGGTAACATTAGCAACACGACAATGCACACTGTGAGAATTGCAGCCTTTGCAACACGGTTATCTACACTGTGAGCATTGCAACAATAGCCACACAGTTATGAACACTGTGAGTGTGTCAGCATTACCTACACGGTCATGAATACTGTGAGCAGTGCAGTATAAGGCACACAGTTATTAACACTGTGAGCAGTGAAATATTAGCAACACGGTTAAAAGCGTGTCAGCATTGCAACATTAGCCACACGGTTATGAATACAGTGAGATTTGCAGCATTAGCCACACGGCTTAGAACACTATGAGCACTGCAGCATCAGCCACCGGTTAAGAACACAGTGAGCGTTGAAGCATTAGCCTCAAGTATATGAACACTGTGAGCAGGGAGACATAATCATACGGTAATGATTACTGTGAGCTTTGCAGCATTAGCCATAAGGTAATGAACACTGGGATCATTGCGAAATCAGCCACACGGTTATGAATACACTGAACACTGCAGCTTTAATCACACGTTTATGAAACTGTGAGCATTGCAACATTAGACACACGGTTAGGAACACTAGGAGCATTACAACATTAGCCACACGGCTATGATTACTGTCAACATTGCAACATTAGCCACACGGTTTTCAATACTGTTAGAATTGCAGCAGTAGCCACACGGCTATGAACAGCATGAGCATTGCAACACTAGCGACAGCATTAGCCACAAGGTTATAAAGCATGTCAGCAATGCAGCATTAGCCACACGGTGATGAAAAGAGTCAGCATTGCAGTATTAGCCACACGGCTATGAAGCGTTTCAGCATTGCAGCTTTAGCCGCACGGTTATGAAGCGTGTCAGCATTGCAGCTTTAGCCACACGGTTATGAAGCGAGTCAGCTTTGCAGCATTAGTCACACGGTTATGAACACTGTGAGCATTACAACATTAGCCACACGGTTATGAATATTGTGAGCCATGCGGCATTTATCAAACGGTTATGAACACTGTGAGCAGTGCATAATTAGCCACACGGTTATAAATCGTGTCAGCATTGATGCATTATCCAAACGGTTATGAATACTGTAGGCATTGCCACCGTGTGGCTACACGGTTATGAATACTGTGAGCATTGCAGTAGCCTGTTGATTTTGAACGCTGTGAGAATGGCAGCATTAACAACACGGTTATGTACACTGTGAGAATTGCAGCATTAGCCACACGGTTATGTACACTGTGAGCATTTCAACATTAGCCTCGCGGTTTTGAACACTGTGAGCATTGCAGCCTTAGCAACTTGGTTATGAACAGTGGGAGCATTGCAACATTTACCACACGGTGATGAACCGTAGCATAATTGCAGCATTAGCCACATATTTATGAACAATGTGAGCGATGCAGCATTACCCTCAAAGCTATGAAGCATGTCAGCAATGCAGCTATAGCCATACATTTATGAAGCATATCAGCACTGCAGCCTCCCCACACGGTTAGGAAGCGTGTCAGCATTGCAGCATTAGCCACATGGTTATGAAGCGTATCAGCATTGCAGCATTAGCCACACGGTTATGAACACTGTGGCCGTTGTATCATTAGCCACATAGTTATGAATACTGTGAGTAATGCAACATTACCTACACGGTTATGACACTGTGTGAAGTGCAGCATTAGCCACACTGTTATGAACACTGTGAGCATTGCAACATTAGCTACACGTTTATGAACGCACTGAGTATTGCAACATTAGCCACACGGTTATGATCACTGTGAGCATTGCAACATTAGCCTCGCGGTTATGAAAACTGTGAGCGTTGCAGCATTAACCACATGGTTATGAACACTGGGAGCATTGCAACATTAACCACACGTTTATGAACTCTGTGAGCATAGCAGCAATAGCCGCACTATTATGATCACTGTGAGCATTTCAGCATCAGACACACGGTTACGAACACTACGTGCATTGCAAATTTAGCCACACTGTTATGGACAGTGTCAGCATTGCAACATTTGCCACACGGTTATAAACTCAGTGAGCGTTGCAGCCTTAGCCACAGGTTTATGAAGCCTGTCGGCATTGCAACATTAGCCACAAGGTTATGAACACGTTGAGTCATGCAGCATTAGCCAGATGTTTATGAACACTGTGAGGATTGCTTCAGTAACCACACGGTTATGAAGCGTGTCAGCATTGCAGCATTACCCACATGCTATGAACACTGTGACCGTTGCAGCATTAGCTACACGGTTATGAAGCGAGTCAGCATTGCAGCATTAACCACACGGATTATGAACACTGTGAGGATTACTTATAGAAAACAAAACCGGGCTTGTAGGCCGTGGTCCACTGGGCTTCTCCCTTCGTTCCCCAGACGTTTCGCCTGCGTCTGCGGCAGGCATCATCAGTGGCGTGTACATCTCCGTGGTCTCTCAGTAGCGACTACTGGTACGTTTTTTTTTTTTTTTTTTTTTTTTTTTTCGAGTGGAGTGGAAAAACCCAATCTACAGGCGACAGAGGGGATAGCTCTGCCAAGTGTGGGGGTCGCCCTAAACTGGCAATACCCACTAAAAAACCACTCCACCGGAGAGAATTCGGGTGTAGGAATGCTGCAGTACCGCTTGTTGCACCTGCGGATTCAAGGAGCGGGTGTTATGGCTAGCCAAAGGCCATAGCCAGGAGAGAGTGAGGGCCAGGACGCAAACATGGCCAGAGCCCTGATTGCGCCCTTGGAAGATTTGTGGTGAGGAATGAGTACATATTGTGTGTGCATATATCTGCAGCCCTGTAACAAAAGGACGTAGTCAGTATAGCATTTTCTGCCCTGTCGGGAAAAGTCGTTGGTACATTTCGTATGTCTGCAGCCCTGTAACATAAGGACATAGTCATTTAGATATTCCAATTTGGTATAAATTCTAAGCTAGTTATATTTTTACAACTACTGCTGCCCTGTCTGGCGAAGTCATTGGTTATTAGTTGTGTTTAACCCTCTAACTAGAGAGGGCGTTGTCATTTAGCAGAGACATCATTGGTTTCTCATGGACTTAGTGGTCACCCATCCAAGTGTTGGCCATGCCCAATGCTGCTTTACCTGTAATAAAACACTTATTCTTAATACTTACATTCTATCTTATCTAAATACCAGAGAATGTCCGTTAGTGGTCTGCCAGGTCGTTGTAGAGTGGGGGTCCCTCAAACCCCCGGATCCGCCTTGACTCAGAAAGTAAGGACTTCAAGGGCCACCAAACTAATGTCGTAGACACATTCATGGGTAATTTTATTATGGAATTCTTACTAGCGATTCTAGATATTCTTGTATATTTAAATCGGGTTCCCCCAGGCCGAGTGTTCTGTCAAATAGCGAGAGCGGTCTCTTGTGTTTGTTATTTTCTGCTTCATAGGTGCCTAGTTCTTGTATTAGTTCATTGTTGTTTCTTGCTTTACGCTTATACAGGTTGTAACTTTGGCTTTTTATGAACTGCTCAATTGAATGCAGTTTTAGCTCCTCATGAAGGAGATAAGCCGGCGCTACTGGGGGTTGTTTGGCAATTATTCTAATTATTCTATTCTGGAGTGTTTGTAATTTACGTATGTGCGTTTTTGCAGCGTAGCCCCATACAGGGGATGCGTACGTAATGATCGTTCTTATTAGCGTTTTATATAGGGTAATTCCCATGTTTAATTTTAATTGACTGTTGAGATTGATGATGGGATATAGTCTGTTTAGTTGACCATTAGCCTTGGCTCTGACCTTAGCTATATGCCTACTCCAGGTTAGGCCTTGGTCCATGACAAGACCTAAGTAGGTCACTTGGTCTTTCCACTCGATAATTTCGCCTTGGTAGTTAAGTGGTTGTAGCAAGTTTCTGCCTTTACGGTGCTGTATTCTTTTAGTGAAGACTATAGCCTGTGTCTTCCTCGCATTTACTTTAATTCTCCACTTCTTGAACCATGGTTCAAGTGAGTATAAAGCATTTTGTAGGCGTAAGTGTATTATTCGTGGCTGAGTGGATTGTGTGGTTATAGCAGTGTCATCTGCGTATATGTACTTGTTGGTTCTTACCAATTCTGGCATGTCGTTTATGTATAAATTGAACAATGTTGGTCCCACTATACTTCCTTGTGGAACTCCTGCTCGGATTTGTTTGGAGCTTGAGACTGCGTCCTCTACTGAGGTGTGAAATCGCCGTTCATAGAGGTAGTCCCTAATTAGGGCTATAGCAGTGTCAGTAAATTCGTAGACTTTCAGTTTTCTGAGCAGCCCTGCATGCCATACTTTATCGAAGGCACGTTCAATATCTAAATAGAGGGCACCTGTCGATTTGTTTGTGTTGAACCCTTTGGTGATTTGCTCCGTCATTCTTAACAGTTGTAGTGTAGTAGAATGGTGAGCTCGAAATCCGAACTGTTCGGGTATAAGTATATTTTGTTTGTGCAGGTGTGAATTTATTCGCTTCAGTATCACTTTCTCTAATACCTTGCTCATCGTATTTAATAGGCTGATCGGCCTGTAGTTGATTGGTAGTGCTAGATTTTTGTTTACTTTTGGGAAAAGTAGGATTTTTGCCTCTTTCCATGCAGGTGGAAACCTGCCATGTTGGAGCGTGTAGTTGAATATTTTGGCAAGCAATGTTACTGCCCTTTTGGGTAAATTCTTTAGTACCACATTTGGTATTTTGTCTGGGCCTGGTGCTTTTCTTGCTGGCAGGTGTTTTATAATCCAGCTTATTTCTCCCGCATTTGTTTTTCGCAATTTGTTGTGTGTTCTTCTCTGACCTAAGATTTGGGCTTCATCTTCGACTTCTTGAATGAAATCGTCTTGCCCGTTCGTGGGATTGGGGGAGAATACCTCCTTTAAAGTGACCGCAAACGCTTCGGCCTTAGCCTGGGGGGTCTCTGCTATGGTGTTATTAATTTGAAGTGGCGGTATATTTGTGCGTGTGCGCGTTAAGCATTTCGCAATCCGCCATACTGTGTTTTGTTGGGGGTTGAGATTTTCGAGTGTGTCGTTCCATTGATTTCTAATGTAATTCCTGGCCTTGTTAATTGCTAGTTCGCGCGCATGATGATATTCTGTTCGATGTATTACATTTCTAGTTTTCTGCCATTTACGCCTGGCTTTATTTTGAGCTTTTAGCATCTCTTTTACATCTTGGGGATATCTGGCATTAATCGTGAATTGTCTTTTTAAGGGTACGCATGCATTAATAGTTGTGTTTATGGCCAGTTCTAGTTTTTGGATCGCTTCGTCCTGTTCTTCGTTCGTGTTAATTTGGAGTTCTGGTAGGCAGAGATCTACCGTAACCTTGAACTCTTCCCAGTCCACCTTATTGAAGTTGTATCTTAAGGGTTCTGGTTTTGGCCTGAAGGGAGCATTGACTGTCAAGAGTACCGGTAGATGGTCTGATGTCAGCTCCTGCAATACGTTTACATCCAGGTCAAAGGGGATGTTATTTAATAGGGCAATGTCCAGAATGTCTGGTGTATGATTGGGCATATGTGGTACGAATGTTGGCTCGTCTGGGCCTGTGATTAGATAATTTGTGTTATTTATGTGGTTAAGTAGCTTAGTTCCTTGTGCATTAGTATTTGCGCAGTTCCAAATTTGGTGTTTACAATTGTAATCTCCTGCTGCAATTACTCTATGCCCTAGTTGCATGATTTTGTCAATGTCATCTGTGTCTACCTCCCCTGGGGGATTGTATACTGACACTATGACAATTTCAGTGTTTCGAATAAAAATTTTTATTGCTGTTGCTTCAGCGTGAGTCAATATTGGGGAATTAATCTGGTTGTGTTCTACGCTTGTGTGAATGGCTACCGCAGTCCCCCCTCCCCTACGGTCTCTATCATTTCTGTATACACGGTATCCGGGGATGTTCAGACGGTCTTTGTGATTTATATGGGTTTCCGTTAATAATGCAATGTGAATTGAGTCTGTTTGTAATATATCCGTTAAATCCTTAACCTTTTTGCGTATGCCGTTGCAATTCCATGTGATTATTCTCAATGTGTCTAAATTAGCCATGAACGTGTTTATCGAGCAAATCTACCAGGTGTAACAGGACGTGGGTAAGGTTTAGTGCTGTGATGCTATTCGCCATACCTCTAACCGCAGAGCTCTGCCTTACCAGTAGTGTTTGTGTTATGTGCATTGATGTTTTATTTACTGGCACGCCCAATGTGCTTATGAGTTGTGCCGATACCACGCTGAAGGCTTCAGCTTCCTCTACTGGATTTACCGATTTGGTGAGCGACTTTGCTGCTGGGGGAGGCCCAGCAGCCTGTTTTGAGGGACCTGCTTTCTGTTTTTGTGGTTGTTTACGAGGGGGTCGCTCTTCCCTAATTGGTTCCACCTCAGCGCGTGGCTGAGGTTTCCCAACTGCAGAGTGGTTCTCTATGGGGGCTGCGCGTTTTCGGCCTTTACTATTCCTGGTGAACCACTCTGAGCTTGTATTTGGAGCAGCCTCGGGGGGAGCTGGCGTTCTTCCTACCTTTGGGGGTCTAGGAGGCTGCTCTCGCGTGGATTTTCCACATGCTGCGTTATATGTGGAGCAACCGCGCCAAGTTGCTCCATGGCCCTTAGCGCCACATAGAACGCATGTACGTTCCATAGGTGGAACTGTGCATGTACCTGAGTAGTGGGGTCCTGTACACTTAGCGCAAATGGGGGTTGGGGATCTACATTCTAGCTTCACGTGCCAGAGCTGCTGGCATCGTGAGCATTGTTTGGGCTCTGCGATCGACCTATAAGCTTCTACCCTGACTCTAAGGTATGCCAAATATCTGAGGTCCAGAATTTTCCTGTTCTCTAGTGTATCCTGCAATTCTATCAAGAACATGGGCAGGGGGGTCCTATCTCTGTTGCGCCTTCGCATCTGTACGGCCCTAATGGCCTTGAAACCGCACATAGCCAGGTCTTCTATTACCTCTTCCCCGGTGAGCTCGGCGTACAGCCCCTTAATCACAAAACGTGCAGTCCTTTCTTCTGGGTGTGCTATTAGATAATGCTGTACGCCGTTGTCTTTCAGATATTTCACCATCAATTGGTAATCACTGAGACAGAACGACTTTATGGCAAAGTCACCGGAGAGACGCGTCTGTTCAGCAAGAAGTTTGTGATTTAGTGGGAGTTTGTTAAGTTGTTTCATTAGTTGGTGGAATTTGGACGCCTGGTTTCTGCTAATAAATATTGGCGCCAAGTTAGACCTCTCTACCTGCATAGCGGAGGGTGGTGTCGTGTGTGCTGAGGTTGAGGGGGGTGATGGGTTGGGTCCGGCTGGGGAGGGAGTCACAGGAGAGGTTTCTTTAGGTTTGTCGTGGGGTGTTGGGCTAGAAGGAGTGATGGTGTCAGGTTCAGAGGTTGGAGGGGGTGCGTTAGGAGGTAAGGTTTTTGGGTTCGAAGCGGTTTTTGGAGAAGAAGGAGTAGTGGTTTTAGGCTTAGAAGCCGGTGGAGAAGCACGGGAAGGAGCAGAGGATTTGGACTTGGTCCTAGTCGTCATGGTGGGAGATAGAGGTTTGGTGGTCGAAGTAGTCCTACCTGTCTTTGCCATAGCTAGAAGAAAATAGCAAATATTAATAGGCTTTAAGGTGATGAAGAGAGAAGTTTTAAAGATTATAAAGAGGAAAGTATACAGTAGAAGAGAAAGAACAGTTAGCGAGCGCTAAAAAGCACGGGGAAATAGAGGGTTGGACCTCGGAGAGGCGCTTAAGCTAGTCTTGCGACTGCTTGCTGTAACCTTATTCCCCTACCCGTCTAAGCTGCGGTAGTGCACTGCTCTGAGAGCTCTAGGCTTTGGTTGCTAGAACCGCGGCAATGCCGAGCCGAAGGCTTTGGTTAAAAACCACGGCAATGCCGAGCCGTTCCAGCGGTGGCTACTTCTTTGTAGCGGACTTCTTCTTCAACTGGAGCTTCCCTGGTAGTTGTCGCCTCGTTGAGATCTCGAAGCGAACTCCCTGGTACGTTGTCCGGAGCGCTCGGCTTATATAGTGTGGGAGGTACCGCCCTCGCATGACCTGATTGGTCCGGATTGCGGTCCCCTGTGTCCGTGCTGTTTCCGATTGGTGTACGTGCTTTCTTGGTTGGTCTGTTCTGTTGAACTTTACTGTGAGGATTGCTACAGTAGCCACACGGTTATGAAGCGTGTCAGCATTGCAGCATTAGCCACATGTTATGAACACTGTGACCGTTGCAGCATTAGCTATACGGTTATGAAGCGAGTCAACATTGCAGCATTAACCACACGTTTATGAACACTGTGACCGTTGCAGCATGAGCTACACGGTTGTGAATCGTGTCACTATTGCAGCATTAGTCGGTTATAAAACGTGTCAGCTTTGCAGCAGTAGCCACTCGGTTATGAACACTATGGCATTGCAACGTTAGCCACACGATTATAAAGTGTTTCAGCATTGCAGCACACGTTTATGAACACTATGAGCATTAAAGCATTAACCACCCGGTTATAAATAATGTCAGCATTGCAGCATTGCTCACACGTTTATGAAGATCTCGAGCATTGTAACATTGGCCACACGTAATGAACGCTGTGAGCTTTTTTAACATTAGCCACACGGTTATAAATACTGTGAGCATTGTAGCCTTAGTCACACGGTTATGAAACGTGTCAGCATTGCAACCTTTGCCACCCGGTTATGAACACTGTGAGCGTTGCATCATAAGCCACACGGTTATGAACACTATGAGCATTGCAACATTAACCACTAGGTTATGATTAGTGTGAACGTTGCAACATTAGCCACACGGTTATGGACACTATGAGCATTACAACATTAGTTACATGGAAGCGTGTCAGCATTGCAGCATTAGCAACACGGTTATGAACACTGTGAGCGTTGCATCATAAGCCACACGGTTATGAACCCTATGAGCATTGCAACATTAACCACGCGGTTATGATTAGTGTGAACGTTGCAACATTAGCCACACGGTTATGGACACTATGAGCATTGCCACATTAGTCACATGGTTATGAAGCGTGTCAGCATTGCAGCATTAGCCACACGGTTATGAACACTGTGAGCGTTGCATCATAAGCCACACGGTTATGAACCCTATGAGCATTGCAACATTAACCACGCGGTTATGATTAGTATGAACGTTGCAACATTAGCCACACGGTTATCAACAATATGAGCATTGCAGCGTTAGCCACACGGTTATTAACACTATGAGCAATAGAACATTAGCCACACGGCTATGAACACTGTGGGCATTGCTACATTGGTCACACGGTTAGGAATAGTCTTCAGTAAATGCGGAACTACATAGCTATACAGCTCAGATTGGTAGCAACAATTTTTGTAATATTACTAGCAGAAAGCTTTAACAAACAAAATATTTGAAGTGTCAATTCCTATACACAAAAGACCAGTATAATCGTATTATAGTGTTGCATGGTCGAATTTTTATGGGATAAACATTTAGTGGGCATTTCTTCATTTAGCAAAATAAAATTAAGTATCGATTTCAATTTTCCAACATTTATGATTTTTTCAAATGGGAAGTTGTCATTTGTTTTCATTTTCTCTACCACGTACAATATATACAAAAGGAAGAGAGGGTATTGCTTTCCACACAAGAATTCCATGCCAAGATTCAAACGAAAATAGGTGTTTTGAGGACCCTGAAATAAAAAAGTAAATTAGGAAAAGTTCCGCATATGTGTCTGTATATTTGATTGTGAATATCTTAACTCAGAAACGAAAAGTTGCTTAAGTCGGTTAAGCACCAAACTTGATATTTAAGTTCAGTATTTTTCAAGAATGCAACAGAAACTTTTCAGGGACCCCATCCCGCTTTTTACATGAATGATTTTTCTAAACGTTTTGTATTCTGAAAAATGCCTCTAATGAATTTGTTTAAAATGCCATATATTTAAGATAGTTACACGACAAAAGAATACATATCTTGAATCTTCTGGGAATTGCCTCTGAAGCCCTAATTTATTAGTTTGACTTTATTATATATGTTATATTATTATATGGTTATAATAAATAGAGAAATGTATATAACAATTTTTCTGTGGCAAATTAGTGCAGGGAATTTAGACTCCAGAAATAAAGGATACACTTGTTTTAGAATATGTTTACACAAAGAAATTTAGGTTTACAAGATAGTGTCTCGCCCTTAATTGACCAACTCTTCATTTTGGACGACTTTTGAGGAAACGGATCACCGTAAGAGACAGACAAAATATTATTGCAGAAAAAGCATATAATTGTTTTTAGAAGTAGTTCTTCATCTCAACGCCTGAAAGTTCGTCTTCTTTCTTTTTTTCTTTTTTTCATCCTGGTCATCCAAATAGAACGGTAATACAAGAACATTACATAGCGCTCAGCTCTAAAAGATTTGCCTGTCGTTTTCGCCTAATGCATTCTCTTAGTCCCCTTAAACCTATAAGAAAATATGAAAGCCGCTGCAGCTAGTATTCTTTTTGATTAGCTGCCTTTTAAACTAGATTATTCTTTCTTATTCTGCTGAAGCAGGCAACTCTTAAAACACAACCTGTACTTTTGCGCATTGATATGTTTACTCTAGATATTTATTTAAAAGCAGTAGCATTAAGTTTTGCCATAACTTTGCGCTCCACATTCAGATGTGCAATATAATAACAACAGACCTCTACCATGGAGTAACTGGCCTCAAAATAAAGTGAGTGTGACGATGCTTCAGGGGAGACTAGATGACGAATATGTGTTCCATTCACATCATTTTCTCTACCTATCGGTGAGTGCGATACCGGAGGGGATTCCATTGGCTTATTGTACGTCAGACCCAGGAGGACAGGATGAGATCAGATGGCGGGGATCGAGCCACCGTGGAGAGTCCCTAAAAATTTAGAAGTAGTTCTTCATCTCAACGCCTTAGGAATCCGCGCCGAGTCTACAGACGTCTTTCAATGCCATCCAACCGTCGAGAGATGTATTTCCATAGCCAAATCAGAAAAATGAAAATAATATTAATCAGTTTAAAGGTATTATTTGGAGGATAAAGAAGTATTACATTTTTCTTTGCGGTTTTTCTTGATCGCAATTATTCTCATAATTTTTATGTTGAAATTGCACCCCCACATTTACAACCCTGATAGAGACCGCTTAGGTGAAATGAAGGGACAGGGAATGAAGAAACTTCCTCAGCATTTGCCTAGTGACCCAGGAAATGCCATAGGTCACAGAGGTGGCTGCGATCCCACGACCTCACAAACTATTTTACATAAACTTATTCTTCTATCTACTTCATGCTAATCAAGATAAACAGGTTATTCCTCTATCTACTTCATGCTAATCAAGATAAACATAAGCAGAAAATACGTTCTCCATTACTTAGTCCTTTGTAAGCAGAATTCAATAAGGGAATACACTAGGTTAAGCGAGTCAAATTTGTTAAAAGCTGGCGCTATTCGATTGAAACTAATATTCGGCTACCTTTGCATGGCCAGGAGAGAAACAGGCATACCATATTCCCGTTTCAAATTTAAACCAATAACAAGCAATATCTCGGAAATGGTTTACTCACAAAAAAGTAGTTTGTGTATGACACAAAGTGTATATTTTAACGAGCTCTAACATTTTGTAAAAGTTTTTGTCTATATCTTACGTTTATCAGCTATACAACTGTCATCTAGAATGAAGAGACCTTCAGAGAATATACCCAGAAAATTCAAGCTATACAGTTTATTTGTACATAAATTTCTTTAAAATACGTTATCTTGATGCAAATTGTTAGCCATTTTTAAAAAAAACAAAAAGTTCAAAAAAATCTTCCATGTGAAGGGTAGTTTGAGGTGAGTGAGTTTTCTGAAAATGTTCACGTTTTATCTTTAGAAAACACTAATTTTAAACATCTTTCCATTTTCAATTATGCTGTTCACAAACACACATACACAGACAACACTCGGACATTGCGAAACATTTTTGACCCAAAGACCCTCAAAACATATATTTCCGGTGAAATCTCCGAATCTAATTTTGGGTGGAATCTTTGTGTATGTACATAAGTGCTAGAGAACGTAAAAATGACATTTTCTGTGCAATCTTGTAATTTGGAATTTCTTCTCTAATTGCTGATCGGGACACTATACGATATGAAAACATGCAGAGTTCCCATATTATTAAAAAAAATGCAATATTTTCAAGATGTATAAAGAATTCTAGCGGTTACTCACATATATATTGAAATAGTTTTATATTATTCGTATGTTAAATAGTATAACGGATTGCTCTATTATATTAAGGAAATAATTTTTGAAGGATTATAGAGAAGTTAATTCGACAATCTAATGTGTATAAACTGTAATATATTGCACCTTTGCATTATAATATTTTTAAAAATGCTGCTGTATATACCATTTTGTGCTGTGAATTCTGCAACACTTTATGTAAAATAATAAAAGCAACAGCATAAAAATTGTAGAAAAAAAAGGCAAACCATTTTTTTTTTGAAAAACTATCTTAATTAGAAACATGAAATTTGGTACATTTACTAGAAACCCTTTGACACAAATATTTGCAAAAATGCTAATCTCTGTGACAAAAACTATGGCATTTAGCAATCTTGACAGATGCCTCCCCTTAAGAGAAGTTTATCTCTCAAATCGATTACATATGGCACATCTGTGTTCTCAAATCGCGTAGTTTCTTTCTTTGCAAAAATATGCTTTGTTTTCTGCGTTTATTTTGAACAGCTTTTTTTTTAAAAATATCCCTTTTTCTCAGTAACTTACAGTGTAGCTAAATTAATGTTTTGGAGTTAAAAGCAACCATTTAGATCTACTTTGGTGTTAACAGCATGGTTTGTTATTAAATATAATTACATTTCAAATAAAGTGCATGTCTCGAGTTTCATGGCAATAGGCTTTGAAGTCCTCTTCATCCTGAATGACTTTTGCATAACTGTAAACTCTAAGAGATAAATAAAAAGTTACTACTAAAAAAATGTAGATCTATTTAAAACACACAACTTATGTTATATACATTTTTTTTCGTCTTTTTTGCAGAGTTAAGGATTTCCGAAATATTGCATGCTATCGTTTACAATTTTAAAATACCAAACTTCTTCAAAAAGGAAGTCCTTGTCCGTTTCACGTCTTTTTTATTTTACTCCTGACAGAAACAGAAGCGAATGTCTGACATAGCGACAGCTTTTAAAAGATTTGAAAATCGCTTTAGCCTACTGTAGTCCTTAGTGTTGCAACGGTGTATTAGTACGTTTTTGAGTCTATTACTTTGATTACTAATTTGCACTAGTATAGGAAAGATATTTGCCTTAGTAGCTAAGACTTGAGAGATCGCAGAGCACAAACAACGACGGTAAGAGTGACCCACTACTTTTGTTAAGCCAGAAAATACAAACGCTTTGCAAGAGCAAGGTTTTATAAGTAACAAGCAGTTTCTACAGAGACAGGTTTTTTTTTTTTTTCTCTTAAAGTTCGGAGTTTTATGAAGAGAAGTCACGTGAGTAAAATACAATGAAATACCAAATTTGACCACTTGATAACTATTTTTTCACGCTACTTAGTAACCAATCAGAGATGAGCAGAAGCTTGGATATTTTGGGTATAAAAGTGTCGAGCACTCGAGAAAAGAGGCTGTGCGTACGTTCTGTTTTGTTCTCTGTTATGTGAAGTTCGACATAAATAAATCTTATGAGAAAAAGTGCAGCTAGTTTGATGTGCAGGTTTTATATCGCCTAACAGTGAAGTAAGCAATTTATGTATAGGTATCACTTAAAGGTGGTAACGACCGTGGCAATAAGAAACTTTGTATGCATAAGAAGTAGCACTAGTTATAAACCTACAGGAACTGTGTCGGGAGTTGCTCGATGGATTAGTCCCTCGATAATAAATAATATAATTAGGAATAAACAGCATCAATTCTGAGGAATCTAGTGAAGTACTTATTTTTGTTAGTCTACCCAGTGTGACATGCCCAGTGAGACATACCCAGTGTGACATGCCCAATGTGACATTCTCAGCGTGACATTCCCAGTGTGACATGCCCAGTGTGACACACCCAGTGTGACATGCCCAGTGTGACATTCTCAGTGTGACATTCCCAGTGTGACATGCCCAGTGTGACATACCCAGTGTGGCATGCCCAGTGTGACATGCCCAGTGTGACATTCCCAGTGTGACATGACCAGTGTGACATGCCCAGTGTGACATGCCCAGTGTGACATACCCAGTGTGCCATGCCCAGTGTGACATGACCAGTGTGACATGACCAGTGTGACACACCCAGTGTGACATGCCCAGTGCGACATTCTCAGCGTGACATTCCCAGAGTGACATGCCCAGTGTGACACACCCAGTGTGACATGCCCAGTGTGACATTCTCAGTGTGACATTCCCAGTGTGACATGCCCAGTGTGACATCACCAGTGTGACATTCCCAGAGTGACATGACCAGTGTGATATACCCAGTGTGATATGCCCAGTGTGACATACCCATGTCATTCTTCAAGGGGTGTTCAATAAAACCTTAGAAAATCCAAGAAATTAGACTCGTATCGAAAAAAGTTTCCATTTAGTAACCGTCGTCTCTTACTAGGTGGCAATTAAAGTTTCAGCTATATCTATCACGTGGTTTTGTTGCCATAAGCGATTAAATTAACAATCTTGTGCTTCTTTAGAAAGATCGAAAATAACTACTTTCGGGCAGTGATTAAACACTTCAATTTAAAAGGCTTAACACCGAGAGAGATAAAAGCCGAGTTGGATGAAGTTCATGGCACGTCTGTTCCTGCGTTTGCAACAATTTACAGTTCTATAAACGAACTGAAACGGGGCCGTACAATGACAAATGATGAACATCGTTACGCAAGTCCAGTAGAAGTGTATTCCTCCGAAATGGTTGATAAAATCCAGGATATGGTTTTGAGTGATCGAAGAATTAAAAGTTCGCGAAATAGAAGAGGCAACAAGGTACAGTGTTCTCAATTGTTCACCAAAAATTAGGTCTGACAAAGGTCTCGGCAAACTGCGGTTTGGTCACAATGGAGAATAAACGCAATCGTGTGATCGATTCGGAAGCTGGTTTGAAACTTTTCCGTCGCAATCTTGACGAGTGTCTGCGTCGATACATAACTTTGGATGAAACATGGATACACTAATACACTCCAGAGACAAAACTACAGTCGAAACAATTGGTTTTCAAAGGCAAACCTGCTCCGAAGAAGGCAAAGATGTGAAATCTACAAAAAAGTGATGACCTCGGTTTTTTGTATGCACACGGAATCATCGACATTGATTATTTGTAGAAAGGAAGAAGGATAAATGGAGAGTGTTATGCATCATTATTGTAGCGGTTGAACGGAGAAATCAAGAAAAAACGCCCTCGTCTGGGAAACAGAAAGTTATCTTTTATTAAGATAATGCTAGAGTGCACACTTGAAAATGTAGCTCGGCGGAAAACGATTCACATCTAACAAAGAGGTCATCTCCCAAACAGATGCCTATTTTGAGGACCTTCCGAAATCCTACTTTTTTGGAAGGCTTAACGCTTGGAGAAATGTGACATGTAAGGTGTATAGAGCTAGAAGGAGAAACTAAAAAAAACTAAAAAATAATTTGTTTTTCTGTCTTTTTCTAAGGACTTATTGAACGCCCTCGTATTATTATGATTGTTGTTATTACTAATATTATTATTGATATTACTATTATTATATTTATTACTATTATTATTATTATTATTATCATTATTATTATTGTTATAAGTAATGGAGAGGATTAGCTATTAAGTTCCTCTAGGAAAATTGAAAGATCTGTTATTCAAATTTAAAAACCTAACAATGCAACGTCGGGTAAAGCGGATAAACATCAGTATCATATAAACATCTCAAAGCATGTTTTTGGAGAACTAGCCGCTTTAGAACTGGGTTCACTTCAGTTTGTCAGTCAGATATTACTCTCCAGGTGTTCTTTGTTGCTTATAAATTGTAAATGAAGTTGTTATACTGACTTGTTTTATTCACAGTAGCACAATTTTCAGCTTACTGTGAGCTACAAAATATACAATGATTTTTTCGGTCAGGAATTTCTTTCGAGGAAATATATTTTTCCAAAACGTGTTATTGTAGTTATCTTCATTTTTTGGGGATGAGGATAACTGTGAGCTCATACTGTCAAACTTCCTAACAGCCTTGGTAACATGTAAAGCAAAATCGCTTTAAAATATTTATTGCAATTTCCACAAAAAACTAAAAAACGTTTAGTTTTATCACGTTATGAAGTGACAGCAGATAGAAAACATATGACTTACACTTTAGGTACCTACTTCTCCGCTTTCATTTCTTGAATTATCTTAGCGCCGTTCGTTTAGGTCATTAATTGTTTTGCAGTACCGTTTGCTTGTTGTCTACGGCTACGCCTTCAAATCTCCTCAGCCAAATAAAATAACCTTTTTTCAATCCAAATTTGTTTTCCAAAATCTTAGTTTATTTACAGTTTTATCTTAATTATTATTTTTTTTTCTGCTGAGTTAGTTGCAGTGTTCATTGCTCTAACCTTTAAAATGTGTCACACTTTGCTAAGAAATTAACTAATCCTAAATGTTTTATTGAAGTTCTCTGATGGCTGAATGATAAATATTGTTATATTTAAATTTCTTCTGTTGTATGAATGTGACAAGGAAGCAGAGGGAAAACCTCGCACCTCGATTGTGCTCATCTTCCTCAGAAAAAACAAAAACCAATTCAAATAAAATAAAACTGCATTTTACGTTGTGGTTCCTTGAGATACCAGACTGTATCATTCCAAATATTATGCTTTATTTTCAACCAACAAAAATTGCATATATCCTCATCATTTCGCAGATATTTTATTAAGCTAATGCAACTGAGTTGTTACATAAATTTTAGTAAAATCTAAACTAAATCTAATCCCAAGCTATATTTTTCACTCCACTTTACTTTCTCTACACTTACTATGCACATAGTGTATAGAGAAAATATTGCATTCTACCCAAAAATTCGACACCGAGATTTCACCGGAAATAGCCGTTTTAAGGTTCTCAGTATCCAACAAAAACATTCTTAGAAAAAGGTCCGTGTGTCTGTGAACACGACAATTCAAAAGCGAAAAGTTGTTAAAATTCCAAACTTGGTATACAAGTTTCCTATTTTCCAAGGATGCGACACGGCGATTTTGAGGAAAATCCCCCCTCCCTAAACTACCCTTTAAATGGAAAAAATTTCGAACATTTTGATTTTCTCAAAAATGGCTGTAACAGTTTTGATTAAAATGCCGTATATTAAAGATATTTACACGACAAATAAAAAGTATATCTTGAATTTTCTGTAAATAGAGTCTGAAGGCCTCTTTATTTTGAAGAATTTTGCAGGATTTTGCATAACTAGTAAACCGTAAGAGATAGACAAAAATTTACTACACAAAAGATTTGGAACTCCTTGAAACACACAATTTATTACACAAAGATTTTACTATCGTTTTAACTAGTCCATTCCCTTATTTCTCTTCTACTTACAAGTAAGCATTTCTGCTAATATTTATCTCGATTAGCATGGAATGGATAGAGGAGTAAGCTTCTTAACAATGTAGAGTAAGTCATGCGAATGTAACACATCAGATTTTTATATAATGTATTACTAGAACCGAACAACACCTTAACCTTAATCTGTCAAACATTACGATATAATTTTAATTAGATAAACCATGCTTGATTAATTGTTGTTAATCAAAATACATAACTTAATCTTCTCAACAATAAAATGCAATGCTAGTTTAAGATATTAATGACACAGGAATAACAAATTCTAAGCTAAATATCATACTGCATTTATGAAATATTAAAAGCAATTAACTCCTATTTAATTACACTGAATTCTAATTTCAGTTTTAGTTTCAAGATTACTGGGATCCAGTAGCATATTACTTTATATTATATGTATTACACTATTTTAATTCTATTTAAATTACTTATTTATTTTAATTATATCGTCATTTTAAGTAAACCAACTCAATTTCCATATACTATTTTGCAGTACTATTTTAGGTTAAAATAACGTACTTTTTATCGGACGATGAATGAATCGGCAAAACGATGCTCAAATAAGCCTGTGATTCATGGAACTTAAAGTTACTTGACAGTCATCTTCTCAGAATAAGGGAAACCCCCAGAAAAAATGTTTATCTTTTTACCTCGTTAAGGGTAACTCAAACTACGAGTTCATTACCTACTGTTAACATTATCCATAAGTCGGAAAGGTGATTACGTTCCGCAAGCAGTCTGATAGCCAGAGATACTTAACGACTTCAATCTTAATCATTCGTACCGGCGGGCTACTCAGAGAAGGCTTCCCTATGGCGGAACTTGATCCACTTGAGGCAACTCGGAGAAGGTTGACATCTGGCACAGCACAGCTTCTAAGCCTACTTCATTTACGAAATAGGAAGCGATTTGGTAGGAAACGAAGGAAGAGAAATTCGCAGCAAAACCCACAACAAACCCATGGTCAGAACAACCGAATCCAGGAATGGGCCCAGGATTCCCGAACACTCACACAATACGACGGAACTATCTTCTCAGCTTACTCAATATCACATAATCGCTTATAAATAAAAGCTTATTAAGTATTTCAAAATATTTAATAACCAACACTTTGTTAACAAGGGGTACATGAGACTGTTTGTGCGGTCAAATTATGTGGCTGTGAATTTAAACCCAGAAGTCTCGAGTTGGATCCCCGGCTGGGCGGGACTTTTTCTTTCCTATGCTCAAGTCTGGAAGTATGGGTGTGAATATGTTTAGCTGTAAAAGTTAAAAGAATACAAGAGTACTGTGAGTAACAAGGCAACCAGTTGTTTTTCAAATCAAAGTACCCAATAAGAACGTAAAACTATTCGTGTTGAATTGTTGGAAGATACTATCAAGTTTGGTATTTATTCAACTTCGGTTTTGAGTTATGCTATCTGTGAATAAATACATACGCGCACATATAAGCCTTTTTTTTTTTTAATGTTTTTATCCAACCGGCCCCACATCATGTATTTCCTATAAAATCTCAGTCATACAATACTTTTTCAGTTTATTATGTATGTGGTAGAGAAAACAGAAATACAAAAATTACTATAACACAAAAAGTTTTAAAAAGAGATCATCAGTATCTGTGTTGTATGGTTTCGTCTATCGCTTAACGCTTACCTATCAGTTAAACAAGATTTCAAATGAAGAGGGACAGCATATTCTGAGACAGTACGTTTCACATAGTATAAATTCGTAATGAGGACAGTAATACAATTAATGTTGGTCGTAATGACGTTAAACACGCGCATAAATAATACTACTCCGTTAGAGCTACAAGTGTTAGAACCTTTGATGTTAGGAGTTCAATGCTCCTGCATTTTCTTAAAACACTTACAGTCGCCAGTTCACTTCTGCCATTGTGCATAGCAGGGATGCCAGTAACTCAAATATTAAGTCGAGTAAATAACATTACTGCTAAACTATTAAGTAACTGTTATTGCTAAATGGTGCAATAAATTCCGGCGTTCGTGTGTAATGAAGCGTGGCTAACAAAGAGGTGACGGAAAATAAAGGACTAAAAACAGAAAACGAAATGAAGCAGTCGCGCTAGATAACAGCCCTGAGATCCGTACTAGCCACGAACCCAGCCGGTCCCCATGGCCGCGCTCGCTTCGTAGCGCTGGGGATCGTGGGTTCGAGTCCCGCCTTGGGCATGGGTGTTATATGTTTGTGTTTATGTGTGTGTTGTAAAAGTAAGAAAACAGCAATCCAGTAATAATACAGAAAAATAAGGTAAAAAAAATAAAAAAGGTAAATAAAAGTAGGGTATACAGTGCCGGAGTCCCGATCAGACTCCGGTACCGTATTTAAATAAAAAAAAAAAAACCCAAAATCTCACATTGGGGAAACGACGCATGTCACTCGTAGCCACACCAATTCCAAGATATGCATTTTATTTATTATCTAAATACCTAATTGTAATATATAATATGTTAACAAATATTACTGTGACCATTTTGAGAAAATACAAATGTTTTAAAAATATTTCAAAATGTCCCATATATACACACGTTGCATTGAGTTTATCTTGAAAATATACATGTCGAATCTTTAAAATATATTGAAATTAAATAACAAGTTTGGTATTTATCCTAATTGTGTGTATAGGTAGAAAAAATAAAAATTAGTCGTCCTTTTACAAAGTGTTTGTTAAAATGATATTTATGATATAAATGATATTTAATGAAATTGCACTTCCTAGGTAAAGAAAGGGAGTGCTTGATGCAAAAATTATGTTCCAGTTTACGGCATATCGTCTGAATGCATAAGGACTAGGTTTAATGAAATCATCAGAAAAATTCATCAAATGTTAACAAATTTCCTTTCAATTCCAGATATTTTATATGTTTCAAACGTTATCCATGTTTATTAATACTGTGAATACAAATGTGACAGTTTTACAGATAGATAAGACTATATCGCCTATGTTAAATATCTCGGCGTATATTAAGCTTATTAGACAAATTTCTAACCCTAATACACCTAAAGCAAGGATCAACTACCAAAATGATACGCAACGTGATAGAGCCTGTGTGACTTACGACCACATCACCATTGAGGATTGTGTAAAGAAGGGAAAGGCAAGTCAAAATATGCTTTACAATAAAATGAATAATATTAGAAAACTGTTCCCTTGTTTTGCTACCATATTTCCCTTTCCTCGCCTGCGTGCTTTTCTGAGTAAAAGAGAAATGCCACCGACTTCAATTGATTGATAATGCCTAAGGATGTAATAAGTTTAAATAAAATGGCAATTGAACAATCAATGACATTCAATAATAAAAATACATCGTCAATTATTTAATGATTATTGAGAAACTGGATCACCAGGACCTGAACTGGTGTCACACAAAGAAAACTGCCATATTGTTGATTGAGGAGGGCCTTGCATACTGTAGCCACCATAGGCGTCAGATCCCAGGATGAAAGGATAGTATGAGAGTATCCGACGGGCAGCCAAACCGACCGCAACAAAGAGCCACTTTCAACGCGGGAAGTGCTAAGAGCCCGCGCCCTGGGACTGACTGAACTCCCAAAGTCATGATAACGACACCAGCGCCACTCCGCCGCAGAGAGCTGTATTTCCAAAGCCCATTCGCCACCACGGAGAGGCGCCAATACTCCAATCCCGCCGACACATTTAGCCCTGAAAGAGACCGGTTGAAGATGAAATAAAGGAATGAAGAAACTTTGCCTTCTGACCTGCAATAAAAGTCATGGATCAGAGAGGTCGGCCGCGGAAATCAAACCCAGGACCTTCAGTCGAACCCCGTGAGCCGCCTGACTATTTGCAACATGGATTTAAGTAAAAATCTGTTTACTAGCTTTCCAGTAGTTATAAGTTTCCTTTAAGTGTTTCCTAATTTGCAGTATAAGCTCCACGTAACTATAGAGAGCGGGCTATGGTGCAGAAGAGTTGGCTATGGTGCAGAAGAGTTGGCTATGGTGCAGAAGAGTTGGCTATGGTGCAGAAGAGTTGGCTACATTAAGCGCAAAGCTATAAGTGGTGGCATTTATCAGAATCAGTCAATTTCGAGGTCACATTACTGACATATTCAATCTACTCTTAAAAATTAAACCCTATCTGTAGTCAGTCTAAACAATTGATGGGCGCGTTAGCTAGTAAAATATGCAGCACAAGGAGGGGAAACGAGTATGAAACGAAAATAAAAGAATTAGCCATGTAGAAGATTTAAAGTAAGTCCATAGAAGGTGCTCCTTCTAGTGAAATATATCGCCTATATTTTAAAACAATGTAATGCACAATCTCCACTTAGGGTCGTCATAATAAAGTGCAATAGAGTAATTCACAGTACTACTTAATAAAGAGTATTTTGTACTTCTGAAATATAACAAACGCAGCGTTTCTTTGCAAAAATGCCGTTGTTGAGTACAAGTAAAATACTATTGACTTAAAATGCAGTTAGTTTAGGTCAGCTACATTTTAGAATTCTCTATTACCACGCTTTAATTTTAAATCTTAACAAAAAAGGACGCTTTTAATTCTGATAATTACTAGTTTTCCCCATTAGTAATTATATTTAGAGCTATTTAGAATATATAGACACCTAGTTACTTTATGTGCAATGTGAATAGTGAATAGAGAAGGAATTGCATTCCGCTCAAAAATTCAATAGTGACACTGCATCAGAAATATATGTTTTCAGGGCCCCAGAATCGAAGAAAAGGATTTTTGGAAGCATATCCTGTGTGTCTGAATGTGTGTATGTGTGTGGGGGGGGGCAGCATAGCTCAAAGATGAAAATTCAGTTAAGTACCAAAATTGGTATTTATGTTAAGTAGATATCTTCCAAGGATGCGTCACGAAGATTTTCAAGACAAACGCCCTATCCATGACTACCCTATACCTACATGGAACACTTTTAGAAAATTTTGATTTTCTCAAAAACGACTCTGACGATTTTAATTAAAATGTCATATGCTTAAGATATTTCCATTACAAACGAAATGTATATCCTGAATTTTCTTGGAATTGCCTCAGAAGACCTCTTCATTCTGGATCACTTCTGATAGCCTTTGTATAACTGGTAAACTATAAGAGCTAGACAAAACTTACTGCGCATAAAATGTAAATTTCGTTAAAACACACGATTTATATCATATAAATTTGTTTTTTTTGTAGGGCTAACGTTTTTAAAATATGCTTTCAATTTTAAACTACTTAAACTTTTCTCAAACGGGAATCATCTCACTATCGCTTTAGCCTGTGCATTCATTTATTGCCCTATTACTTAAAAAGAAGCAAGCAATAAGACAAGTCTGCTAATGTTTATCACAATTTAGATAACATTTATGGAACATATCAGATTTATTACCATATTAATGTTATTTATTCCTATATATAGCAATTTTTTCTGAAACTCGATAATTGCATGACGTCATGAAAAGTCTACATATGCTGAAAGAAAAACAAAACAAGAAACGAAGAAGTGAGTACATGTTCTGCCAAGATTCTTCGTGAAATCCGGAGCGCAGGTAATCCTAATCTAGCTTAACCTTTCGTTATCTGCCATCCCTCGTCATCTATAAAATGAAGCTACAAAACATCTCCGGTTTTTCATAATGTGTCTAGGAATCGTCGGGAAATTACAGCTTTCAGCCAAGTCTGCCAGCAAAGTGACAAAATGGGTCACAACAGGTACAACATTTAATTTTGTCTGTGAAAGATAGCGAATCGATGGATTGTCTCTTGGTGTCTTTATTATGGGCTTCAGCTATTGGATTTTAATCTGACCATATTTTCCTTCACTGCTGTTATGTTATATTTCATTCCACATTTTAATTAACCACTGCATACTTAAGTATGAATTCGTATGTTTGTAAAAGTACATTTACATTTTGTTTGTTTCGCTAAGATAATATAACTCAATATTTTACTCAACCATAAGCGAGATGGGAATTTTTCGATTGCCTCGGCTACATTGGTGATACAGCTCGAAAAGTAGCAATTACTGTGATAAGTTTAAATCCCCTATTGTATAGACAATGATGGCGATTTTATCAATGAGTAAACTTTACAGTTAAAATAGCAAAAGAGGTGTATGTTTGCAAATAGCATACCACTGGACATTGTAAGCAACTTAAGATATCCTATTTAGGGAAAAATACGGAAAAGCTGTTACTTTTCTTCGTTTTATTTTTCTTCTTTCTCTACGTCTTGAAAAAAGATGTGTAATTCCCTAAATATTGTTTTATTCTTTGATGTATATTAGTTGGTTCTTGAAAGCAACAATAACAGTTATCTATCCAATCGATATCATTAAACCTAAGTGCCCATTTATTTCCTTAAGTTATGCATCATTTCATACTGCACGCGGTCATTTTTTAAGAAATGTATTGTCAAGATTCTCATCCTGTTGACAAGTGATAAACTTTATGATTGCTAGCTTCTACCATTGCCAACAGAGCACACCAATTCTGACAGGAAACAGCAGTTGGTTTCGAGAAAACGTGCATAAGGAAGAACCAACAATGAATGCATGGCTTGTCGAGGAGAAGCTACAAAAATAAGGTAAAGCAGTGCTTCAATTACACATTTTAAATCTTTATTAATAAAGGAAATTCCTCTCACTCGGAAGTTTCTACATTTGCTTCGTGTTTTCTGAGTGTGTGAACGCATTCAAAAGCATTAACATTTGATGAGCTGGATTGTTAGCCTGCCATCATATTAGTACATTAGCCTCTATATTGGGATTAGGATTACACGGAAGGGGTCATGTAGGATCCTTTGCATCTTATGTGACCCAGGGAGATAAAGGTGAGGGAGGAGACCTGAAGGGCGGCCAGATCCGGATGACAAGTGCCTAAGCACCAATGGAGTCCCTGACGGTAATAGATGGGAAACATCCGATGCCACCTGGTCTCTGCTCAAGAACCCTGAGCCTCCGGCGGCCCCCAGAAGAAGCACGATGACCCGAGTTGGGTTCCAATTCAGTGGTACCGACGAACGATGCCAGAATAAAGCTTTACAGTCGTGAAGCCACCATCCGCCGAACACCGTCACCTCTTCTTTCAACCCTGATGAAATGATGGGAACAGGAAATAGTACACCGGATGAAAGAAACTTCCTAGCACTCCTTGGCGACTCGGAGAAATCTCGAAAAAAGCAGGATCAGCAAGGCTGGCCAGAGGAATCGAACCTATGAATTCCCGAATGCGGGCCACAGACAAAACCACCTGTGCCATCGTGTTCGGTCTACCGAATGTTAATAATTGCATATATTTCAGTTGTCTTAAAATTCTTTTTCAATATTCATTGCCTGAGTACTGAGCGAGGAGGCGCCATGGTAACGTGTGCGACTCGCATTTGGGAGGTCCCATTTATGATCCCCGGCAAGCACCCACTCTGATCCAAATATTTTGTGACTCCCTAGGTCGGTATGCGAATGGTGGTGTGGTTCCTCTTCTACCATGTATTTTCTTTCTTTCACTGTCATCGGTATCGGAACAGATGTCCGTGTTCGGCGTGTTGAAACTGGATGGTGGAGGTGCGTCTGTTGACGTTTCTTTCTGGCTACGGGCCACGATCGAGACGCCATTCAGGACCTGCCCCCGAGTAGAAACACTCCTTTAAAGAAACCGGCGAAGATGATGAATGATGTTGGGTGTTCGATGCTTTCGAACTGCAACTTTTAGGGATCCCGCCCATTCTTGTGCCTTTCGGGTCTCGCTCATCATCCCTCCCTCCTAGTGGTTTAGGTAGAACCTTAAAGGATCGAGACTACATAAGGTACTTTGCAAGCCGCTCCAATCGTCCATGCCTTTACTTTTACTACTCGAGTTAAAATGTAATTAAAAGTGAGCAAAACATAATAAAATGTCATGATTTAATTGTGGAATTTGAATATAACAGTTGAGTATTAATAATCTTATTTGTAAGCTTTTTTAATCCTTTCATTTGTATAACCCCTTTTAGCTTCTCTCATATCGGGGACTTTGACTTGTGAAGCAACTCATATTACTGTGACTGCAAGGCCTCATATTTGAAAGACAGCAATGTATGGTGCGTGAATGCATGAAGAAGTTACACGTGACGGGGCATCCGCGGAAAAAGAGAATTTGATATGATCGTATGGGGATGAGGTAGAGGAGGGGAAAAAAGAAGAAAAAGAAAATGCTATTGGTAGTGAAGCCGTAAAACGAGAGAAAAAAAAAGCTGCCAAATAAGGTATTCGAATGAGTGTAAGCGTATGAATGTGGATGTGTGAGACAAGAGTAACGAGGTCATCGAACAAGACAGAACACGTTTAAAACTTTAAAAATCAGCACGTGCGTAATGTGGTCGGTAGGCAGTAATGAACACGTTCAAACCTCCATCCCCTCCTCCATCTACATCGGTAAAATAATTGTTGCTGGATCACATACATAGCTATCTGTGAGCATAACACTTTCAAAACTCCCAGAAGGCATCGTGTAAGTAATGTTGTCATTGAGCAAGACAGAACATATTCAAAACTTCAGAAAAGCAGCACGTGTGTAATGAGGTTATAATGAAAGAATGAACACGTTCAAACCTCCTCCGCTCCTCCTCCTCCACATAGGTGAAACGATTGTTACTGTAACGCATGCACAGATGCCTGTGAGCCGTCGCCATGAACAGTGAAATAATCAGAAGTGCTGTCGAGAGTGACAACGCGCACTGGGTGAACATGGGAGAGTGTGAGCAGATGAAGCAGCACCGTCTTGATAAGCATGTGGCGTACAGGCCTCAAAAGCTAATGGTGTGATTGTATGTCTATTCTGTTGTTTTGTTTTTGTAACCCATGCTTTTAGCACTAGAGCTTTGTACATTGTTTTTTTTTTTTTGTTTTTTTTTTTTTCATAGTATGTATACATGTATATGCCTTCACAAGTTCTATGTTCAGTGGCTTCCTGGCCTAAACGAACATACAGAATGCTTGCTAATCTAATCTAACGAGGAAACGTTTAATGGAGATAGGCATAGCATTGTCTGTAGGGATCCATCGCAGCACGAGAAAATGAGTACATCCTTCCGTTGCGGTATGTATCGCAAGTTGAATATATGATGAATATGTGAAATACATAGAATAAACAAAATTGATTATGTCTAAGTGTTAAAATACTTGTGTTTTTTTACAGAACATTCGAAGTTGAAGATGTACCTCCTTATAGGGACATGGATCGAAACTTCCAGACCGAGGATGCAGGTGAAGAAGAAAAATAAGTATAACAGTTTATTTCACTGTCAATAAAGAAGAGATTATTATTATTATTATTATTATTATTATTATAGTCTTGCTGTTCTGCGTATGTATGTTTCTAGGTCAGATAAGAAATCTGACGGCCGCGCCGTGGCCGAGTGGTCAGACCATTCCAAGAGATCGCATGTGAGATTTGTGGTAGACAAAGCGGGTTTTCTCCGGGTTCTCCAGTTTCCCCCGCCATCTCATTCCACCGGGGCTCCATCTTCATGTATTATCAGTGTCATCGCCTGCGGTGCCATTGCAGTAAAAGCGGGCGTTAAACACTGCCCCAAAAAAACAACAAAAAAAAGAAATCTGAGAAGAAGAGGAACAAGGCAAATGTTGACGTCAAGAAAAAGAGAATGGGAGACGTTATAGTAATCATGTTCGATCCAATCCCAGAAAATGTGGAGAAAGATGAATCGAAATAGCATGTTTATGCTCAACGACATCTCCATTAGCCCATACCATCGAGTGAATATAGGACTGCGTTACGAACTCCCCTTGCTATATATCATAGCAGCAGGCGAAGCGTATGCATACATAACAAAGCAAGACAGGCAGATAATAATTCAAAATATGGTTGCGCTAGAAACATATATGAAAGAAGGTACGCTTCCCTGAATGCTGTATAGTTAATTATTATTTAATATTGCAAATGAACGACTTTAATTAAATAGCTTTTGTGAACACATGTTTAATCGAAAATGTCATAAATCTAGATACAGTTACACTAATAGGATTGAAGAGACTAATTCCATATATTGAAAGATATTTATTTCAATTGTATGATGTTCATAAGTCAATGAGTTCATGCAAAGTTGGTGGTAGGAGTGTCAGGAGAAGGGTTAAGGAGATGTATGCTAAACTCAATAAAAATATAGTATGAGTAACTTTGTTTATCTTTATTCATATAAAAAATACATTTTCCTTTCTAAATAATAGATTTGACAATATGAGTTAATGGTTTGTAAGTGAACAATTGGTCATGAATAATTAAACAAAATAATTATGTATGTGCGGGAAAGTTTGCTGATGCTTGAAATTCCAATATGATGTTAACGACACCGGTCACAATCTCTTCGGGCTGATGAGAATAGACGATGACAAATACAGGTGCATATTTGACGAAATCGTTTCTCTTCAAAAGCGGATAATTGTCCTTTCCGTATAAGAATACTGAAACTTAGAATAATGATCATATAAAGATGCGAATCTGTTATTTGCAAAACCCAAATTAATGTCATGATAGGGATAGCACTCACTGTTGAGATAAAGCGTCAGATTGGTGATATTGCAATGATCAAAGAGAGAGCCATCTTTAGAAAGATAATTCAGTCTGTCGATTTGTGCACCCACTATGACGAAACGTAACTTTTCAAGTTTGAATGTCGTGGCAACGTTTCATGTAAAGGCTTTGGTCTGCGATACAGCAGGTTGAGTATGAAAGTTCGAAAGGCAATGTGCAGAGGCTGACTAGTTGACTAGTTTACGTTTCTCCATCTTCTCGGAAAGTTGAAGTACGGGCATCCTCCATTCTATTCTGGTTAGTTTAATAACTGATAGTTCATTGTCCAATATGCAATTATTAGAATGTTTAGATCTAATGAGAACAAGAATGAGCTATTAAGAATGAGATCCTTGTGATCGTCTGCGAAACCTAGAAGCATTGAGAAAGAAATGATAGCCTTGAACATACCATTCGGGGTGTTCACGAGTTAGACATCATCTCCGGGATAGGTCCAACCGGCGTTCTGTAAGCGACTGGAGTCCAAAGTGTTGAGAGAAGCATAGTTGCGTATAGTCGAAGAAATGCCTGGATTCCGTGTTCTGTCTATAGTAATATCATTCATATCCAAGTGAACCTCATGAAACAGAAACGCCATGGCATTGTTGGTCAGCTTTGACGATGTGGGTTCTCCTTTGAGTTTAGTAAGAGAACCGTCTATGTAGAGATAACTTCTGCTAGAAAGCGCATACAGATCCTTAGCTTGGCATAGTATTCTAATTTCGTCGTTTGTATCGAGAGCTGGCGAGTTGTAAGGTAGGAACACGTGCTCTTCCTCTTTACTGATCTTATCATCAAACGTTGGAACTCCTGTCACATCTAATACGTCCATTACAGAACCTTGAAGCCCCGTCCCTCTAGGAACTTCCGATTGGATGATGTTAGCAGGTTGCGTGTCGAAGATAGAGTAGTCTTAATCTTGAGAGAAGCATTTTATTATGGTAATGTCTTTGAAATCTTATTCCCATTTCGTCGTATGTGTAGCCTCACAGTGATGCCTTCGCTTCTGAAGTCAAGCGATTCTCCGTTCTGGTCCACCACTCGAATGCTGAGCTGTTCTATAGGATTTGTGTCGATGATTGGTAGATATATAGGACCGGATGGTTCCTGAGAGATGTGATAGCCAGGAGGGACGATGGGGAAAATTCGTAAAGAGCATTGACTGGTCTTACCATTGACGAAGGATCCCGTTGCATGACTACACTCGATACGTATAATGCTTACTTTAAAGATATTCACCAGTTCGTCAGACTCTGTCAGTTGCCTGTGAAACGAAAACCAACCGATCTTTCTTGAGTAAAATCGATGACATAGGGACACTGGATCTCGGTCTTCATCGTGTTATTATTAGGTCGCAGAAAAAACTTGTCATCAGCATCTAGTCTATTTTTATGAAATTGTTTATATCATCAATGTTATAAGTGCCGGGTGGAATCACAATTGTTTCAAACCTTCCATCTCGAATGTAATGGAAAAGGCTTTTGCTCTCATCAACATTAGGTATTGAATAAAATGTCTCAAAATGCAATAAAGCAATCTCGTAAATTCCATTAGGATCCAGATGGAGTGATGGATTCATATGAGTAGAGAAGCTAGAATCCGATCCGCTCACGGTGATAGTGTAACTCTTTTTTACGGTGCAAAGAGATCAATGAAACTGTTTTATAACAGAAACTGCAAGCACAAATGATAACAAATTACAGAATCATAGTCCTGATACTTGCGCTCGTTATACAGAATTTTAACGCATGAAAGTAAGACTCGATTTCTCCTCGAGGTTTCAAAGTGTCAAAGGTATCAAAATAAAAGGCTACAATTGCATCCTTGCGTATAACAACCCATTATGAGAACTTTCTACGTTAATTACAATCCTCTCTGTAGGTCTAGGTTTCCGAGGTAATTTGTCGAGCATGTACACACCTCTACATCTAGGACTATGTAGACGTCTAGCATGTGTTTCGATCTCGATGCTGTTTAAGGTTTTTTCCGGGATATACCAGGCCACGTCCCATGTTTTTTGGACGTATATACAAACCTTTACACTTTCGCTTCCTGCGCTTCCCTCCAAGACCCTTGCCGGCAGCTAAGGCTTTCATATGTTGATTGTGACGAGCCAGCTCCTTCAACTGTCTCTCGGTAGCGTGCCTCTTATTCACTAAGGTAGCGATCTGAGCAGCTCCCCCTACCAAACTACCCGCTGCAGCCAACAGAGGTATCAAAGGTATGAGTCTCGTTGAGGGGAGTGGACGAGCAGGTACTTAGGCAAGGCTGCTCTTGGGTCTGCGAGTTGTTTACACTGCGCTACGTGTGTAAAGGAAATATGGTTTCCTGCATTTTTATTGAAATTTAAGCAGAATCCACTTACGGACAAGTAAACAGGTTTAATAAACAATGATTGTGGAAAGGAAACATACGATAGTTATTTTTTTTTTTTTGTGGATCGAGATGTACCGAAGCCATCGCCATACTAAATGCACGAATGGATTTACGAGGTGTTTCGTTTTGAAGAAGATGAGTTAGACATGATACAGATAAACAGTTTCACACGGCAGGTGTCCATTAAGTGCAAGTCAAGGGAAGGGTCCAGAAGGCTATCACGGAAACCAATGATGAGTCCATTTTTCCTCATAGTAATGGGCAAAGAAGTAGGGTAACTATAACAACAGCTGGAATGGGTTTTCGAATTGTCAAGTTATATCATGTACCTCTTGAACTGAACCCAGGTATTATTAAAGAGACATTTGCACAGTACGGGACAGTGTTTTCACTAACGATTGATTCTTGGGGCTCGAATCTGCGTTATTAAATTCGCAATGGAGTGCGAACGGTTAAAATGGAGTTGAAAAAGCATATTCCTTCTTATATTGACATTGGTAATATTAAGAGCTTTGTAAGCTATGAGGGGCAATTTAGTACATGTGCATTTTGTAATAGTACGGGTCACTTACGTAATGAATGTCCACGACGTAGAGTAATAACTCAGATGTCCCGCGGTGAGGATCCTACAACGTGGGCACAGTTAGCACAAGGTTCCTTCCCCATTAGACGGGTGCCGGCGGTATTAGCGGAAGAGAGAGGCGGACAACAAACGAGGTGCTACAACCTAAGGTGGCCCCATTAGACTCTGTTTCAGCTTGCGAGCAGCAAGAGTACGTAGCGTAGCCCGGTCACCGAGGGGGGAAATCAAAAAGTAATTTCACGATCTGACAAGATTACGGCTGTGAAACTGGATCTACCTACCACTGGGGAGGAAGGTTCAGTGCAGGCGTAGCTAAGGCGGTTGCCACCAGTACAGGAGAAGAACAAGAACGAAAACATGGAAGTGGTGGAAATGGAAACACAGCCCGCGTCTATGACCGGTGCTAGTAGTCGAGATCCAAGGCTGTAGAAAAAAGCGTGATGGAGTGTACGAATCCGTTAGCAAGAAAAAAGAGAACATGGTAGC
Source organism: Hymenopus coronatus (assembly GCA_030762935.1). Taxonomy (NCBI): domain Eukaryota; kingdom Metazoa; phylum Arthropoda; class Insecta; order Mantodea; family Hymenopodidae; genus Hymenopus; species Hymenopus coronatus. The sequence goes on from CM060890.1 coordinate 14,660,598, forward strand.
TGTGCCAAGAGATGGGGGTACGGTTGAGATAGCCACCATGCCTCCATGATTTTTATTTTTATTTTCATGGTGTTATATAAACATATTATATCTTTAAATGTGAATTGTTTGAGGAATCCAGTAAAACAGATGCTATTAAGATACTTTATTTCTGATTATGTTCCGGACATTACGTTTTTGCCAGAACAAAATATTGATAATTTAAATGTTATAAGACCTCACTATAATTATGCCACTAACATTGGAGAGAATGAAAGAGGTACTTCTAATTTATAGGGCAGGATTGCCAATTCAGGTAATAGAAAATCACGAAAATGACAGAATCACAGCTTTGTTTACTGCAGATAATACTTTATACTTAAATCTTTACCTGCCGTCTGGAACAAATAAGCGCAAGGAGAGGGAGAAATGTCTTCTTACGCAAACAATTTTTATTTCCGCCATCGATACCACCGCCTAATTCTTGGAGGGGATTTTAACTGTGTTCTTAATGCCAGAGATCAGCTGGAGGAGTTTCATCCATCCCTTGCCCTGGAACGATTGGTACAGGACTTAAAACTACAGGATGCTTGGGAGTCTAAATATGGAAGCCAGACACAGTACACCTTTTATAAGGGACAGGCTGCCTCAAGGATTGATCGCATTTATGTGAATATGCCCGAGCAAGTGCAAGATGTCCAAGTTGTACCAGCCGCGATCAGCGACCACCATACGATCGCACTAAAGGTCGACTTAGATTGACCATTTCCTCTTTATAATAGGGGATATTGAAAACTCAATAATAGGCTATTAGAGACTGGTACGACACAAGAAGACTTCCGGGACAGTTGGCAAGCACTGCAGCATAGGTTGGAACACAACAAACTGTCAATTATTCACCAATAGCTTTTAGTTATGAAACCGCACATCCAGTTCTTTTTTAAGAAACTGGGCATAACTAAAGCGAAAGAAAATCGTATGCGCATGAGCTACTATTATGCACTTTTGCATTATTTGCATCGGTTGCAAAAAGAAGGAAGAGCGGTTCATGTGGAACTGTTGCAAGTTAAACAAATATTTTTTCGCTGAAAGAAGACTCCCTAGAAGGGTCGAAGATACAATCGTGTTCTAAATTGATTATAGGGGAGGAGAAAAGCTCTTCATTCCTTATAGCCTCAGAAAAGCAGGGTGCTCAATCCAGATATATCGCTGGTGTGACGTTTTCAAATGGGACAGTAGCATCCACGACTACGGAATGTAAGTTGGCATTCCAGGAAAATTTTACGTCCTTGTTCTCTGCAACCCCACGTTCAATTACAGCGACTGTGGAGCTACTGAACAGCGTAAATAAATAAATGTCGCCGGACCAACAAGAATATATGACACAAGCAATAACGGTTCAGGAAATAAGGTATGCTAATTTGTAATCTGCACCTGGACCCGAAGGGTTGACCTATGGCTTCTACAAAGTTTTCTTCCCGGTCATACAGAAAGAGTTACTCCAACTCATGAATGAAGTATTGAATACTACTGGTAACGTGATAGGCTTCAGTGACGGCATAATAGTTTTGTTGCCGAAAGTGCTTTCTCCAGCCACCGTACAGAACTACCGTCCAATAACTCTCTTAAACATAGACTATAAATTATTTATGAAAGTAATGGCACATAGATTCCGTCAGATTTTACCAACAGTGATTGAGAGCGGCCAAACTTGTTAGGAAATAACGCCTACTCTTGCTGCATTTAAAGACACTATTTCATACTTTGAAAGGCACCCTGAAGAGAGTGGAAGTCTTGTGTCTATTGACTTTGAAAAAGCTTTTGATTATATCCTTCACGATTATTTGTTTGCGATTTTGGAACGTTTTGGAATCCCAGCTAAAATAATTACTAGTATCGAATCCGTGTATGAAGTGGCTCACTCCACAGAGCAAATTAATGGCTTCTTCATGTCACCAATACCCATAAACCGTTCTGTGCGGCAAGGATGCCCAATGTCCATGATATTGTTTGCCTTTTGTCTGTAACCACTGTTATGGAAGCTGCACAACGAGTTCTATAGTCATCGTCCAGCGAACAGACTCTTTACTGTTAGAGCGTATGCGGACGACATCACGATTTTGTTGCGAACATCAGAGCACCTGCAGTTGCTGAGAGACGCACTACAATTGTATAAACAAGTCTCAACAGGAAAATTAAATTTTCAAAAATCAACGTTGATGCCTGTTGGATCGTGGAAAGGACATGTGCTGTATGGTATACAGAAGAAAGATCAAATGAAAGTGTTGGCCTGCAGGTCTGTCAGACACTCCCTATAATGATCGAGGTAAACTGGAATGGTTTGGTTACACGCGTTAAACACGTACTTGTGCGGCAACTTAGCATGAGACTGAATTTAATCCAGAAGGTCTGGTACGTTAACATTTATGCTTTGTCGAAAATCTGGTATCTGGCACAAGTTCTACCAATGCCAGAGACATATGCTATATTTTGCGTGGTTACTTTTATAAAGTAGCCAGAGATCAAATTCGACAACCACTTGGGAAAGGAGGGTAGGGTTTAGTTGCTGTCCATTTGAAAAGTAAGGTACTTCTTGTGAAAGGGTCACTGGAAGTTCTGGCTGGGATTGGAGATGAACAGGATATTGCGTATTGGGCTGCTTTGCAACGGTCACTGCAGAGGCTTGAAGCTGTTCCAGTAAGTTTTCGGCCCCTCTTGGAATTGTTGAGAGAGTTTCCTGCTTCCTTGAGAGATGTGGTAGCGGGAATACGGACGAGGATACTGTATGAATATTTACTCACAAAAAAGGTGCAATTATCTGGAATTCAAGCAAAGTATCCGAATAACAATTGGAGTACAATTGCGTTCAGGACCCCGTGCATACTGCCAGAATGGAAGGTGCAAGCATACGCCCTAATACATGAAATTATCCCGACCGAAGAAAAGAAGTACCGGCATAATCTGGTTCTGAGTCCCTTATGCCAGATGTGTGGAAGGCTTGACACACCGAGGCATCGACTCACACAATGTGTGGAAGTTCAACAGTTATGGAACTGGACAACAACAGAATTTGCAAAACTGTCCCCAACGCGGATGCGCACAGAACTATATGGCCTCTTTCTCCAGTTGCAATCCAGTGCCGCAAAGTATGAATTTCTACAAATATGGTTTGCCATGGGGTACCAGTATTTTGTGTTCACAGAGACCATTAAGAACGTCGACACTTTCAAAAGGCTGTTGAGAAAAGAGCGTCTGCACTTAGCTAAATCAACGTCTCCCATAGTGAAACGGTGCGCGGCATAGATTGCATGTCTCGATGTGTGATAAGGGGCAAAATTCAATGATTTCCTTACAGGTGGCTTGCGATTTAATGTTTTGTGCTTCTATTCTGTACAGAAAAGAAGAATCCAGATAACCTAGCTCTAACGGTAATATAATCACCGGACTCCCAGGGCCGTTGTTTCTACCACTAGGATGGAGCATCAAAACCAGGGAAAGATGAAGGGAACGGGACCATTTAGCACCAGTGTCACTAGTGTAAAGCAGTGAAATTACCATGGTTGTCTGAGTCAATTTATTGTTCAAGTTTATATCCTTGTTTTTTGTAGTAAAAATGTTGTAATTTTATCTATAAATGGAAAATTAAAAAAAAAAAAAAAAAAAGTAAGAAACCTTCCCTTGCAGCAGGTGGTAGTATATTCCTCTTGTCTGTTGTACGCCTCTTACGCAAACCAGCACCTACGGCAAGCTTCCCCTTCATGAGAGCAGTTACATGTCTAGCAGCAAGCTTTTCACCAAAAGCAGCATCGGCAGACTGTACCCCATTCCAAGCCTTTTCCACGAGAACCTTGTCTGTCAAATGTCTCGAAGCAGTGTCCTGATGCGTAGCGTAGGCAATATCGCGATCTCGACACGCGCGGTCCAATTCGTTTATAGGCAACTCTCCTCTTTATAGATGTTTATGTAGTTTCGTTACAGGATCTGTAACCCGGCAGATGAGCCTCGAACGGAAGAGAATTAATTAAAGAATCAATAAATCTAGACCCCTCTTGGAAGACTTCCGTACGCTTCCAGAGCCCATATACACTAGGAAATAAAAAGAAAAATATTTACCTTATAATCTTAGTCACGAGATGAAAGTAGTGAAGCAAAAGTGTTCTCTACCGATGCAAGTGCTAGACTTTGATAATGATATCCGTGAAGGAAGACATGGATCTCTCTTCCCGAGTAATGTCAGAGCTCTCATTCTCGTCAGCTCGAATGCTGGGAAGACAAACGTATTACTCAACCTGCTAATACACGAGAACGGTCTGAGGTTTGAGAATCTGTACATTTATTCAAAATCGTTAAAACAGCCAGAAGTCCAATATCTTCTCAAAGCATTAAAAATTATACCTATATAGGACTGTATACGTTTGAGAACGATGAAAAGGAGTGGTAACCTGCCGAAGCATAAGAAAATTTAATATTCATCTTCGATGACGTCGTCAATGAGAGGCAAGGAAAGATAGCATCGTATTATAGCATGGGCAGACACCATAACGTTGATGCAGTTTACTTAGCACAGTCGTATGCAGACGTACCAAAACATTTAATTGGAGACAATGCAAATATGAGTGTACTGTTCAAGCAAGATAACCTAAATTTAAAACATATACACGATGATTATGTAAATACGGATATGAATTATACAGAATTCAGGGAGTTGTATAAGCAAGTGTGGGAGAGCAATGAAGAATCGAACTCGAGACCCTTTGTCCTCATAGCACCTGAATTCCCTCTGAATGAAGGACGATACGGAAACTGTTTCGATACCTCTATCAGAGTGAATAGCTAGAAGACATTGTTCACTTCAACTATGAGTATCGTCAGGTTCGGATCCAGGAGAATCGCCCCCCTCCAGAGGTGTGATTGACCGTTATATTATGAATCCAGATGGCACGGGAAACTATCAATTCAGGAAGAAGCGTCTGTGCAATGTTCAGGATCCTGAAGAGGAGGTTGATACAACAAATAAACGCTATGTTGATACGCTTATGACTATCGTCTGTTAAATACCAAACTTGGTATATAAGCTCAGTAACTATTAAGGATGCAACACGAAAATTTACAATGAAATGCCCGCATACCTTTTGTATGGAACGCTTTTCGCAAATTTTTATTTTCTCAAAAATGGCTTTTGATTAAAACACCATACCTCTAAGACATTTTTATTACAAATGAAATGTATATGTTGAATTTTCTGGGAAAAACCTCAGAATACCTCTTCATTCTGGATGGCTTTTGTGTAACCTTTATGTAACTGGAACACCGTAAGAGATAGACATAACCTTCTGCATAAAAAATGCAGATCTCGTTGAAAAACACAATTAGTGTCATATGCAATTTTTATAGAGTTAACCCTTTCCGAAATATTCTATGTTATTGGTTTCAATGTTAAGCTACCTGAACTTTTCTCAAACAGGAAGAAGTATTTCTTTTCGTCTCTCTTTGTTTCACTCTTGGCAAGCAAAGAGAACCGAATTCCATATATTTTACATGGCGGCCTGCTTCAAAAGATTTGATTATCGCTTTAGCCTAGTGCATTCCCTTATTTCCTTTCTATGTACGAATAAGCAAGTAAAAGTACCATTTATTCTGTAACGTTTATCTTGACTAGCATGATGTAGATGAAAGAATAATCTTTTATAAGAAAAAGTATTGTTTTCTGAACAGCTGTAAAAAGTCGTGTGAACACATCATATTTAAAATAAGAACTGAAGCTTTCCTGGCGACGTATTAATTCAAAATCTTCTCGGGCTTCTAGCCAGGTAAAAACTTGGCTTGACAAGTCATATTTGTTTTACTTTCCATTAATTACTTTTTTATTATTTAATGTCTTTTTTAATTGTTATTTTATGAATAGCTATTTTATGAATTATGGGATTATTGTTGGAATATGATAACTTTGTTTCATTATATCTATTTAAACAGAATTGTCATTAAGCAGTCCAAAATTTAATAAATTATATACACTAGAGAAGTTCATGTTACCAGTTAATAAGTAAGATCCTGTCTTCTGTTACCCTGAGAGTGCGTTGAAGTGATATGATAGTACACATTTATTCAGACTTGGCAACAGTTTTGACTCCTATTATTAAATATAGCAACGAACTAAAACATTTATGGTGTCACGTTGGCTAATTAATAAATGTAACTTCACAACTAATATGCTAATTAAATTATTAATAAACGTTTCTGTACTTTTCAGTTCCGGAAAATATTTTTGGGAGAAAAATTACACTGTAAACAGAGGCAATGTAACTAGGAATAATATTTTCTACACTAATATGGGACTCCTCACTTTAAAGCATGTATGCTCAAGGGTAAAAGAGTACTCATCAACAGTTAATTGCTAGTAAAGTCCATAATTAGTGACGGAGAAAGTGCATATGTTGAGGTGAAAGACAATGAGACAACAATGGAGTAAGAGCTACGGCAAGACGAATGCAGAAATCAGGGTCTTAAGTCTAAAGAAAGGAGACAAAATATAATTTCGGTGTAGTAGAATGTATAATTTATTTTTCTCAAATACATTTTAGGAGGCCATGGGAGTTTTTTAAAGAGTGGAGTCAGTTTATTGATAAACTGATCAAAGCCATAAACGAAGGATAACAAAAGTAAAAATATGTACTTGATATAATTCTAAAATTGAACAAGGATAGACAAAGGAATAGTGGTTGGAGTTTGAAGTATAATATCAAGTCAGGAGAGCCTTTATACGTAAGGGATCTATAACAGACCTAATTTTTTGGTGCAAAATTGAGAACACTGTACCTTGTGATATGCCTGTTGCCTCTATTATTTCACCAACTTTTTGATTCGTCGATCACTAATCCATATCCTGAATTTTGTCAATAATTTCGAAAAAGTCACTTCTACTGGACGTCCGGAACGACGTTTATCATTTGTTGACTTATGGCCACATTCAAGCTCATTTATGCAACTGCAAGTTGTTACAAACACAGTTACCATGAACTTCATCCAACTCGGCTTTTATGTCTTCGGTGTTAAACATTTTAAATAGAGGTGTTTAATCACCGCATGAAACTCGATTTTTCTTCCATCTTTTTAAATAAGCACAAGATAGTTGATTCAATCGACCATGGCAACGAAACCACGAGTTAGATATAGCTGAAACTTTAACTGCCATTTAGTAAGTCACAACTTTTTTCGTTGCTACAAGTGTAATTTTTTGAACTTTCAGTTGACTTATTGAACGCCCCTCGTGTTCAGCCTGAAAACTTGCTATTTTATAATAATAATAGTAATAATAATAATAATAATAATAATAATAATACCGTGCCGCTACAGCTCTTCCGAGCCTGGGGCTACCCAACTACCGGCCTCACTCCCACATAAGCAGGGCAGAGGCGGGCATTCAATCAACCAATACGGGAGGTGATGTTTAGTTTCATGCATCCTCCAACCGAAATGTTAGCCATCTTGACTGGATTTGCTACCTATCGCAGCTGCTCACTTTTCTTGCAATGCTAAGTAAGCGCAATCCTTTACTCGGCATTTAATCCGTACCTCCATGGGCGGGATCAAACCCGGGCGCATTATAGATGGGAACCTGAGTACAGTGCTTTAGCCCAGTGGTATTCAACTTTTTTTCTCCACGTACCCCCACTGACAATTTTCCATTCCATCCTGTACCCCTAGGCCTAGCCCTAGAGTTTTCACTAATTTAAATTATACATAACCATATCTAAAATAGATTATAACATTTACAGTTTATTACATATTACAGAAAGGAGGATTCTGCTATAAGTGTATAAAATAAATTGAGGAAGTATGTAAGTACGTTGCAGATAGCACATAGACACCAAATTGTATGAAGTTATGTTTCTCACTTGTTAATGAGATGGTTGAGCTGGTTTTCTATTCGCGGCTGAATCTTCGTTAGTGCAAGTATTAATTGGGATTCTGGATTCAAACGACTTCTTTGTTTCGTTTTGATTGCTCTTAATGCAGAGAAACCCTGCTCACACAGATAAGTTGAGGGGACTGGAAGAAGGCATGTAATGATACAGTCACTATGTTCAGCGTACCCTTTGCGTGCGTAACACCAGAAACCACACATTGAGATGTTTTCGAACGTTATTTTCAGTAAACTGTCAATGGACATTTCCAAAATACTTTCTTGTATTTCACGGGAAGATCAGATAAATGATGGTGGTGGCGCAAAACGGATTTATAATTCATTCTTGTGTAATATCTCTTCCTCAATTTCTGGGAAGTATTTTAAAAGCTGTAACCTGAGATTTTGTAGGTGGAATTTGATTATTTCCAAATGTCCATCAGCAGTACTAACTTTATTTTATCCACTATGTTCCACAAGAGTTAGAAAAACTGCAATATTGCCTTTATTAGGGCAGCCAATCCAAAATAAAACTTTCTTATAAAACGCCTTTATTTTCTCATGAGCTTTAAAAATGTTTCTGTCGAAACTTTGGAGTTCATGATTAATCTCGTTACATTTGTTGAATATATCCGTCAGATAAGCTAATTGGCAAATCCACTTTTCATCTTCAAAATGCTTCACCGGATCGGATTTCAATTTTGTAAGGAAACATTTTACCTCACTTTTCAGTTCAAAACGCGTGACAACCAGCGCATCTCGGTGTGCTAAAAGAATTGAGTGTGCGTAACTCCCATTTCCTCACACATTTTTTGCATAGACCGGAGTTCGGTGCACGTGACTTTATTAAAAGGACTACTTTTATAGCAGGGTTCAATATTTCCTGTAAATCAGGAATTTATTTGTTTGTTTGTTTTTTTTTCTAGCAAATTTTTTCTGGGTATAGTGCAATGTTGCCCAATTATTTTGGAGTTAATTTCGCGAATACGAGCAATAAGACCGCTTTTTTACCTGTGAATGAAGCGGCACCATCTGTGGACCGACCTACACACCATTTCCATGACAAACTTAATTTTAATCTCATAAAATTCTCAAGAATTTTAAACGCATCCTCCCCCTTGTATGTTCTGGTAATTGTTTATATCCTGTTTACCTCCTTTTAATGTCAAAATACCGAACATATATAAGTAGCCTAGCATCATCAGACATATTTACCGATTCATCGATTTCAATGGTAAATCTTTTGTCTATTTCAATATTTTCTACTATTTGGTTAACAATATTTTGTGCCATATCATGAATTCTACGCCCTACATTTGTCAGAATTCGGAATTGTTTTGATTACTTTAGCGGAATTTTTGTGTAACATTTTATCTGCTATAATCAAAGAATAAGAGTAAGAACTGAAACTTTCCTGGCGACGTGTTAATTCAAAATCTTCTCGGGCTTCTAGCCAGGTACCCCCGAGGGTACGCGTGCCGTAAGTTGAATATGACTGCTCTAGCCCACTGCGTCGCAGTGCGCGACTTTTATTAGTTTAACATTACATATAAAACAAATAAAACCTTATTAACAAAATTGCCCTAAAATAGTCTATTATCATCGGTTTAAAGAATGTAGCTAATTCAATTACACTATATTTGAGGATTTTTAAATTTACTTATACACTATAGAAAATTTTCAAAATATACAGTCCTGTGGAGCAAATTTAAAGCCAAAAGTAATGGATGCTTTGTCTGTGTTCCACATTCGGAAGGTCTTGGGTTCAATTCCAATGACTCATGGGGTCGCTAGACCAATTCTGGATGGTTCCTTTCATCCCCGAATTTCCTGGTCCTCCATTTCCTTGTCATCTCTTTCAGGGATGCAGTACCAGGCGACGGTGCTCGACGGGTTGCGGCTGGATGGTGGCTTGTCGTCGTTGGTACCGCTCGAACGGGAACCACCTTCTGGGCTTTAGAATTTCACATATATCATGCAGAATCGCAACCGTGGGAGGAGTCAACTACAACGTCCAATAGCAGACGCGTAATGAAAACAGAAGTAAGTCGCGGTAATACAAATACATGGTGGAGTGGTAATATTTACTACATGTAATAATCACTGACGAACCCTTTGAAAACATGCAATTAGAAGGAAAGTTGTACATATAATTTCAATTTAACTAATAATGTACTTATAACGTTATTATAATATGTATAATGTGGGTATACACATACAGTATTAAGTCCTTCTGTAAAGTTTACTTCAGTGCATAAATGATCAGCTATATAGCTACTATATCGAATTGCAAGGTAAATACTTAAATAGACATTATGCGGTTACGTTTAACCTAGGCCTAAAAAAGAGAAACTGAACATGACGGCCGAAAACCTCGTAACCACCGTTAATTATTTGCCGTGTTCGCGGAGAGAGGATTTTTACACCAAAATATACTGCACGTTCACATTTGCCATTTATATATATATATATATATATATATATATATATATATATATATATATATATATATATATGTGTGTGTGTGTGTGTATTCATATTATTCATTAAATTCATATTTTTGTGTATAGGTACTCATATTAATAAGTTTGCACACTGCCATCTTTCAGCAGCGTTGAATTGCAAAGTAAAGTCCGTTATCCCTTTCAGAGTAAAAGAAGGTGTGCATTTTCAACTTCAAATCTAAATATATATATATATATATAAAATAGCTCATAATTACAATATGTATAATGTGTGTATACACCTATAACATTAAGTTATCCTGTAACTTTTAAATAAGTGAATAAGTTATCAGTACTTACTGCTTCGAATTGCAAAGCAAATAGATATTATGCAGTTAGGTGCCTTCAAGGAGAAACTGAACGCCGATGCTACTCTATTACTAACGGCCAAAGACCTCGTAACGGCAGTCAATTATTTGCCGGATGGCGTAGTCAGAATTTTTAATGCATTATGTATTGCACTCTCACATTGTTCATTTAGAAATATATAGTATAGATTTATATTATTAATTTAATTTATATTTTTGCATATATTTGTATATTAATAGGTTTATAAATTATCTTCTTTCTGCAGTCTTGCGTTGCAAAGTAAATACCGCTTCATTATCCCATCTCCAAATATTGTCAAACTACTTGAAAGTCAAGCCAATGCAACCATTATTCTAGCTTTTAGAACAAGAAAATAGATCTCAAATAGCATATGATTCAATTATTACAAAATAAAATAGCAATTAAGATGTCCGTTAATCTATATTGTTTAGTCTGAGGTGAGGTCCTCAGCCTTTGAAAACCCAAATCCTTTTACTTTCTCTACACGCACTATGTACAGTGTATAGAGAAGGTATTGCACTCCACCCAAAATTTCAACACCGAGATTTCACCGGAAATATATGTTTTGGGGTCAACTGTATCAAAAAAAAGTATTTTCAGAAAAAGGTCCGTGTGTGTGTGTGTCCGTGTGTCAGTGTGTCCGTGTGTCTTTGAAACCAATAATTCAAAAACGAAAAGTCAGTAAAATACCAAACTTGGTATTTAAGTTTAGTACCTTCCAGGGATGCAACATGAAGATTTTGAGAAAAATCCCCCTATCCCAAACTACCCTTTACATGGAAAAAATGTCGAAACTTTTGATTTTCTCAAAAATTGTTCTAACGATTTTGATTACAATATCGTTTATTAAAGATATTTACCTGACAAATAATATGTATATCTTGAATTTTCTGAGAATAGCCTCTGAAGATACTTTATTCTGGATGAATTTTACGGCGTTTTGCATAACTGCTAAACCGTAAGAGATAGAAGCTTAGCACACAAAAAAGGTACAGCACATTAAAACACAAAATTCAGTTGTATACATTTTTTTCGTGGAGTTGATCGTTTTTAAGATATTCTTTGTTTTTGGTTTCAGCTTTGAAAAACATATACTTTTTTCATACAGGAATTTGTCAACTCCTGTCCATACAAACAAAGGAACTTCATTCACATAGCAACCAGTTTTTAACTACCACTTTAACCTATGGTACTCCCTTATTTCTTACTTACTTCTACTTACGAGGAAGCAAGCTATTTCTGCAAATTTTTTCTCAATTAGAATGAAGTAAATAGAAGCATATACTTTTTAACAATAATTTGTTGCAGAGATGTAGAGAAAGTCATGTAAATGGAACATATCAGATTTGTTTACAATACTCCACTATTTTATCCCACGAATCTACATAACAGAAGAATACCTAAAATGAATTCAAATTCGTAATGAAGTCATCAGTTCTAACGCAAATAATATCTTTAATCTAGTTTTCCCGCGACTTCCATTTCTTCGTGCATAACCCAATATTTCGAAAAATCTTCCGTGTAAAGGATAGTTTGGTATGGGTGCATTTGCCTGAAAATCTTCGTGTTGCATCCTTAGATGATACGTAACTTAAACACCAAGTTTAGTGTTTAACCGACTTTTGATTTTTGAGTTATGCTGCACACGCGCGCGCAAACGCACACTCCAACACACACCTTTTATCTATTGTTTTAAATTCATGGGATCTCAAAACATGGATTTCAGATGGAAATATTGGTATCGTTTATTTTGGTGGAATACTATACCTTTTCTACTTACTATGTACATTGTACATTCGTTGAGAAAGTAATAAGCACATTTAAGAATCGGTAAAAATAATAATCAGTTGGTACTTCCTGTTAATTAAAATTAGCTAACCTTTACCAAATAAATAATAACTGTATGAACATGGTAGTTGAAAGAATTGAGAAATGAATGAAAATAAAGTGCGCGCTCACACACACACACACACAAACACAAAAACATACGCAAACACACACACACACAAACACACAATACACAAAACACAAACACACACATACACAAACACACATACACAAACACACATACACACATTTTATCAGTATAATTGAAACGATATTCTTACTGCGTAAAATGATTTAACAGAATTGTTTTAATTAGTGTTGGAACAGTAATGGTTTTACAGTTCTCGTGCTTTTAAAGAATTTCACTTCACTTACCTTTCGGCGAGAGCTACGTTGGCACACTCTTAATGTGCACTTAAAAGCAGTTTCTCCGATAACTTCGACTTTTTTTTTTTCCCCCTTTTTTTTTAGATACTTATATGTGCCAGATGGTAAATAGCTGTCTATTTCTTCTCGTCTTCAATAGCTGAAGTCATTCTGCACACAGCTGATTTGCAATAATGGCCGCAAGGAAGTTCCCTCTGAAAAGCTGAACAACAGAGACGGTCCCCCGCGTTAGTCAGCGCTTCTTCTAATTAAACGTAGCGTTTGACTCCCCCCTCGGTTGCAATTCTGCATAACAAATGTGAATTTCGCGGCCCGGCCTCCCTCTGGGAAACCACCGGAGCCTATGAACAGGGACCGGGTAGCGTCAGTATTCTTAAGGGCCTCCATGCATGTGCCCACCTTCTCCCCTCCTTGCCCGGACGCGGGGAGCCCTCATTGCTCTACCTCAATGTTAGAATTCAAACGCCTACAGGAATAATGTTCACCTCATGCAATAATATTTTAAAGTTTCTAAGGCGAAGCTTTCAACGTTCTGCTGGGTGCGCACCAAAAGTGCAGCGAGTAGCTCGCGATTCACAGGGATCTACCTACAATATGCAATGCTGAGGGCAAGCGGCTGAATCAAGTGTTGGAAATGAACTAGTAGGACGTAAGTTTTGCGGTACGACCTTTGCCCAGTGACGTATTGGCTATCATTCTCCTCTGCTCTAAGTTTTGTGGTTGAATACGCGTTGAAACAAAACGATGGAGAAGAATATGCATCAAAATTGCATGTAAGCTATGACGACATTAAGCCACTTAGTATTCGATAAGAATCACATGGCTACTACATAAGCAATTATGTGCATAGTATAGGAATGTTTTCTACATTAAAGAGAGCAGATTTCATGTGTTCCTCCCAACAACTGAGCGAGCTCTTCCGTCAGGAGAAGGAGCTTTCAGCCATAGAACAGTGTCCTATATTAAGCTCTGTGCTCGCTGGCGTTCTTCTTCCGGTGGGTACACTATTATAGGAGTTATTTGTACTGCACGCAATGGTCTATATACCTAGCGCTTTAAACATGGTCTGTTTGGCCTTGGTGCCTGTGAGCAAAAGTTCAATCTTTAGAGAAAGTAACTTCCTCTCCTGATGTTCAGTGAACATAGTGACTTATTTTCAATTCTTCTCGAAAAAGACAAATGCTACGATTTAGCCTATACATATCGAAGCCCATTAATGGTCTAAAAATGACAGGTCGTGTTGTTTATACAGCTGCATGCCCAGTGTCTGTCTAAACTTCCGATATAAACAAACACGCGAAGCGTGCACAATAAAAATGAGAAATTAAACACTGTGTTTGTTACTTTCGTGATAAAGTGTTTAATTCCAAATCCTTTGCTTAGTTTCCGTCATTATAGGTAAATAGTGTGCACTACTGCAGTACATTCAATTATGAACGCCTGTACTCGTTCGTGTTGTTATGATAGGACGAAGGTAGGCAAATGGATGCGTCGTTTAATTAGTTGCATTTCATCTGGGTGCACCGTTTCCTGTCTGTCCATGTATTTCGTATCGCGCACAAAGATCTCATCTTTAGTTTAATGCCTAAAGTAACTTTAGAAAAACCTTAGACCTTCATCTAATTTTCTGCAGCAGTTTTAGTAAAACAAGGCATATATTTTAAAAGGTTTTTATTTGCTTACATAATTTGAGCCTTGCCCAGTCTATACTTGTCATTAAGAAGTACAAACACCTCAGATAAAGTCAGAATTAGTAGATGAGTGATGCGTATAAGCAAGTTCCGAGCTGACGTTACGTTGAGTACTATAGTGAACCAGTAATGCTCTACTGGCCATATGTTAAGGTAACTTGGCCTTGAGCTTTAAATATGTGAATCGGACAAGACAATTTATTGAAACCACATCCAGGATAGCTAAAACCGGTTTCCATAATGTGAACAGATCTGGGCAACTTGGAGCTATATACCTTAAAGATAACGCTTAGAAACAGGCAGGTTTGCTACCAGGTATGTTGCGTTTAGAATGTTTTTCACAGCTTTGCGACCAGGATCATTAAACAAAAGATGGAGTAAATGTAATAATGACCTAACTTAATGCTGCAAGAACCATAGAACCTGAGGAGCTAGGAAAAATGTATGCTTGAGCGAATGGCTACACGACCTCTCACAACAATATATACTTGAGCGAATGGCTACACGACCTCTCACAACAATATATACTTGAGCGAATGGCTATACGACCTCTCACAACAATATATACTTGAGCGAATGGCTACACTACCTCTCACAACAATATATACTTGAGCGAATGGCTATACGACCTCTCACAACAATATATACTTGAGCGAATGGCTACACTACCTCTCACAACAATATATACTTGAGCGAATGGCTACACGACCTCTCACAACAATATATACTTGAGCGAATGGCTATACTACCTCTCGTGGGAATGATATAGATTTAGCACTAACGAAGATATTTGGCATCAGAATATACGCTATTCTAGCGAACTACTCACTACACAGGCATTTACCTGGGTCGGTTGTTGGAATGGGCTTGCAGGAAGCGCAAGCCTTATGCCATGATCTTCGCCCAGTGAGTGTTGATTATCACTCTACCCCTCCAGTCAGCTTCGAGTTTTGTGGTTGAGTAAGCGCGAGTATTCTGATTCAGACGAGTTGAGTTGTAACAGCCTGCAACACATCATGAGTACTAAAAAAATATAGTTAAAACTAATAAGAAACTTACTGATGAAGTGATTGTGCAACTAATAAATATTTTAACGCAATTAAGATTCCAGTCTTATAAAACTAAATATTTTGAAAATGCACATACACCAATCCGAATAATCGGTTTGATGAAAATTTAACTTATTTCTATATTATAGGTAGTCCCTAAAACAGGAATGTTAATAGCACATTGCAGAACCATTTCGTTATTTAATTTCTATGCTTATGAATAATACGTCGTATGTGTCACTTTTTGACGCGGTATGGCTACTCGAGCACGTCACGTACTACTGCACCTGTCCGGCATTCTCTAATTTTCAGTTTAAATATATTAAGACATACATTTTATCAATTCTTATGCCAGCAGTTTATGCACCGATATTATCTTAAGATCTTAAATCTTAAGAATTGGTTGGTCTTATTGTGAGTCAGACCTCAGGAGAATAGGATGATATGAGAGCAGCCGAAACCGAAGTACGAGGAAAGGGTCACCGTGGTGGGCCCCTAACAGTTCCTCATCTGGACTCCGAGAGCATCCTAGGTGTGCCCGAACACAGACGACTCCGGCGCCACTCCGCCATCCGAGAGCTGTATTTCCAAATCACATTCATCGCCAGCATGCTTCGCTGACCTTTACAACCCTGAAAGAGACAGTTTAGAATGCAATGGAGATGCAAAGAAGGAACAGGAAGTTCGGGAAGTAAATAAATCTCCCCAGCTTTTGCCTAGTGATTCAGGACACGGGTCATAGAGGTCGGCCGCGAGAATCGAACCCAGTACCAGATATAACGCCTGAGCCACCTGGCTCGACAATCTTAATAATTTCTAACTGATTATTACTCCTTTTGTTTCCTCTTAACGTGCATGCCTATTTCATTAACACATGTAACTGGCGTTATGTGCTTGTCATAAACGCATAAATAAGTAAATCGACAGATAAATAAGTGTGTAATAAGCGCATGCCCATTTCATTCACACATGGCTATGTAACTGGCGTTATGTCCCATAAATAAGTCGACATACAAATAAGTGTGTAATAAACGCTACGAAGAAAGTAAAATAGAAACCGAAGAAATGCAAGTTATAACTATCAATATCCAAGTTAAAGCTAAGTATATTAATGTTTCTGCAATATATTGTCCCCCAAGGTATAACGTAAAAGAAGAGGATTCTATTAATCTCTTTAAGACTCTAGCTAATAACTTTATTATTGGAGGTGACTATAACGTCAAACATTCTCATTGGGGATCAAGAATAACCATTACCAAAGGAAGGGAGCTGTATAGGGCAGCTATTAAAACAAACTGCCAATTCCATTCAACAGGAAAACCTACATATTGAAACAAAGCACCAGATTTAATTGCTTTTTTCATAACGAAGGGTATCTCTAACGATTATGTGCACGTAAATGAGGATTATGATGTTTCATCGCATCATTCCCCTATCATATTAACAGTAAGTGATAATAAAATAATAAAGGATAACCCCTAAGACTAATTAATAATAAAACAAATTGGAAAGGGTTCATAAATGAATTATAGAGTACTGTCGAACTTAAAGTTCCTTTAAAAACACCGCAAGAGCTGGAAGCAGAGATAGATCTCTTTCTTACTAATATTCAACAAGCAGCATGGAACCATACTCCAGAAAAAAGTAGTAATAACGTAAATGATATCTCCTATCCAATGGAAGTGAGGGAATTAATTAGTGGGGAAAAAATTGCGTAAAAGGTGGCAGAGAACACGGACACCAAAAGATAAAAAGCGATTAAATCAATATTGTAATTAGTTAAAGAATTTGATCAGTAATATTAAAATAAATCATTGACTATCTATATGAAAGGACTAACAACGGATAAAGCACTGATTACTCTTTATGGAAGTTAACAAAGAGTATTAAAAGACCTTTAAATCAAAATCCGCCAATAAAAAAAGGAGATGGAGGATGGACAAGGAGCGATAAGGATAAAGCAGACGTATTCGCCAACTATCTAGAAAAGATTTTTCAAACTTTATCTACACAAACATCTGAAGAAGATATAAAACATGGCAAGAAAAGGAAAGGCAAAAACTTAGGCGTGTAACGCTCAAAGAATTAAAACGTGAAATACTCCAGAATATAAATGAAAACAGCACCAGGATATGATTTAATCACAGGATACATTCTTGAAGAATTACTACAAAATGCTCTTATCAAGCTATTACATATGATAAATACTGCATTAAGATTTAAATATATCCCAAGTCAATGGAAGGTTGCAGAAGTACTCATGATCATTTCCGAGTTAAATATGGAAGTGAATACTCTGGATTAAATAATATAGCTGCTGGAGTACCTCAAGGAAGCGACTTGGGGCCAATACTACACCTTATATTTACTAGGGATATTCCATTCCAAGATGATACTACTATGGCTACCTTCGCTGACGGCACAGGAATAATGGCAGTAGGATATACAATAGAGAAATCTACTCAGAAATTACAGAAAGCTGTCAACAGGGTTAACGAATGGACAAAGAATTAAAATTAAATGAATCTAAATCCACACATATCAACTTTACGAATAAGAAAACTAAGATACTACCAATAAAAATAAATAATCAAACTACACCTCAAACTCAATCAGTGAAGTAGCTAGGAATGATACTAGACTCAAAACTAAATTGGAGTAAGCATATAGAAACTAAAAGAAAAGAGTTAAATATCAAATATAAGAAACTTTAGTGGTTTACTGAGAGAAATTCTGAACTTGACATATACAATAAGCTATTAATATACAAACAGGTTTTATAGCCAGTCTGGACCAATGGGATACACCTTTGGGGCTGTTCTAAATTGACCAATATAAAACATATACAGACATTTCAAAATAAAGCTTTAAGAACAATAGTTAATGCACCTTGTTATGTGCGCAATGATCACATACATAGAGATCTCAAGATCGACACTGTTACAGAAGAAATAAAAAAGACCGCAACGAAACATCATTTAAGAGTGCAGCACCATGAAAATAAAGAGATGTTGAATGTGCTTAGTAAGTGTGAAGTTAGAAGTTTGAAAAGAATCAAGCCAGATGACTTAATGTGTGACCGTAAGAATTAGTGTAAGCTTTGGGGGCCTTCAGCGGAAGACTCGCTTATACATTGTGAACTTCTTTATGCAGGAAATATTACTAGCTAAGCCTTTGCTTAGTTGTAATTAAAAAAAAGGTCTATAGTATTACAATAACCTTTCAATTTTATTTCATAGGTGGAAATTTTCATTCTATGAATTCGCAGAATTTCTGTTTACTATAATGGGGAAAGTTGCAAGATGCGCGGAATTGCCACGGTGTTAAAACCTATGTGTATTACCGAATGTACATAGATTTATATGCGTGTGCTCCTTCCCAAAGTATATTTTGCACTAATTTGCACTAATTCATGTAAGTTGCAGTGATCGCTTTGAACTTAAAGTGCTGTTGAGACGCGCTGAAAACGTGAGAAGGAAGTGCAAGTTAGAATGGTCCACACAGAAATCTCCCTCGTGATGTAAATTAAAGCCGGTCAGAGAAGCGATTTGTTACCGGAGACATGGGATGGACCCTCCTCTTAACACTCCGAGAGCGTGTACCGTTATCTGGTGGTTGGTTATTCAAACAAGGGAAGTAGTGTGAAAGCAAACCGCCTCAGCAACCCCAGTCCCTCTTGTCTTGTTTAATTTATCTCCACAAGTTTTTTTGTTGTCGGTTCTTCGGTATATTTTCCTTCCGCATTCCAACTGAACCCCTTGACAATGCCGTAACCTAGTTATCTGAAGAGATGGCTCCTGTAATCAAAGGACGCTCATAGCCAAAGGCAACAAGAGCACTTCTCGGATTTGACCTCATTTTCTTTGGCTTCTTTTGGAATTTCTACCCACTCCAATAACAGAGGATGTCTACTGAAATTACTAATAGGCCATGGGCTCAAGAACTTGCTTTCCTTCCCGCACTACATCCGTAATGTAGTTTCACAAGTGAAACGAAAGCGCAGACGCAACATAAGCGCAAGACTTAGCAATCCTATTACTCGTGTTTGATGGAAGTATTCACATAGTCACGTAATGAGACATGCAACGGCCTACGTAACGTAAGAGTTTGTAAAGTCCATACTTTATGCTTACGTTACCTTCATAAAGAAGGAAATTTACATTTCTTCCTCCATGCATTGCCAGTTTCTAGGGGTAGGGGGAGGGGATTGATGTGTTCCATTAACACAAATTACCTTTTCTGCAAACAAACTCTTTTTACAAAAGATTTTTCTTATCTACAACATACTAATCTAGATAAACATTAGCTGAAATGGTCATATGACTTGTTTCTTTATAAGTAGAAGGGAACTAAGGAAATACATAAGGCTAAATCGGTAATCAACTCTTGTAAAAGCTGTCCTTATGTAATTGACATTCAAATTCGGTTCTTTTTGCATGACCAGGAGTAAAACAAAAGTGATATAAAACGATTGATGTCTTCCCATTTGAGAAAAGTATTTTAAAATTGAATCCAATAACAGGGAATATTTCGGAAATGTCTAAAACCACAAAACATTATATGACATAAATTGTGTGTTTTAACGACATTTACATTTTTTGTAATAAATTTTTATCTATCTTTTACGGTTTACTAGTTTTACAAAAGTAATTCAGAATAAAGAATTCTTCAGAAAACTTTGTAATGAGGCAGTGAATAAATAACTAAAGTAACACATGTACATGGGAAAGTTGGCTAGATTGTATGAGAATAACAAGGCATCAGAATTAACACACACATTGTGTTGTTATCTTAAACAAGTGAAACATTATCCGGTTGTCAAAGGTCATGCAGTTGGTGGTCACATTACGGAAAATCATGTAACAGCTTGTTCCGATAATCTCCACACGACTTCCAAGTTCAATTATCACTTTTACACTCCACACCCAAAACTTCTTGGGCACTATAATGAAAGAAATTATGTGTATAAAAAACCACGTAATTAAAGGCCAGGCAGTCATCTCGACTCTGTGACTCCATATTTCATTCGCTGTGCTCTTGGCCAGTGTTACTCTGACATTAAATAAAACTCCAACTTTCATTTTTTTGGATGTCGAGTTAAATCACCTCATGCTTCGTGGTCAAAGACTTAGCTCTTTTTCGAACCATCTATAATCCTATGATAATCACGTTTTAAGCAATCCCTGATATAATGTTACGTACAGACCTTCTCTTCTCCTCAAAACTTCATTACAACTTCTCATACAAAATTCAACTTATACTTTTCATTTTTCAAGAAAATATATTAAACTTATGCTATTTTGATCAAGATCAATAGAGTTATTTTTGATGAAATCAAAATTTTTGAAAACTGTGGCATGAAAAAATAGTTGGAACTGAGGTTTTTTCCTGGAAATGTTCGTGTAGCATCATTGGAAAATATTGAACTTAAATACCAAGTTTGCTATTTAATGGGCTTTTCATTTCTGAGTTTGCTGCCCGTAGACACACACACACACACACACACACACATACATACACGCGCGCGCGCCCGGATGAGAATTTCACATGTCATGCAAAATCGCAACCGTGGGAGGAGTCAACTGCAACGTCCAATAGCAGACGCGTAATGAAAATAAAAGGAATACACAGTAATGTTGACGCATAGTGGAGTAGATATATTTAATACAACATGTAATAATCATTGACGAACTCTTTAAAAATATAAAATTAGGAAGGAAGGTGTACATATTTTTTGAATTTAACTAATAATGTTCTTATAACTTGATTATAATATGTATAATGTAGGTATTAAGTCCTCCTGTAAAGATTACATCAGTGCATAAATGATCAGCTATAGAGCTAATGCGTCGAATTGCAAGGCAAATACTTAAATAAACATTAGGTAGTTACGTTTAATTTAGGACTATAAAACAGAAATTGAACGTGTAAGTCCATAATATTGACGGCCGAAGGCCTCGTAATAACCGTTCATTGTTTGCCGTGTTCTTCGCGGACTAAGAATTTCTATTCCAAACATTCATACACGTTCATACTCGGCATTTAGAAATACAATGTAACATATTTATATTATTCAATAAATTCATATTTTTGTGTATAGGTACTCATATTGACTCATAACTGCCAGCTTTCTGCAGCGTTGAATTGCAAAGTAAAGCTTTGTTATCCCGGACAAAGAAAATGTAATTCTGCGCAACAGCTCTAAATATTATTGCGTCTGGTACGCAAAGTACCAACATAGGATTACTGTATGCTCTACCAACGTAAACTTTTAAACTCGCTTACGTATGAATGTTTGTCGTAGTGAGAAAGGAAAGTGAACTGTGCTGAATGTGGTGAAAACACAGAAAGTAATGTAAAATCAAGCATACGTAAACTACACAGGGAACATGGATGTATGTGTAATTTGGCTGGAACTTAGATTTGTTTCGCTTTAATTAACTGTATTTCGCACGGAGGTCTCTGGTTCGATACCCGATTGTAGCGAGTAATTTTTCTTTAACCACAATTACTCCATTTCTGGAAGTATACATGAATGTGTGAATTTTATTAAAACTATCACTACAGGGAGTGAGAGTGATGTGCGTGAGTTTGAAAATGGAAGACGATAAAAAAACAGTAGACATTCTATATATCTGTTCATTTTTATTTGGCTTTTGGAAACTATTACTACGAAAGATTATTTTTCTATCTACTTCATGTTAATTAAAATAAACATTTACAGAAATAATTTCATTACACTTTTCGTTGTGAAAGAGGCTCGTGGTTAAAATGAGTCACGGTGATGATCTATGAGCTTTATGATTATTATTATTATTATTATTATTATTATTATTATTATTATTATTGTTATTATTATTATCATTATTATTGTTGTTATTATTAATATAATTATTGTTGTTATTTTATTGTTGTAGTTATAATTATTACTGATGTGATTATCATCATCATTATTAGTTTCGAATACATTTCAAAATAAACGGTTAACTTGGAGTGATAATTTTAATAACTTTCTAAATGGTAGTTTTCTATAAAAATGTTTGAGGATGTTCAGTTCTAAGTCTACGCGGTTTGATCAAGGAGAATAATATCTAGAAATGGATTATAAAAGTCACCAAACTTGTTGAAATGGCAATATTTCATCGCTCCCTTTGTTGTGGATACATGCTTACAGGAAGTGAGCCAGGCCTAGGGCTGTTAGTCTATTCTGTTCAAGGCCCAGCCCCAAGAAAGATCACGTTGCTCGGGACTAAATTCATAAATTGAGCCTAACCAAACTCTTGAAACATGTTCTGTAGGCTTTTAGGTCTTTACTCACTGCTATAAAATTAACAGAATGAGATTACCAATGAGCTCCCTCCGCCCTTCTGTAGTCCTTTAAACTGGTTGGTCACATCGGACTATGAATGAAATTGGTCTGCTCAAATGATCTCGGAGTCCATGGAGGTTAAAGTTACTCGACAAGTTCAGGATAAGGAAAACCTCTTGAATGTGAGGCAGACCTTCACACTACCCAGGCGGGCGAACGTACATTGTTCGCATTTTTGAGAGATTTTGAGACAAAATATCAATTTTCGTATTTGTAGTATATCTACTTTTCTCTACACGTACTATGCACATGGTGTATAGAGAAGGTACTCTATTCCACCCAAAAATGTAATACCGAGATTTCACGTAAATATCTGTTTTGAGAACCCTGAATAACAAATTAGAAAAGTGTGTGCGCGCGCGCTCGCAGAATAGCTCGATGCGACACGAAGATTTTCAAGAAAACTCCCTCCTTCCAAACCACCCTCACATAGCAAAATTGTCGAACATTTTTATTTTCTGTATTCTGGATGAACTTTGAGGAACTTTGCATAACTGTTAAGAGACAGACAAAAACTTACTGCATATATCCTGTACATCTCGTTAAAACAATAATTTATATTATATACTTTTTTCTTTTCTTTCTTTCTTTCTTTCTTGTCTCCTTTCTTTCCTTGTAGAGCTAACCGTTTCTGAGATTTTCCTTGTTAGTATTGGTATCAGCTTTAAAATACGGGAATTTATCAACTCCTGAACTTATAAACAAATGAATTTCAAGTACATAGACACCAGATTTTAAAAGATTTGACTATCCTTTAGTATATTCCCTTATTACCCTTATAATTACAAGGAAGCAAGTAACAAGGCCATTTCTGGTAATTTTATCTCGATTAGCATGAAGTAGATATAAGAATAAGCTTTTTAACAATAATTTATTACAGAGAGTGAATGGACACATCCTATTTTTACTTTCTCTTCACTTACTATGCGCATAGTGTATACATAAGGTATTTAATATTGTGGCGTAAAAAAGCAAAAGTTAATTAGGTAGGTTAAAGAGTTTCTACAGGTGAAGAGCTACTCTATTGCTGAAGTGTTGTTAGATAGTGATCTGTCAATCAGGTAAAGTGGTCTATGATATTTGTTGCCATCAGTGGTATAGTCGCTATTTTTTTGGACAAGTGGGTTGTGGTGTAGCTTGGTGCGGTCGTAGAGGTCGGAGGCTAGTTTTGTAAATAAATTCTTCGAGTGTGTGCATTTTGAGTTCATCGTGTAGTTTTCTTGCCGGCGCAAAATTTGGGAGTTTTGTAATCAAGTGTAAGATTCGATTTTGATATTGATTTAGTGCTGCGTACCGGGCAGGCATACGTTAGTAATGGTCGGATTAATGTTTTGACAATATGAGGCAAGTTTAGGGCTGAGAGCACTGTGGAGGTCAATGAACAGATGTAATTTGTGTAGCTGAGCCTCAACTTTGTGACGCAAATCTTCCAGGTTAGACTCTGGTCCATAGTAAGGCCCAGGAGATGTCTTCACCAAACAAGTGTAGCGGCTTGAGTGCATGCGAATTGTGTCTGTGTTTGTTTCTTTTCGTGAAAATTGTGGCTTGAGACTTTCGGTTATTTACTTTTATACGCCATTTCTCAAGCCATGGGCACTTGCTTGGTTAGTTACGCGTGAATTCCAAATTTTGTGTTTCGCGTTCAGATCTCCGGCTATAATGATCGTGTGACTTAATGCCAGAAGGTCATGTAGGTTCGTTGTGATTAGGTTGCCTGGAGGATTGTATGCTGAGATTACTAATGTTCGTGTATTTAAGTTGACATATATTCCCGTGGGTTCGAATATGTTGAGATCAGGCAAAGGTCATGATAGATTGTGTTTTTAATGATGATAGCTGTGAATCCTCCTCTTCTGTCGCGGTC
The DNA here is from genome assembly GCA_030762935.1 of Hymenopus coronatus. Lineage (NCBI taxonomy): Eukaryota > Metazoa > Arthropoda > Insecta > Mantodea > Hymenopodidae > Hymenopus > Hymenopus coronatus. Next base: position 14,685,501 of record CM060890.1, read on the forward strand.
AGTGTCCTGGAATAAAGTATCTGGTGATCTTCGCAAGTCGAGTTTCCTGTATGATGAGTATGTCTAGCTGGTGTCGGTTTGTGAAGTCAGTGAGTTCAGCTTTCCGTCGATAAAATTCATTGGCATTTCTTGTCATGATATTCATCATTGGGCTAGCCATTATGGGTCAGGTTCAGGATCGTATAGGTTGGCTTAAGGGTCCCTGAAAAGGGCGAAGAAGCCGGGATATGTTGCAAACAGTTCGTGGGTGTTCTGAGGTTGGGTGAGAAGCGTCTAGTGGTAGGTTTGGTACTATTAAAATTGTTTTCTGTTTGTTGTTTTCTTTTCCCGTGGAGAGGAAAAATGCATTCCTGCATTCTATCCCTAGCCTAGGTGCAATGGCTAGGGGGATATGTGAAGTTCCCTGCACGAGTGCGGTATATCCACCAGAAGCCCCTTCCCCGTCTTAAGCGTAACATGCTGAGTGTATCATGCATTATCCATGCGTTAGTCGGGTGCCACATAGCACCCCGGTTAGTAGTAGTAAGCTAAAATGCTGGCATGCGAGCTCGTCAGTGTTGTTAACTGGGATTTCCCATGGAACCTGAGCAATACCAGCGTTTAATACATTTTACATGCGTTTTAATAAAATGTGGTGTTAATCGCTACAAGTATATTTATTTACTTTTGTGCAGGGAGAGTGTCATAAGATTTTCGTGCAACCTAAATTCTATGAATATGCTTAATGTTAATTGGAAGATCGAGTGTTTTGTGTGATTCCTATGGGATTGTACGAAAACGGCCTGCTCGTCAATGGTTTCACAGATGCTCGTATTGTTCGCTCAGGCTCTTTATTCTTCGTCCCTTCTTTCGGGTGGTCCGTGTTATTCCGGTCATTATCTGTGTGACCCACTCCATATGCAGCTGCCCGAAGTTCGCTGCCTCGTCGATCACGGTGGGGCCGCCTTGGCTTTCGATGGTCGCAGCACGTTCTAACGCGGGAGGAGACGATAGCAGACATCAACGCCAGATGTACTACAAGATCACCAAGAAGGGATGGCAGGACCAGGACCTTCGTGAAACGTGATGCGACATTCTACACAAATTGACAGCATCGAGTGAGTAGGAGAACCGAAGCATCTAGGCAACGTATCATAATATAGAACGCACACGGATTGCGCAGGCGTAAGACGGAATTAAAAGATTTCCTTATTCAACGAAATACACATTGCGTTAATTACTGAAACCCACCTCGGTGACAAAGATACTTTTAACATACCAGGTTACACAATACACCGTAACGATAGAAACAGAAGTGGAGGCGGAACTGCTATTGCAATAAAATATAATATTACACATGACCTGGCTCCACAACCGCAATTTAGAAGTCTCGAAGCATTTAGCATGTAAATCACCTTAGACAACAATAAAGTTCTAGTAGTGGTGGCATATGCCCCAACAGGTGTTTTAAACACGGCGGACATAAAAGCGCTGATGCAGCTAAATTAGAGAGCAATAATAGCAGGCGACCTAAATGCAAAACACCAAATTTGGGATTGCAAGGAAACCAACATCGAAGGTAGGGTCTTGCTGAACTTAGAAAACAACTCGGATTACACAATACACGCTCCTACAGAACATAATTACATCCCCTATATGAGAAATCAAACCTCTGATATTCCACATTGCACAACACGCAACCTAACATGAAGAGTTAACATACAAATAAAGAATGAACTATCCTCCGATCATCTACCAGTATTAATCATCTTAGAGAGCTCTGCTGCCCAACAACTTCAGTACAGAAACTCAACTTCAACACTTTACCAACAACTGTAGATGAAAACCTCCCCACGAAACAACCAAACTCAGTAGAAAACGTAAACACAGTAATAGCACAGCTTGAACAAGCCATAAAAACCGCAACAAACGCAGCGGTACCGTTAAACAAGCCTAGAAAAACACAATTTCAGCTACCTCAAGATATTAAAATGCTAGCTGCTGAAAAAAATCGAGTTAGACGAAGATGGCAGAAATCACATCATCTTGCTGACCAAGAATATCTCCGATACTTAAATGCTCTAACAGGAGAAAGAACGAATACCTTATTTCACAATGTGGCAAAATACACTCGAAAATCTCAACAATGAGGGAGATTCAGAGTGGAGAATAGCGCGCTGTCTCACAAGAGACAAAACCAAATTCCTCCGTTACATTTTAATCAAACAATTGCGTCAAATGATGAACAAAAAGCTGACACACTAGCGGATGCTTTACAACATACATTAGTGCCAACTCCCATTCCGTCCTGCCTACAATTCACGGCTGAAACGGAAACAGAACACTAGAAGCAAATATAAACTCACAACTTACTACGTAAAACTAACCCTAGCGAAATAAAGTGGCTCATCAAACATCTACCAAAAGAGAAAGGCTCCAAGCCGGACAGCATCCCTTATGTATCTGCCGGAGAATGCGATCAAGTTACTAACAAACTTCTTTAATTTCGTTCTGACTAGCAGGTACTTCCCAGACAGTTGCAAACTATCCACGGTGGTATACTTTCTCAAGAAGTGTAAAAACCTGTCAAACACGCTAAACTATTGACCAATTAGTCTACTCAGTACAGTAGGAAAACTATTAGAAATAGTAATTCTAAAACGACTCAATGTCCAATTAATTAAGCAAAAGAGTTTAATTCACGAACACTTTGGTTTCCGAGCCAAACACTCAACTACGCTTCAACTAATCAGAGCCACTGAAAACATAACGCATGTTTTTAATATACACAAATCGACAGGCACACTTTTGCTCGACGTCGTACGAGCATTTGACAAGAGTATGGCAAGCAGGTCTACTAAAGAAAGTCAAAATTCTTAATATACACGATACAATGATCAAACTAGTAGCTAACTGCACGACCGCAAATTTTAATACAAACTGAACAATCACTCATGCCAGCGCCCAATCAAAGCAGGGGTGCCTCAAGGCAGCTTACTAGTACTGACTCTATTCCATATATTCATAACTGACATTCCAAAAACCGAAAACAGGAACTTGTACATATACGCAGATGACACGAGTACATCCATAATTATAACAATCCGGAAAAAATGATTTTATACACAGAAGGCTACAGAGCGAGGAGGAATGACTAACGAAATGGCACATCAAAGTTAACCCAAGGAAAACAAAAGCATTCATATTTACTAAACGCAACAATCACAGATTTCCAAGACACCATTTACCATATTTTGTGAAAATATAAAATGTAGTAACACGGTAACATGGCTAGCTCTCAAAATGGATCAAGGCCTAACTTGGAAATACCACACGGGGAAAGGCTAATGCACAATTGGGCAGGCACTATCCACTCATAAACATGGGCTCCCATCTAGACCTCACTTTATACAAAACCCTCATACGTCCAATATTATCTTATGCCGCTCTGGTATGGGGTTATGCCGCCAAATGCATTAAGAGACTGCAATCATTTAAAATAGCATATTACGAATGGTAGCTAAAGTGCACAGATCCATCCGACACCCTAAACGATGAACTTAAAATGCATACAATCGAACAATTCATTAAGAAATTCGCTTATGACATATAACAAAAATTACACACCTAACATAATCCACTAATAGTAGCATTAGGAAACTACACCACGCAAACAAACATAACAGACCTCTTTCTCTATTTGATAGAGCACTGACACATGACATTACACAAGACGAAATACTATTTTCCTTGACAACCTCTAATACTTTAAAACCTTCCTATATCTTTAAATACCCAACAAAAATATTTTTCACCCTTCTTTTAGGTTTCAGACATGCCCGTTGCAAAGCCCTCAAGCCCTCAGCGAAAGTCCAGGTGGCAGCCAGCATCACTTCTCCTGGGCGATTCTAGTCGCCGACAGTTATCTATAGAGATATCCCTAACTATTTCCGGAGTAGGAAGCAAGTACCTTGGAGGAGGTAAGTCCCGTGGGCCCTAAGACCGGTGAACATGCCATCGGTGGCAGTAATAATTTAAATGAAAGTAATTTGTGTGCTTTATGTGAAGGAGGAGAAAATATAGATAATTATATATTATAAATGTGACCAGACCAACGTTAAAGAAAAAGAGACAACATTTTGAAATGCAACAGCTGTGTGATTTGATAGAGAAAAGGCTAGCTCATATAAGACCTCGAGATAGAGAAGTTATATCTAAAGCATTATATATAGCTCTATATATCCAAAGACCTTGGAATTAATTACTATCAATCACGTTCCACTGTCTTTATATGAACTAAGAGGAGAATTATCTTGTACGGACGTAGTAGAACAAGAAATTTATATGAGGAATGCAAAGCCTATTGGAAACGTATAGGGTTCCGTTTTCGTTAGAAGGTGAACTTATAAAACAAATACAGGAGATGTTAGACAAACGAAACATTGAACAACCCAAATCTGATTGAGCCAGTCCATGTTTTTTTGTACCAAAAAAGGCATTAGATTGTGTTGTAAACTATCGTCTTTGTGTAGACATATGCTTCTTAACACAGTCACAAAGGTATCCACATGGCCTATGCCAGATACAAAGGAAAATTTATCTATGCTATCTGGAAAAACATATTTTTCAGTAATTGATATAAGTTCTGCATAGCATGCTATAAAGGTGAAGGAAGCCGATAGATCAAAAATGGCCTTAGGAAGTCTTGAGGGTATTTTCCATTTTGTATAAATGCCTTACAGTTTAGTAGCAGCATCTATGGCCTGATCTAAAACTATTGATTTGATAATGGGCAATCTGCCTTGGTAAGTGTGTTTGTGGTTCTGTCTGTAAATATGTGGGAATGTATGGGTTTGTGTGTGCATTGAATGTGTGGATGAGGGGGTGTGAATGGGAGTATGTGTGCGGTATGTAAGTTAGTATGGGAATGTTTGTCAGTGTATGTGGGGGGGATTGTGTTTGTGGAGTCTGCATGTGTGTGAGTTTGTGTCAGAGTGTATGTGCTCATGTGTGTGTGTGTTAAAGGGACGGGGGAGTGTGGTGCTGTGTGATGTGAGTGGCAGAGAAATGTGTATATACATATGTGTATATGTGTTTTGGAGCATTTATGTATGTGTGTGTTGTTCTCTCTTTTACTATTACTTTATTTTACTAGGGTTTTAATAATTAATCAACGGTTTTCTGAAGTAGTATCAATATCCATCTCCCCTTTATTACTTTTGTAATACAACAACATTTTACTATTACCAACATTTATAACATATTCCCTTAATAGTAAAATGTTACTAAACTCTTACTATGCTTTCACAGACTTTCCTGGCAACTCCTCAATTAAAATCCTTAAATATGTGAATTCTGTACCGTATTCTGTTGTGGTGATGTACTCCACTTCAGTGGCTTTGCTACTGTACTGTTGTTTGTTGTTTTTTTAGCCCAGGAAACTGAGCCTCCTGCACACAACATTAATTAGCCAGTCATACTTTTTCTTTTATTTTTTATCTCGATCACAGTATACTTTCAGTTCAATGCTTTCATTTTCAGATTGCTCTCTTTTAGAAAACCTAAGTCTATTTTGTAGAGTACCTTTTAGATAAAGTTCTTTACATATTTTGAACATCATCTTCTTGTGGGTTTTCCATGTACTGACTTTCATAACTCACTGCATACATCAATTCAGGTTAACCGACTCCCAATTACTTCTCTGTATGGAAAATATTCATTTTTTGGTTTTGGACAGTCTTCTGTATTTTGTACACTCCCACAATCTTGAGGTACTATTGGGGTTGCTACTAGTTTGCATGTTGTATTTTTGTAGCAGTTGTTTAGTGTATTTTTCTTGATATATGTACAAGCCATTCTGATGTTTGTTACTTTTGAGTGTAATACAGTGTTTTGGCAGTACAACTTTCGTATTCAACATGTATACCCTCTCATCATCAAAATATACAGCACTCTTACTTTGTGTTATTTTGTTTACAGAGATGAATTCTTTGACAATTTAGGAACAGAACCACTTGCTTTAACACATAGTTTTGAAACTCTATGGAGCCTACACCTGTTACAGACATACTTTCTCTATTGCAGTTTTTATTTCTTCTGTACACTGTTGTTTCATTTATCACATGAGTTGCTCCAGTGTCATATATGAACTCGTGACAATTATTATTATATTCTGCTTTGTTAACTTCTACAGTTTACATTAACAGAAAAGCAATTTTAGTATGTTTGCCATTTTTATCATGTTTGTTTGGTATAATTACAATTTTTACCTTTATTTCTAGAGAAACAATGTTCCTCTTTATAATTTGTTTTCTTATAGACACTACATGCTTTATCTTTTAAGTGACAATCTTTCTCATTATGAGTCCAAAGATTGTTTAGTATTCTTACACTTTGAACAATACTTTTGCTTTAGGCAATTTGTTTTAATATATCCTACTTCATTACACAAGTAACACGTCATTTACTTTTTACCGCTTACTTACATTTCAGCTTTAAAGGATACATTTGTGTTTTCTTTGAAGTTCATTTTCACCTTGTCTTCTTCCAGCATCAATCCTGCAATGGAATTCTCCAGAGTTTTGTGAGACTCTAGAGCGGATATGTTTGAATTGCTCTGGAAGCACAGTCTTTATCTTGGAGATCATCATAGATTCTGTTACTTTTTCTTTGAGGCACTTCAGTTTGCAGATCACATTTTGATGTACACTGATGTTGGTATTGACATCACTGGCTGTGTCAAATTTGAAGTTTTAGAACTCCTGTAGTAGTAAACATTTTTGTTGACCAGTTTCCTTCTTGTAAGTTCTCAGAATAGCATTGTTTCACACGACATGAGGTGCACTTTCACTTTGTTGTCAATTGCTCGTAGGTTCACATGCATAGCTATACCATCTTTGGTTCTCCATTTTTCTTCATTTTTGTTCACCATCTCCCAGTTGCTCTGTACCATCAACCACATTCATTAATTTCTTGGCCGTAAACAGAATTTTAACATCAACATGCCACATTAGAAATGAACAAGCATCTTTCAGTTTTTGTACATACGTGGTTTCATCGTTTTTACTTCCATTGATGCCATTGAAGCATCATTGAAGGGCCCATAACTTGCTGTTCTATCTTTTACTCTTACTTTAGTTACTGGACTCTTAATAATTGGTCAATAGTTTTCTCATTAGAATCAGTCAGCCATCTCTTCTTTATTACTTTTGTAATATAACATTTTACTATTACCAACATTTTCAACAGTGAGACTGTGCATGTGGTGTGTGTATGCGAGTGTAAATGTGTGCATGAGTGTGTGCAAATGTGTATGTGGAAGTTTTGTAGAGTAAGCATGGGTGTGGGAGTATGTGTTTTTGAGTGTGATATGCATATTTGATATCAGCTCATTGATTTGGATATGGAATGTGTTCTGTATTTGGATACACAGGAAATGAACTAGTGGGTGAGTGTGTGTATTGTTTTTACTTTTCCTCATGTTTTACACAGCACACACTTGAAAATACAATGTTATAAAAGTATGCACTTAATATCACAGCGTTTAAACACATACAGAAGTATTTCTTGGTCTTATTTTAATCTTTAATTTATCAAAATATAATGTGTTGGTGCGAGGTGTGTGGATTTGTATGATTGAAAATGTGTGTGTGTTGGATTTGAGTATAAAGATGTGTGTGACTTTCTGAGTGAGTATAGGTGGCAGTTTGTGTTAATATTTGTTTGTATGTTTTCTTTTAAGTAAGTAAGGTTTAATCTACGTTTGACTCCTTTGACTTTATTAGGGAAACTTTATTGAATTTTTAGGTTTACTTATGGTTTTCTTTTTTCCCAATCATTATAAGGTAGTCTGACTAATTTTTCATATTGTAAGATGGCTGCATGTTCAATGTCAAGTTCAAGTCTTAGATTATTTGTTAAAATTTGTAGAGCAAGTACTGGGGTAGTTTTAACAGCTCCAGTTACTAAGCAAAGAATTTGATTTTGTATAATATTAAGTTTTTCTAAATTTGTAGTTATTAATATCTCTTCAGAATATTTAAATGTTGGTTTAAAATACATCTTGTGAAAAGTGTTTAAAGTTTGCATAGTGATACCCCATTTCTTCCTGGCAGTCTTTTAAATAGTGGTAATTTTTTTCTGTGTTTTTTTTTTTTTTGTATAAATTGTCCTTGCCTTGTATACATTTTTGCCTTGTTAATTTTGCTGGGAAAATTTTCATAACATTAAAAACCAACACAACGTATTCAACTTTGAATTGCCGCCACAAAATATATTGTGGAGGTTTGTCACTCAGCCACCAGGGACAGTCAAACCTCAAAATAGAACACCCTGTGGTAATTCAGTTGGAAACCATCGACAATGAAGCCCTCATGGCTTCGAAACCGGTCTGCAAAATTATACATAAGTGATACTTAAGTGTTACAAACTCAACTAAAAAGATTCTATATATACGTATCACTGTTCTAAAACACCCTTTCATTAATATTGTTCTTAAATTGTTAGATGACAAATTCAGTAATGTTGTCAAGGATTGTTGTGCTATATTTATTAATTGTTGATTTTGATTTTGCAGTTTAGAAATTTTAACCATTTCATAAGTGTCATATAGGGCAAATGCTTGAAAACTAGTGACTTTTACTCATTTTATACATTTTTTTTTTCAGTTTCCAATGCAGCAGTTTTACATAAAAATGAGTTGCAATTTTCATTGAATTGATCTAACACTCATGACCCAATATAATTATTGACTTGCTATTTTTAAACAAGTATTTCTATTAAGAGATTTAGAATATGTTGTGAGTAATATGAAACAGTCATTAGAAAAATGCTCCTTCTGATGTTATTGGTTTTATGTAGGATGAATGTATATCTCTCAACTTTGATAGATTTTCCAGAAATGATGTTTCATCTAAAGCAGACACTATATAATGAGCTCTTTTAATTGTACTGTTGGTTACATATAACTCATTGACTTACATATTTTTTACATGGAGAAATATGTTTACCACTTTGTGATTTTATAAGCAAATACTACATCTACAATGTTGTTATTAAAATGCACATTTTTTTAACTTGCCAGTGGTTTTCACTTTAAAGCAGTACTCGCTGGAGCAATTTCTCAAGACTTTCCTTTAAAGTTATATTTATTAAAGTAACTAAAGTAAACGCTAGTTCTCTTAACCAAAATAATAATAATAGTCTATTTTGTGAAATTAAAACATAGGTATAGTAATATCATTGCATTTATCAAGAATGATAATTGCTAACTTGAAGTTTGGATTTAAAAGATAGCATTCATATAAACCATGGTTATACTTTACTGGGCATATCCAACTCACTTATGAGCTGATGAGGTTTGTCAGGAATATATTGTAGTTAATGATATAAAAGTAAGCTGCAATGCGGTGACAGACTATTTTGCATTACAAGAATCAAAACAATTGATTTAGGCAGCGTGCTAGAACAATTTTTCTAGTGTTATACGTATGTTGCATTTAACAAACAGTTAAAGTCTATATAGCTTATTAAGAACTCTTTCATGTGCTAGCTGTGCGATGTCCACAGTTGTAATGCATGATGCAGAAAACATAGATGTGGCCCTTGCTTTCAAAAAGTTGAATTTATGTCAAACAAGTTTCCTGTAGTGGATGATTCTAATGACCCATTAAGTTAGTTCCCTTTGTGTTAAACATTCTCAAGCTGACAGTGTTTCTAACTATAGAATGATAACTGATTAATTAACAGATGGATAATCTTATAAAAAGGGAAAAATTTTTATTCACAGCATACAAGAAACGAAAGGTTAGCATGATAAAATTGCGTGAAATTAAGAAAAATAATGAAATGGAACATGAAAGAAACAAAGCAGATAAGTGGCAAACTAGAAAAAACAAAGCCTACTACTATCTGAGAAGGAAAGGAATAGAAAGAATATGAATCTAGAGAAACTGAAAAATACAAATTATCTGAGAAGGAAAGAAAAGAAAGAATATGCGGCAAAGCTAGGGAAGGATAAGCTTTTATAAAGAAGGAGAGGATAAGGAAGGAGCATACAGCAGACTAGGAACAAAGAAAGAAATGGAAAGAACTTACAGATTGCTAGTCATCAGCAAAATTATAATGAATCTGAAAGGCAGAGAAATACAAAGCATAAGCAGAAAACTAGGGAAGTGAAGATTATAAAGAATCTCAGAGGGAGAGGAACAAAGGACATATAAAAACCTAGCAACTAGCTAGAGACAGGAAGATCCATCATTCAAGTCCCAGCGATAGCATTGAGTTTTTCAGTCTGACACTGCCTTCCACCATACACAAGGCTTATGTGAAAAAACAATTAATAAAATATAACATATAACAAATTGTAAATTGTGTAAATTGATAATTGTATGTCTACTTAAAATTGAATTATGTTTGATCCAGAAAAAAAGATATAGAATATTGAAATCTTGCAAATATACAAAGAAGCCGGTGACAGTGGTGTGATTAAGTTAAAACAAAACAATTTGAGTCGGTTTTTGTAACACAAATATCACTTAGTAATTAATTACTCGGACCGGTTTCAGGAATACTTATTCATATTTTCAACCCTTAAGAGTATGTTTGTTAATGGAAGTCTCTCTTTTTATCCTTCTGTTATTAAACTGAACACAAATCTTATTAAAAGAAACAAAAGTAACATTAACATTATTCATACGCAAAACTTATAAAATTACATAATAAAAGAGCAAGTTCCAAAAAAGATCACAAGCTGTTGTATAACATTTGTGGCTATACCAGAATGTATAAAAAAAACCATCTCCTTTAGAGAAACAATTACGTAGCCCTTTTATACCGTTAAAACAATGCAACCTTTAAAAACCTAGTTTTTATTGCACTACCATCTATTCGAATTCTTTATTTAATTCATGAAAGTATTAAACCTTTGTGTTTAATCCACAAATAGGAGTAAAGGATTTTTTGGGGTTATTTGGCCCCACGTTGGGCGCCAATATGTCATGGTTATTTGGCCACCACGTTAGGGTGCCAATATGTCATGGTTATTTGTTTGGCATCGTGTTGGTGCCAATATGTCGCTGTTTTGCTTATGCAGCAGTATGGTGCTATCATGTGAGTCTACTTGGAGTTGGTTGGGGGTTAATGCTCGTGAAATTCTCTACATTAAGAGTGTACACACCTTGCAGATTCCCTTTGTTGTTCTGGCTAAGCTCGTTCTTGTAGACCATGAGTTGTCTCTTGCTCAGGGGATAAAGAATGACAAAGGTGTGTAACACTTGGTAGACTCAAATAAAAGAGAAATATCACTTAATTTCACTGATGACTTCTTTATTGATTACTTGTTGCTGTTGTGAGGCCCTAACCTTGCGAGCGACTCCCGACATAAACGATCGGTAACTTGACGACATAATCCTTATAACTGCTAGTCTCACGTTTACTGAGTTATTATATTTTTACAATCGTCACCGTAATTTGAAGTTTCACAGTCCGTATAACATTTACGGTAAAAGTTGCCCGTCAGATTACTTATAACACGCCTAATTCTTACACCGGGCGCCGCACTATTTCTTAGACTCTGTCTCATTTTATTTCATATACTGTCGTCCCGCGCGATTTCTTGGACTCAGCATCATCACAATTCTTACACTAGGCGCAGCGCAATTTCTGAGATTGTAACTCGTCACATTTTGTATACTGTCATCCCGCATTATTTCTTAGACTTTGTGTCGTCACATCTCTTATCTGTCGTACCGCACGATTTCTTAGTCTCTGTCTCGTCACATTTCTTATTCTGTCGTCCTGAGCGATTTCTTAGCTTGAGCATCATCACATTTCTTATACTGTCGACCCGCAGGAACTCTTAGATTGTGTCTCATCATATTCCTTATACTGTCGTCCCGCACGATTTCTTAGACTTTGTTTCGTCACATTTCTTATTCTATCGTCCCGCACGATTTCTTAGACGAGCATCATCACATTTCTTATATTGTCGTCCCACACGATTTCTTAAGCTCTGTCTCGTCACATTCCTTACACTGTCGTCTCCTTCGATTTCTTAGAATCAGCATCCTCACATTTCCTATACTGACGTCCCTACTGATTTTTTAGGTTGAGCATCCTCACATTTCTCATACTGCCGTGCCGCGCGACTTCGTACACTGAGCTTCACCACATTTCATATACTATCGTCCCGCACCATTTCTTAGACTGTGTCTCGTCACATTCCTTACACTGTCGTCAGTTTCGATTTCTTAGACTCAGCATCATCACATTTCTTATACTGACGTCCCTACTTACTTTTTATGTTGAGCATCCTCACATTACTTATACTGTCGTGACGCACGACTTCTTACACTGAGCAGCACCACATTTCATATACTGTCGTCCCACACGATTTCTTAGGCTGTGTCTCGTCACATTCCTTACACTGTCGTCACTTTCGATTTCTCAGACTCAGCATCATCACATTTCTTATACTGACGTCCCTACTGATTTTTTAGGTTGAGCATCCTCACATTTCTTATACTATCGTGCCGCACGCCTTCTTACACTGACCATCACCACATTTCATATACTGTCGTCCCGCACCATTTTTTATACTGTCGTCGCGCACAATTTCTTAGACTGGGTCTCATCACACTTCTTATAGTTCCATTCCGCAGGATTTCTTAGAATGTGTCTCGTCACATTTCTTATACTGTCGTCCCGCAAGATTTCCTAGAGTTTGTCTCGACACATTTATTATAATGTCGTCCCGCGCGATTTCTTACACTGTGACTCGTCACATTTCGTATAGTGCCGTGCTGCACGAATTTTTAGAATGTGTCTCGTCACATTTTACTGTCGTTCCGCTCTATTCCTTACATTGTGTCTTTTCACATTTCTTATAGGTATTGTCGTCCCGCACGATTTCTTAGACTATGTCCAGTCACATATCTTATACTGTCGTCCCGCTCGATCCCTTAGACTGTCGCCCTGCAAGATTTCTTAGACTGTGTCTCGTCTTATTTCTTATACTTCCGTCCCGCACGATTTTTTAGACTGAGCATCATGACATTTCGTACACTGTCGTCCCGCACGATTTCTTAGACTGTGTCTCATCCAATATCTTATACTCTCGTCCCTCGCGATTTCTTAGACTGTGTCTTGTCCCTTTTCTTATGCTGTCGTCCCGCGCGATTTCTTAGTCTGTGTCGCATCACAATTCGTATACTGTCGTCTCGGAGGATTTCTTAGATCGTGTTTTGCCACATGTCTCCAGCTGTCGTCCCGCGCGTTTTCTTAGAATGTGTCTCATCACATATCTTATTCTGTCCTCTCGTGTGACTTGTTAGACTGTGTCTCGTCACATTTCTTATACTGTCGTCCAAAGCGATATCTTAGACTGAGCATTATATCATTTCTTATGCGTCGTCCCGCACGATTACTTAGATTGAGCATCATCACATTACCTATTTTGTCGTCCCAGGCGATTTTACTTTCTCCATACGCACTATGTACATAGTGTATAGAGAAAGTATTGCACTCCACCAAAAATTCGATACCGAGATTTCACCGGAAATATATGTTTTAGGGTACCCAATATCCAAAAAAAAACATTTTCACAAAAAGATCCGTGTGTGTGTGTGTGTGTGTGTCCGTGTGTCTGTGAACATGATAACTCAAAAACGAAAAGTCGGTAAAATACCAAACTTGGTATTTAAGTTTAGTATCTTCCAGGGATGCGACACGAAGATTTTGAGAAAAATCCCCCCACCCCAACTACCCTTTACATGGAACTTTTTTCGAAAATTTTTATTTTCTCAAAAGTGGCTCTAGCGATTTTGATTAAAATTTCGGATATTAAACATATTTACCTGACAAATGAAATGTATATCTTGAACTTTCTGGGAATAGCCTCTGAACAGTAGTTGATGAATTTTACTAAATTTTGAATAACTGCTAAACCGTAAGAGATGGACAAAAACTTACTACACAAAAAATGTAGAACACATTAAAACACACAATTTATGTTATATGCATTTTTTCGTGCAGTTCGTCGTTTTTGTGACATTCCTTATTTTTGGTTTCTGCTATGAAAAACGTATACTTTTCTCATACTGGAACTTGTCAACTCCTATCCATATAAACAAAGGAACTTCATTGACATAGCAAACAGCTTTTGACTATCACTTTAACCTACGGTTGTCCCTTATTTCGCTTCTACTTACAAGGGTGCGAGTAATAAGACTATTTCTGCTAATTTTTTCTGATTAGCATAAAGTAAATAGAAGTATAAGCTTTTTAAGAATTATTTGTTGCAGGGATATGGAGAAAGTCATGTGAATGGTACATATCAGATTTTTTAGACTGTGCCTCTTCACATGTCTTATACTGTTTTCCCGCACAGTTCCTTAGACAAAGCATCATCGCATTTCTTATACAGTCGTGCGGACTTCTTATACTGAGTGTAATCACATTACTTATACTGTCGTTCCGCAAGATTTCTTAGACTGTGTCTCCTCATATTTATTATACCGTCGTCCAGCTAAATTTCTTAGACTGTCTCGTGACATTTCTTATACAGTCGTCCCGTACGATTTCTTAGACTGTGTCTCGTCACATTTCTTTTACTGTCAACCCGCACGATTTCTTAGACTGTGTATAATCAAATTTGTTATCCTCTGTTCCGCGCGATTTTTTGGACTGTGTCTCGTCTCGTTACTTATACTGTCAACCCGCACGATTTCTTATACTGAGCATCATCACATTTCCTACACTGTTGTCCCACACGATTTCTTAGACTGTGTCTCGTCACCATTCTTATACTGTCGTCCCGCGCGATTTCTTAGACTGTGTGCCCTCACATTTCTTATACTGCCGTCCCTTGCGATTTCTTAGATCTAGCATCATCACATTTCTTAACCTGTCGTCGCGCACAATTTCTTAGACTGACCATTATCACATTTCTTATACAGTCGTCCCGCGCAATTTCTTAGACTGAGCATCATCATATTTCGTATGCTGTAATGCCGCGTGATTTCTTAAACTGAGCATCCTCACATTTCTTATACTGTCGTCCCGCGCGAGTTCTTAGACTGAGCATCATCACACTTCTTATACTGCCGTCCCGTACGATTTCTTAGACTGAGCATCATCACATTTTGTACACTGTCGTCCCACACGATTTCTTAGATTGAGTCTCGTCACATTTCTTATACTGTCGTACCGCACGATATCTTAGATTTTGTCTCGTTACATTTTTTATACTGTCGTCCCGCTGATTTCTTATACAGTGTCTCATCACATTGCTTATACTGTCGTCCCGCTGATTTCTTAGACAGTGTCTCATCACATTGCTTATACTAATCGTCCCGCACGATTTCTTAGTCTGTGTCTCGTCTCATTTCTTATACTGTCGTCCCGCGCGATTTCTTAGACTGTTTGTCCTCTTATTTCTTATACTGTCGTGCCGCACTATTTCTTAGACTGTGTCTCATCACTTTTGTTATACTCTCGACCCGCAGAATTTCTTAGACTGTTTCCCGTCACATTTCTTATACATTCGTCCCGCACGATTTGTTAGACTGTGTCTCGTCACATTTCTTATACTATCGTCACGCATGATTTCTTAGACGTGTCTCGTCACTTTTCTTATATTGTCGTCCCCCCAGGGGCCTACTACGGTAGGTACGGCATAGGAGCACCTGGGGGTTCCCGAACCGCTCACTAACACTTCACCCTGCCCATCTCCATCCACCTTTGTTACGTTTTTATATTCCTTTTGTTTATTTGCTTTTTCACGTTATCGCCCTCTTTCCCTCAGTGGCCCATTTCAATAAGTACTGGTTTGGTGCACCCGGAATCCCGAGCCACACGCCTCATCTTGGCTTCCCATCTCTCTTTATTTACTCCTCGCTCTTTTTCAACGCCTTCGTATCTAGCGTATCTTCTTTTCTCTTCTTGGTTTGGTCTTTATTGCTATTCCCTCCTGTCACATTTGCACTCCTTAACTCTTTGATCCGCTCCTCCGTCTCAGCTAATTGACGTATGTCCTGTCAGTGTACGGAAGACGAAAGCAACACCTTTGTTGCTTTACATCATTAGCTGAGATATCTCCTTCATATGCTGTCATAGCCACACTTTTTCATGAAGCTTATCCTACGTTCCTCTTCTAGGTTTATTATATACTTATATTAGGCTAGCTATCTAGGATTATTAACACCTGCTTCGCCAACAGGATCTTTCTTATCTCCGTGGTCCTTTCCCACGGTTTATGCGTGGACTCTGACTTGTGTACTCTTCGGAGGACTCTTGATTGAAGGTTGAGTGAACCCTTCCCACTGACCCTCTTTGAAAGTCCAGATCCGGAGCCCATACCATGGGTCAAGTACACCCACGTAGTCCTTATTTAGGCCCACTTCTCCTCAGATGTCTCCTTTTCTGCATTTCAAGGGGACAGATTTGGAGCTGCGATGTGTTACCGCTGACTGGAAGTGCAATGTAATCAACCACAAGTCTCCTGAAACCCCCTGACCTGTACGGCCAGGGGACTTATAGCGGAGGGCCACAGGCGGTTATGCCTGTGGTAGGGGCCTAAAGTTGTACTTGCCGATGGTGCAAGACTTACACTGGGAATCCGTAGTGATGGCTGAAGGGTAACCTTTCTGAAGTATTCTCAGGGCTCAGGCGTAGCGGAGGTCCCTGCGCCAGCACAGACCGGGAGATTATAGTGTCTTTCTTTTTTCACCCCCCTGATGGCAGGCTGACGCCGACAGTTCCGGACGGGGGTCCTTTCATCATGGCTACTCCGCGCACTTCTTTGTCATCAGAGAGTGGGGCTCTCTCTGGCGCGGCTCCTCAGCCCCAAATTGACGACCTTGCAACGAAGGCGGCCTCTTCCCCACGTCCCGCTTCCAATAAGAAGCGCTGCCTCGACAGTTTTGACCTTGCCACAATTTTTGGCACACCTAGAAAACCATGGTTTCTTGTAATGGGTTGTTCAGAGGAGGACAAGTCCATGCTTAATGTTAGTGTATGTTGATTAGCCCGCTCTCTTGATACACTGGTTGGTCCACTCCGTACGGTAACCCGACAACCTAACGGCACATTACTTCTCGAGGCGAAGACTGATAAGCAGATTGACTTGCTGATGTCCCTCAAATCCATAGCTGGTATTTCTGTGACCGTTACTACACACCCAACCTTGAACTTGTGATGTGATCACCCACGAGGCTTTTGCCAACGAGACCGATGAGGACCTGAAATTCATCTTCGAACCGGAGGGTGTTGTTGATATTTACCGCGTAAAACGCAAGCTGGAGGGACAGTTGGTCCCCACTTCCGCCCTCATTTTGACGTTTAATAAGTCGTCTTTGCCTGAGCGCATTTACATTGGCTTTTCTAACCTCCGTGTGCGCCCGTATATCCCCAACCTCATGCGGTGCTTCAAATGCCAGAAGTTTGGTCACACCTCCCAGCATTGTCGCTCTGACTTCGCTATTTGCATGCTCTGCGGTGAGAAGGCTCATGACTCTCTTGCCTGCAGTGCTCTACTTTACTGTGTAACTGGTGACAGTGCCCATTCTTCAAATTCTAAAGACTGTCCTAAGTGGCAAATCGAAAAGAAGATACAGGCTCTTCGGGTCACCGAAAAGTTGTCGCTCTCCGAGGCCCGTCAATAGTATAAACTTCGACATCCTGTTGAGCTTACACACCGTTACGCTACAGTTACCGCCAACCTGACTCCAGCTTCTGAATTGCGAGCCCGGCATCCATCAGTTGAACCTTGTCTCGGTCAGCCTACTAGGCCTCAAACTCGCTCCTTACACTGTCAGACAGGTGACCACCTGACCTCATCCTCTTCCGATACTTTTTCGCCGATACTCAAGGTTATCATACCCAGTAAGTATAAGCAGGTGGTGGCGAGTTCAAGTTCCACTGTCCTGTAAATCTGCCGTCTACCAGTGCATCTCGGCCTCAGGGACGCGGTGATCGGAAGACATCGCTCTCCCCTGTTTCCCGCGCAAAAATCAGCAAAGTTGACCAGCGGATATCCTCTGACAGTGATGCTGAATCTTCATCAATGGACGTGACTGGAGACTCCGGGAATTCAGCCTGCGAAACACCACTCCCGTCCGAAACTCAAACGCTGACTATGAGTTTTTTGTCCTGGAATCTCAATGGCTACCGCTCCCGTATTGAAGGGTTGCAACTTCTTATCTTCCGATACGCTCCCCTTCTTATCTGTCTACAGGAAACGCGCCTATCAGAACAACAGCAACTGTGTTTGCGTGGATTCACCACCTATCGCAGTGACCTTAATGTTGGGCTCCGTGCCCAAGGTGGCGTTGCTATATTGGTGAAAATTCCACCTTCTCTAGGCAATGACTCTTACTACCACCCTTCAGTCTGTTTGTGTTGAAGTCTTCTTTCCCACCCTAACTCTCACGATATGCAACACGTATCTGCCGACTGGTATACCCATCTCTGACACTGACCTTGCTACCATGTTGGCTGCTCTCCCTGCTCCTTGTGTGGTAGTTGGGGATTTTAACGCCCACAACTCTATTTGGGGTTCTCACCGCACTTGTGTTAGGGGGACACTGATTGAGCGGCTCTTAGACATGCACAACTTTGTTCTATTAAATATAGGAGATTCCACACACCTCTGTCTCTCCCCTGGGTCTTTCTCAGCTATTGATTTAGCGTTCTGTAGCCCTTCCGTTGCGCCATCCTTTGAATGGAGCGTCCTTCAGCAACCTTATGGCAGTGATCACTTCCCCATACTTCTTCGTTTTCTAGCACCACCTCAGCCTTCTCTCTCTTCTCCTAAGTGGCGTTTTCCGAACGCTGCTTGGACTGTGTGTCAACAGTACTTCCGTCTTTCTGACGGGTGCTTTAGCAATGTGGACGATATGGCCAACCATTTTACTGACGCTGTCCTCTCAGCCGCCTGTTCTTCCATTCCACACTCCTCTGGAGATAGCAAACGGCCATCCGTACCATGGTGGAATATTACATGCGCGAAAGCCGTTTGTGCCCGAAAAACTGTCCTTCAGCACCTTAAGCGCCATCCTACGATGGAAAACTTAATTACATACAATAAACTCAAATCTCAAGCACGGAAAACCATTCGGGACAGTAAAACCACCTCTTGGAATGCTTACATTTCCTCTATTTCGTCCAAAACCCCTTCCTCGGAAGTTTGGCGTAAGGTTCGCAAAATCAAAGGTCGTTCCTCTCCTCTTTCTGTCAGTGGGTTGCTACACAAGGGCTCCATTGTGTCAGTACCCGCAACTGTTGCCGAAATTCTTGCCTCTCACTATGAGACAATCTCAAGTTCTGGAAATTACACCCCGAAATTTCTGGCTCATAAAGCATTGGAGGAAGGGCGTTCAATGGATTTTCCCTCTCGTACCACTGAGGATTACAATGCGGCCTTTACTTTGCTAGAGCTTCAGATAACACTCAGTTCCACCAGCTTCTACTCCTGGACCTCATGGCACTCACAATGTCATGCTGCACCATCTGCCACCGTGTGCTCTGGTTTTCCTTGTAAGGCTCTACAATAAAATGTGGACTGACCACGCTCTTCCTACTTCATGGCGTGAGGCGTTTATCATCCCTATTCCCAAGGAAGGGAAGAATCGGTCTCTGCCTTACAATTATCGCCCCATTTCCCTGACTACCTGCTTATGTAAGCTACTGGAGCGCATGGTAAATCGTCGTTCATTATGGGTTCTAGAACAACGGAAACTACGGTCCGCTCTTCAATGTGGGTTTCGACCACACTGCTCGACGTAGGACCATCTCGTTTCCTTTGCAAATGCAATTTCCCAGGCCTTTGCGATGCGGCAGCACCTAGTGGCTATTTTCTTTGATATCGACAAGGCTTTTGACACAACTTGGAGGCATGGAATCCTGCACACGTTACATTCTTGGGGTTTCTGGGGCGCACTTCCTTGTTTCTCCAAACCTTTCTCTCGGACGGTATTTTCGAGTCAAACCGCGAACTGTGTTGTCGAAGAGATACACACTTGAAAATGGTGTTCCGCAGGGCTCTGTTTTAAGTGCCATTCTATTCTCCAATGCCATTAACAGTATTGTGGACACCGTTCGCCTACCAGTCCGCGCCTGCCTATAAGTTGATGACTTCGCTATTTACTGCTCATCCGCTAGCATTCCGGTCATCGAGCGCCAGTTACAGCTAGTTTTGACCAGACTTTCTGCTTGGAGTGCTCACAGCGGTTTTTGGTTTTCCCCATCGAAGACTGTGTGTGTTCACTTCTGTAGGAAGCGCACCTTACACGATGATCCATCTTTGTATCATGAGGGTAACTTGTTGTCTTTTGTCCCTATTACCAAATTTCTTGGTCATTTCTTCGACCGGTCGCTTACCTGGAAGCCTCACGTCTCTCACCTGCGGAAACGGTGCACTTCATCGCTGAATCTGCTTCGGGTGTTGAGTGGGACACAGTGGGGAGCTAGCAAAGTGTGTCTTCTCCATCTGCATCGCTCTCTTGTTCGCTCCATTTTAGTTTATGGGAGTGTCGCTTATGGCTCTGCCGCTCGTACAAAGCTGAAGCCTTTGGACTCTGTTCACCATAAAGGTATTCGCCTGTGTACTGGAGCTTATCGCACTAGCCGAATAGAAGCGTTGGTTGCTGAGGCTGGTGAACCTTCTCTTTCTCTACGCCGCGAAATTTTATCGGTCAAATATGCTACAAAGCTTAGTGCGTTGGTTGACCATCCTACATGCGGTGTGCTTAAACCTCTCTGTGCCTCTTCTTATGCGGATCGTCGTCCCTCGCCCGTTAGGTATACGTTTTCGCTCCCTGTTGGACAGCCTCAGTGTGACTCTGCCAAAGACGCTACCCATGGTACGCTGCACATCCGTACCCTGGAAACGCCTTCGCCCAGTCATACACTTCGACCTCTCCGCCTTGAATAAACATGATACCCCTCCTTTCATCTACCGGCTCTCCTTTGAGCAGCTTAACTCCTCTTACACATAGTTTCACTTTATATACACAGACGGTTCCTCTAATGACACCTCAGTGGGCTCTTCATTTCATACTACCCGTGACACACAGCACTACAAGCTTCACTCATTTTAACAGTATTTTTACGGCCGAACTTACAGCTAGTCCCGGACTCTGCTGTATATACAGTCTTCTACTAACACTCGATATGTCATCTGCACAGATAGCCTCAGTGCCCTACAATCTATCTCTGTTTTGTATTCTACCCATCCCCTTGTACAACGAGTGCAGTTACTATTCCAACACCGCTATGCAGTTGTACTGTGCTGGGTACCAGGACATGTAGGCAAATCAGGAAATGAGGCAGCAGATAGAGCCGCAAAACAGGCACTAGCGAAAACTCAAATTGATGTGCCACCTCAGAATGTGCAGCATTATCTTCAGCGTCAGCTATACTCGCAATGGCAATCGCATTGAGCAATAACATCTTATAAACTTAGCGAAATCAAACAAACTATAAATCCTTGGAAAACGTCCTGCTGTAAGAACCGTCGCAAGGATGTTATTCTTTGCCGCCTCCAAATTGGTCACACACACTTCTTGACGAACAGACATCTGCTCCAAGGTAAGGATCAACTGCTGTGTTCATTTTGTACACTCCCCATCACCGTGAAACATCTTCTCCTCGACTGCCACAATTTCACAGGCAGTCGTAATAAACAACGTTTGTCCCCCAGTCTCAAAATAATTTTATCCAATGACGATGATGTCATTGCACGTCTAATTTTATTCTTACGCGAAACGGGAATTTACAGTTTTATCTGACTTCACGTTGCCTCGTCTTTTACTTTCCTGCTATTTTAGTTCCCCCTGACTGCTGGTCGTCTTCTTAGGAGGTGCAAGCAGCTTTTATCTGTCTTTACCGAACTTCTATTTATGGGCGCTAATAGCCCCAGCAGTTGATGCGCTCTAAAACTGCTATTCTACTACTACTTATACTATCGTCCAACTTGATTTCTTAGACAGTGTCTCATCCAACTTCTTATACTGTGATACCGCGCGATTTCTTAGATTGTGTCTCGTGTTGTTACTTATACTGCCGGGCCGCGCGATTTCTTAGACTTTGTCTTGGCACATTTCTTAAAGGTACCGTCGTCCCGCAAAATTTCTTAGACTACGTCTCGTAACATTTCTTAAAATGTCGTCCCGCACGATAACTTAGACTTGCCTCGTCACATTTATTATCCTGTCGTCCCGTACGATTTCTTAGACTGTGTCTCGTTACATTTCTCATATTGTCGTCCATCTCGATTTCTTAGACTGTGTCTCCTCTAATTTCTTATACCGTCCCGCAATATTTCTTAGACTGAGCATCATAACATTTGTTATACTGTCGTTCCGCACGATTTCTTAGACTGTGTCTCGTCACATTCCTTATACTGACGTCCGGCACGATTTCTTAGACTGTGTCTCGTCACATTTCCTATACTGTCGTCCCGCACGATTTCTTAAACTTAGCATCTTCACATTTCTTACACTGGACACCAATATCTCAGACTGTTTCTCATCACATTTCTTATACTATAGACCCGCACAATTTCTTTGATTGTGCCTCCATGCATTTGCCTTAGTGTCGTCCCGCCCGATTTCATAGACAGTGTCTCATCTCATTTCTTATACTGTCGTCCCACACGATTTCTTAGATTCGGTATTTTCACATTGCTTATACTGTCGTCCCGCACAATTTCTTAGACTGTGTCTAGTCTCATTTCTTATACTGTTGTCTCGCGTGATTTCTTATACTGTCGTCCCTCATGATTTCTTAGAATGTGTCTCACCACATTTCTTATACTGAGCACCATCACATTTCTTATACTGTCGTCTCGCGTGATTTCTTATACTGAGCATCATCACATTTCTTATACTCGTCGCGCACGATTTCTTAGAATGTGTCTCACCACATTTCTTATTGGTAATGTCGTCCCGCACGATTTCTTGGACTGTGTCTCGTCACATTATTTACTGTCGTCGCACGCGATTTGTTAGATTGTGTATCATCACATTTCTTATACAGTCGTCCCGTGCGATATCTTAGACTGTCTGTCCTCACATTCCTTATACTGTCGTCCCGCACGATTTCTTAGGCTGTGTCTCATCACATTTCTTAAACTGTCGTTTCGCACGACTTCTTAGACTGAGCATCATCACATTTCTTATACTGTCGTCCCGCACGATTTCTTAGACTGATCATCATCACATTCCTTATACTGACGTCCCGCGCCAGTTATTAGTTTGAACATATCACCGTTCTTATACTGTCGTCCAGCACGATTTCTTAGACTGCGTATCGTCACATTTCTTATACTGTCGTACCGCTTGATTTCTTAGACTGTGTCTAATCACATTTCTTAGACTCTGTCTTATCACATTTCTTATTCTGACACCCATTGCGATTTCTTAGACTGTCTCTCGTCACATTTCTTCTACTCTCGAACCGCAGATTTCTTAGATTTTGTCTGGGTACAATTCTTATAGATGATGTCGTCCTGCACGATTTCTTAAACTGTGTCCCATAACATTTCTTATACTCTCGTCTCGCGCGATTTCTTAGACTGCGTCTGATCACATTTCTTAGACTGTGTCTTGTCACATTTCTTATTCTGTCACTAATTACTATTTCTTAGACTGTGTCTGGTCACATTTCTTATACTCTCGTACCGCACGACTCCTTATACTGTGCCTCGTCACACTTCTTTTAATGTCACCCCGCGCGTGTTCTTAGACAGATTCTCATTAGATTTCTTAAACTGTGATCTAGCGCAATTTCTTATGACATTTCTTATAATTTCGTCCGTAGATATTTCTTAGACTGTGTCTCGTCACATTTCTTATACTGTCATTCCGCACGATTTCTTAGACTGAGCCCGCTCACATTTCTAATACTGTCGTCCCGAAATATTTCTTAGGCTGCGTCTCGTCACATTTCTTTTAGTGTCGTCCCGCGCGATTTGTTAGACAGTTTCTCATAAAATTTCTTATACTGTCGTCTCGCGCGATTTCTTTGACTTTGTGCCGTCATATTTCTTGGAATGTGTCTCATCATATTTATTTCTCTGTCGTCCCGCGCAATATCTTAGTCTGTGTCTCGTCACAATTCTTATGCTGTCGTTTCGCGTGATTTCTTGGTCTGTGTCTAATTACATTTCTTATACGACCGTCCCCCAAGATTTCTAAAACTGTATCTCTTTCAAATTCTTTGACTGTGTCTCGTCACATTACTTAGACTCTGTCCCGTCACAATTCTTACCCTGTCGTCCCGAGGGATTTCTTAGATAGTGTCTCGTCACATTGCTTAAAATGTCATCCCGCGCGATATCTTAGACAGTGCCTCATCTCATTTCTTATACTGTCGTCCCACACGATTTCTTAGATTCGGTATTTTCACATTTCTTATACTGTCGTCCTGCGCAATTTCTTAGACTGTGTCTAGTCTCATTTTTTATTGGTAATGTCGTCCCGCACGATTTCTTAGACTGTATCTCGTCGCATCATTATACTGTTGTCGCGCACGATTTGTGAGATTGTGTCACATCACATTTCTTATACTGTCGTCCCGTGCGATATCTTAGACTGTGTCTCATCACATTTCTTATACTGTCGTTTCGCACGACTTCTTAGACTGATCAGCATCACATTTCTTATACTGTCGTCCCGCACGATTTCTTAGACTATCCCCCCAGGGGCCTACTACGGTAGGTATGGGTTTGGCGCACCCGGAGGTTCCCGAGCCACTCGCCGCCATCTCATCATCCTCATCGCCACCAACTGAGCCACGATTTGTGTTGCTGTGCATATTTGTTTGTTTGTTTTGTGAGAGCGAATTTACTCGCCTCATCTTCTTCCCCTTCTAGGCTTCTTCTTTACGTGTTTAGTATTAAGGCTTTAGATTTATTAACTCCTGCCTCACCAACATGGATCTTTATTCTATCTCCGTGGTTCCTGTCCCACGGTTCCAGCGCGGCTTCCAACATGTGTGCTCTTCGCAGGTCTCAGGCGTGAAGGTTGAGTGGACCCTTCCTACTGTCCCTATGTGTAAGCCTTAGGTGCGGAGCCCGTCTATACCGTTATGTACACCCACGTAGCTTCCTCGGGGGCCCGGTCCGTTTTAATTTCCCGACGAGCGCTGCTCGTTGGGTTAGAATTACGGACCCGTCGTGTTACCGCTAACGGAAACCCGGTGTAATCAACCATAAGTCCCCTGAATCAATGTCTGCTTTATTATGCAGCATGGCCTAAAGTGGGGAGCCACAGGTGGTTATACCTGTGGTAGGGGTTTAAAGCCGGGTGTTACATGGTGAAGCGCTTACCCGTATGGACCAGCAGTGGTGGCTGGAGGGTAACTCCTTCTGAGGTATTTCTTGAGATCGGTCTGGTAGGGGTCTACCAGGCGACACAATCCGGAAGTATTTTGGTGTCTTTTCTCTCTACCCCCGGATGGCAGACTGACGCCGACGGTTCCGGAAGGGGGTCCTTCCATTATGTTATCTCCGCGCAAAACCTCTTCTTTTGACCGCTTTATAGTTGTGACCTTGGCCTGCGAAAAGAAAACAATGCGAGATATTAGTCCCTTCTATATGTATGTATCTATTTCTCTGCATGTGGGTATCACCCGGTGGCAGAGTTATATATGTATACAAGATATATAAACAATAAATCACAGCTGCCCGTTTATGGCTTTGTAAGCTAGATATAATAGTTATTTACACAAATATGAAAACATTAATTTTTTTCTCAATTCAGATTAATTAATTTCATAATTGGAATCACCAACCAATTTAACATTTGTATTTACAACAATATGAAATCACAAGCATTTCATTTAAGGAATATTTACAAAAATTATCCAACATTAAAATCAAGATTTTTCCTAAATTTCTTCAGAGACAGGGGACAACCCCGAAAGGCTGCTCCAGGCAATTGATTCCAGTCTTTTATGGCTCTATTTACAAAGGAGAACTTTCCCACGTCAGTTCTGTATCTTCTACCCTTAATTTTGAACGGATGATCGTTTCGTGCATAGTAAGTTGGGTTTTCCAGTTTGTCAGTAACGTCCTCCCATGCGTTTAAGCCAGCGTAAGCTTTAAATAAAGCGCACAACCTCTGTTTCTCACGCCTAACTTTCAACGGTTCCCATCTTATCTCCTCAGCGTTTGGAGGCCCAAAATATTTACCCCTTTTTATGAATTTTATAGCCCTTTTCTGGATATTTTCTAATAAATCAATTTGATTTACTCTATACGGGTTACTCCAAATTCCATGACCGGCCGCACTAAGGACTTGTACGCGATTTCTCTGGACTTTGCACTCTCCTTTTTTAAAATCCTCATTAAGAAGTGCAGTGTTTTCCACGCTTTCTTAGATACCGAATTTACCTGCTCGTCCCATCCAGCGTTACTCGCCAAGTAAACTCCCGAGTATTTGCCGCTGTCCACCTGTGGAATTTTTTCCCCACCCGTGTGATAGTTTTGCAGAATTTTTTCTCTAGATCTATTAAATGCAATTGACTTACTTTTGCCAGCGTTAATTTTCATTTTATTTGCAGCAGCCCATTTAAATCACCCTGAAGAGCAGTCTCATCTTCAACATTTCTAATGTTATTCTAAATAATACAATCGTCTGCAAACAACCTTATCTGGCATTTTATATTAACAGTTATGTCATTTACAACGAGAAATTGACCGGATTTACGGTAAAGTGATCAATGCTACCAGAACGAGAGACGGTTCCTTCTAGTGGAAACCAAGACAGAGGACCAGTCAAAGAAGCTCATTAAGGCTAATCTGTTAGGTTCGTAACCCATATCAGTGGCTCCGCACAAGTCTTTGAACACTTGTAGAGGCGTGGTGACCACCGCCTGTTTAGACGATCTTTCAGATGCAGACATTGTTTCCAACCTCTCCGACCAGGGTGTATGTCAGGCGTACCGTCTTCTAGGTAAATGTGATGGTCAGTCGGTTGCGTTGCGAACGGTATTCCTAACGTTCAAAGGCACCACTTACCTGAGGCACTTTACTGTGGTTATGAACGCGCTACTGTGAAATCGTATATACCGAATCCCATGCGTTGTTTTTGGTGTCAGAAATTCGGTCATACCCAAAGCCGGTGCACCTTCGACGCTACATGTGAACGTTGCGGCTAGTCTGCTCATGGAGAAAGTGCTTGTACTCGGGACCCTTGCTGCGCCCACTGTAAGGAGAACCATCCATCCAGCTCCCGGCAGTGTCCGCGTTTTCTAGAGGAAAAAGCCATGCAGGAGTTACGGGTTAAGTAACGCCTAACTGTTCCTGAAGCCCGGCGTCGCTTCCAACAATTGCAGCCTGCGACCATCTCAGGCTACGCATCAGAGCTCCGCCGCACTCCTGCTTCCTCAGTTGCACTACAAACCGTGCCCGTAGCCGACGCGTGTACGCAAACAGAGCAGTCGCCGAGCAAAACAACCTTACAGTCAACATCCGTAGTACCCACTGCCTCAAGGTCCAATTCTCCAGAACCTGCTCGTAAGCCGCTTGTTCGACCGACACCACCTGTCGCTGCACCTCATGAGCGCAGTCGTAAAAAACTCAAGGCCACTGAAAAACCTTCCAGGTCCCGTTCTCGTTCTACGAGCCGTAGGGAATCTTCCGCATCCCGAATATTAGCGGATAGCTGCGACGAAAGTGGCTATATTCTTGTGGGCCCAAAGAGTGTAAAGAACAAGAAACGCCTACCTTAACCTCATCTAATACGTTTCCACCATTCGTTTGCATTCCAGCTGCAAACTCATAGTATGATTATTCGGTAACCTTTCACGCATCTATCTGTGCTCCATGGCTCTCCTGGCGTGGAATATCCGCGGTCTCCGTGCTCATAGTGCCCAATGCAGCTGTTACTACGGTCCTATAACCCTCCGGTTCTGTGTTTGCAGGAGACTAAGCTTCGCCCCCACGATGCATTTGCCCTGCATCAATACCTTCCCATACGGTTTGATGTTACACCGGAGGAGGGCTCTCCTGCTCATGGGGGTGTTATGCTCCTCACGCGCACTGACATCTGCGGTCAGCCAGTCTCGCTTACTATTACCTTGCAAGCTGTTGCTATCCGACTTACCCTTCCTGGTTTCTGCTTTA
Source organism: Hymenopus coronatus (assembly GCA_030762935.1). NCBI lineage: Eukaryota > Metazoa > Arthropoda > Insecta > Mantodea > Hymenopodidae > Hymenopus > Hymenopus coronatus. The sequence continues at coordinate 14,713,606 of CM060890.1, forward strand.
CCGTATGTAATGTCTACGTTACGCCTTCATCTATCCTCTGCGCCGCTGACATGCTCCATCTCTTGTCACAGCTCCCAGCACCTTTTATTCTGCTGGGTGATTTTAATGCCCACCATCCCCTATGGGGTTCTCCTAGGGTCTGCGCGCGGGGGACTATTCTTGCTGACCTTTTTGTTCAATTTAGTCTCTCTGTTCTGAACACTGATGGACCTACTTTCATTTCCGATTCTTCTGCCACGCTATCCCACCTGGACCTTTCTGTTTGCTCTGCACAGCTTCCTCACCGTTTTCAGTGGAACGTAGTATCAGACACTCATTCCAGTGATCATTGCCCTTGTATCATTACTCTGCTATCACTCCACATTTCCTCCTCGCGTACGATTTCTCGGCAGCTGTGTAAGTCGAATTCGCTCTTTTCTCCGCTCTGGCTATTTTCAGCGACCACCTGTTCGACTCCGTTGACCACATGGTCGAACATTTCAACTCTGTCGTGACCTCCACTGCCGAGTAGTCCATCCCACGGTCGTCTTCCTACCCTAGACGCTTACCGGTTCCTTGGTGGACTACCGAGTGCCGGGATGCTATTCGTGCTCGTATGAGGGCTCTTCGGGTATTTCGCCATCACCCTACTTTGGAGCATTTAATCAATTTTAAACAAACACGCGCCCGGACACAGCGCATTATTCGAGATAGTAAACGGGCTTCCTGGGCTTCGTATGTTGAAACATTCAATCGCACAACACCTTCATCTGTTGTGTGGGAGAAGCTCCGCCGTGTTGCCGGGAAGCAGACTGGTACTTCCATACCTGGGCTTCTCGTGGGTACTGACACCGTCGTTGATCCGGTTGCTGTTGTAGACGCCCTTGGTAGCACGTTCGCAACTGCGTCCAGCTCCGCCAATTATCACCCAGCGTTTCGTGCCATCAAGGCGGACGTGGAGTCTCAGAGTCTCTCTTTCCGGTCCCTGAATTCCGAGTGCTATAACTCGGATTTTAGCATGTGGGAGCTGGATGTCTGTTTAGCATCCTCTCGACATTCCGCTCCAGGACCCGATGGCATCCATATCGCCATGCTACAGAACCTCTCTTCTGACAGTAAGCACTTTCTCTTGAACCTATACAATCTCGTTTGGGAGGGTGTGTTTCCGACAGCTTGGCGCGAAGCCACCATTGTTCCCATCTTAAAACCGGGGAAGGACCGTAGTCTTCCTTCCAGTTACCGTCCTACCTCCCTCACCAGTGCGGTTTGTAAGGTGATGGAGCGTATGATCAATGGACAGTTACGATGGGGGCTCGAGTCCGAGAAACTTCTGTGCAACACACAGTGCGGCTTTCGTCAATACCGCTCCACGACTGACCACCTTGTATCCCTGTGACTCACATCCTGAATGGTTTTCTTCGGAAGTGTCAAACTGTGGCCATATTTTTCGATGTTTTTTTTTTTTTTTTAAGGAGGGGAAAATCCTCATGGATGCCAGGGAAGGTGGCCCTGGTGTGTCGGACTCTTACCGGCTAAAAACCACCTCCGTCTCCTGCAGCGCTGCGGAACCGCCTCTCAGCATTTCTTCACAGTGCAGCATTCAAGTTTATCCTTCATCTTTTCCTTAGCCTGTAGGACGTTCTTAATCATTCCTGTAATGAGGTACCATATTTCTTTCTTGTGTATCATATTTTGTATTATATTGTCTGGTGATAATTCCATTTCAATAACGTTTAAGGTTTTTGTTCTTATGGCGTTCCATGTTTTACATAATAAAATAGGGTGTTCTGGTGTGTCTATTTCTTTACAATATCTGCATTGTTCAGTCTCAATTATCTTTATTTTGTATAAGTAGGTCCCAAATCGGCCATGTCCTGTTAAGAATTGCGTAAAAAAGTAGTCAACTTCTCCGTGTTGTCTGTTTAGCCATGGTTCAATTTTTGGAATAAGACGTTTAGTCCATTGGGCTGTTTCAAGCTCGTCATCCCATTCTTCCTGCCACTTTTTCATTGTAATTTTCCTTTTCTCTTCTTTTTGTGCTCTATTATGTTCATATTTTTTAAATGTGTGCTCGGTTGCTAATAAATGGAGCGGTATTGTTCCTGCAATCACTTGTATAGCCTTTGTGGATGTTGTGCGATATGCACTTGCTATTCTTATAGCGATCTTTCTTTGAACGCGTTCTATAAGTTTCCTATGTGTTATTTTCTTCATACATTGCTTCCAAGCCGCAGCACAATAAAGTATAATGGAGTTAATAACACTTCCTAGCAATTTCCTCTTTTGTCGGTTAGGACCTCCTACGTTTGGCATCAGTCTGGCCAAAGCTGTGACCACTTTTTCCGCCTTTGCAGATACATACTTCAGATGTTCAACCATACTCATATTATGTCCAATTAAGATACCTAAATATTTTAGGTATTTTTGCGATTTAAGTTCTAAGTCTCCATCCTGTATAATCACTTCTTTGAGAGTTCTCCTCCTTCCCAGGATTACCATTTCGGTTTTGGTCGGAGCCAGGCTCAGTCCTCTAATATTTTTCGATGTGGAGAAAGCTTATGACACTTCCTGGAGGGCTGGCTTACTGCGTACGTTGCATAGTTGGGGCTGCTGTGGCCGCCTTCCAGTTTTCCTCCGGGAGTTCATGAAGGACCGGGTGATTCGTGTGCGTGTGGGCTCCGTTTGCTCTCGTGTTTCTAGTCAGGAGAACGGAGTACCTCAAGGGTCGGTACTCAGCGTCACTCTCTTCGCTGTTGCCATCAATCCCATTGTCGAATGTGTCCCTGCTGGTATCTCCTCCTCCTTATTTGTAGACGATTTTGCAATTTATTGCAGTTCTCGGCGCACGTGTCTTTTGGCGCGTCGCCTACAGGCATGTCTTGACCGTCTACATACTTGGAGTGTTACAAATCGCTTCCGTTTTTTCTTTCGAGAAGACAGTTTGTGTCAACTTCTGGCGTCGGAAACCTTACGCCTTCTCTACATCTTGGGACCGAACCGCTGCCCTTCGCCGAAACTGTGAAGTTTCTTGGCTTGGTATTCGACAGGAAGCTTAGCTGGTCGTCCCATGTCTCTTCTCTGAAGGCCAGATGTGATCGTGCACTTAATATTTTATGTGTTTTATGTGGCACATCCTGGGGAGCAGATCGCACCATGCTATTACAGATTTACCGTTCCTTTGTTCGCTCTAAACTTGATTAAGGGTGCCTTGTATACTCTTCGGCTTCTCCTTCGGTTTTACGACGTTTAAACCCAGTCCACCATCGCGGGATTCGTCTGGCGCTGGGTGCGTTTCCGACTAGCCCAGTTATTAGTTTGTCTGCGGAGGCTGCTGAACCTCCGCTGTCTCATAGGTGTGATCTGCTTCTTTGCAGCTATTCTACCCGCCTCTTTGCCTTGCCAGATCACCCGTCTTTCAGTTATTCTTTGACGAGTCTCTTGACCGTCAATATGCTGTTAGCGCGGTTGCCTTGCTTCCCGCAGGAGTTCGTTTTCGCCTGCTTCTTCGGCTCTTGGATGTTCGCCTACCGCCTGTGTTTCCATGTTGGCATCCATGCCGAAATCAACGACTCCACCTTCAGTCTTCATCTCCGCATTTTTAGAGCTGCAGGCCAGGTATCCCAACCATTGTTTTATTTATACGGATGGTTCCAAGGAAGGCCGTGGTGTGGGATGTGCTTTCGTTTTTAATTCGCGGAGTTATACCTTTCATCTTTTGGGGCAATGTTCGATTTTTACCGCCGAACTTTTTAGTATCTACCAGACTCTTCTTTTTATCCGGGGATAGGATTTAAGGCAGTTTGTTATTTGTAGCGATTCCCTCAGTGCACTACAGGGCCGGCGTGAGCTGTATCCATGCCATCCGTTGATACAGCATATACAGGATCGCCTGCAATCGCTCGCTGACGCTGGCGTCAGCGTGTCGTTTGTTTTGGTCCCTGGTCACGTAGGTGGAGCGGAAACGAACAAGCGGACACAGCTGCCAAGTCTGCAGTTTTATTGCCTCATGTTTTTAGCACCACCGTTCCTCCAGGTGATGTTCGTGTTCACCTGCGCCGGGCCATTCTTTCGCGCTGGTTCGCGGAATAGTCCGGGGTGCGTGACAACAAACTGAGGGCGGTCAAGTTCCTTCCTGTCCCCTGACTACTTCCTCGCGTGCAAGTCACCGCGATGAGGTGGTTTTAGCGCGACTGCGTATCGGGCATTGCCGTTTTAGCCATCAGCACCTTTTACGTGGGGAATCCGCACCTCAATGTGCTTCGTGTAACGAGCCATTGACGGTGCGTCATCTTTTATTGGAGTGCCACCTTTATACTGTTCTGCGTGCATCCCTGTGTCTTCCTACTGACATCCCCAGCCTTTTTGGCGATAACCCTGTGTCTTATGACGCCCTTTTTAATTTTCTCCGCCGCTGCGGGATGTACAGTAGGGTTTAATTTTATCTCTGGGTTTTAGTTTTTACCGAGTTATGTTTTCAGTCCCTGATTTTTAGACTGGCTTTCGTAGCCTTTTTATGCTTTCCCTGGTTTTAAACCTTGTGTGGTACTCCTGTTTTAGTGGTTTTTATGCATTTTAATATTTAGCTCTTTTATTTACGCTAGGGCGCTAATGACCTTTGCAGTTGTGTGCCCTAAAACCATATTACCTACGTACCCTCTTAGACTGTCTCAACACAATTGATATACTGTCGTCCAGCGCAAATTCTTAGACTGAGCATCATAACATTTCTTCTAGTGTCGGCCCGCACGATTTGTTCGCCTGAGCATCATTACAGTTTTTGTGCTTTCGACCGGCGCAATTTCTTAGACTGACAATCATTACATTATTTATACTGTCGTCCCGCGCGATCAATTAGACTATATCTCGTCCCATTTCTTATGACGTCAACCCGCGCGATTTCTTAGACTGTGTCTCACCACATTTCTTATACTGTCGTCCATCAAGAATACTTAGACTGAGCAACATCATATTCCTTTTACTGTCGTCCCGCGCGATTACTTGGACTATGTCTCGTGAGATTCTTATAATGTCGTCCCGCGCGATTTCTTAGACTGCGTCCTATCACATTTCTTATACTATCCTCCCGTGCAACTTCTTAGACTGTGTCTTGTCCCATTCCTTACACTGTCGTCCCGCAAGATTTCTTAGACTGAGCATCATCACATTTCTTAAACTTTACACCGCGCAATTTCTTAGACTGTTTCTCATCATAATTCTTATTCTGTCGGCCCGCGCGATTTCTTAGACGGTGACTCATCACGTTTCTTATACTGTCGTCCCGCATGAGTCTTTAGACTGTGTCTCATCACATTTCTTATACTGTCGTCCCGCTCGATTTCTTTGACTGTTACTCGTCACATTTCTTATAGGTACTGTCGTCCTGCACGATTTCTTAGACTGAATCTCGTCACATTTCTTACACTGTGTCTCATCGCATTTCTTACACTGTCGTCCCACGCGATTTCTTAGACTCTGTCTTGTCACATTTCTTATTCTGTCACCCCGCTCGATTTCTTAGACTGCGTTTCATCTCATTTCTTATACTGTCGTCCAGCGTAATTTCTTAGAATGTGTCTCGTCACATTTCTTATAGGTACTGCCGTCCCGCACGATTTCTTAGACAGAGCATCATCACATTTCTTACACTGGACGTCGCGCAGTTTCTTAGACTGTGTCTCATCACATTTCTTATACTGTCGTTCCCCACAATTTCGTAGACTGTGTCTCGACACATTTCTTATACTGTCGTCTCGCACGATTACTTAGACTGTGTCTATTCACATTTCATTTACTGTCCTTCAACACGATTATTTAGAATGAGCATCATCACATTTCTTATACTGTCGTCCCAGCGCGATTTCTTAGCCTGAGCATCATCACATTTCTTATCCTGTCGTCCCGCGCGATTTCTTAGACTGTGTCTCGTCACATTTCTTATACTGTCGTCCCGCACTATTTCTTATACGAAGCATCATTACATTCCTTATACTTTAATCCCGCGCGATTTCTTAGACTGTGTCTTGTCACATTTTTTATGCTGTCGTCCCGCGCTTTTTCTTAGACTGTTCATCCGATTTCTTATACGTGCATCACTTATATACCAGAACATCCTAATATTGCCCTCCTTTTTGATTGGCTGAATAAAGGCGCGCAACTTAGCGTTGTCAGGTGACTGGGAATTTTCTTTATTTTCCATCCATGTTACCATTTTCTACAATGAGAAATTCACTCTATCCAAAATTTAAGGGGCTGAACCTTCCTTCCTCCTAGGGGTTGTTACTTGTGTCCTTAATGCTCTAAAATTCTTGTTATTTTTAACAAAGCCTAGAGGGAAACAATGTGAGCTTATACATGCTAAGCTTCTGTTTTCTACTGAGCAGATATTTCTTTAATTAAATGTGTACAAACTAATGATTGAACTAGAAATGTATGCATCATACTAATACGCAGTCACAGTTTGTTTAAAAATATTCCAATTGATATGAATGAATGTCTACATGTTTTTCAATGATATGGCAGCAAAGCAGCTGCAGTAGGAGACAATTAGACGAGCAGTCATCTGTGATGTGCTCATATTGTTTAACAAAAATGATTTCCACAGATATGAAAAGCAGTATTAAAAAACTACAACATTTATTGTTGATAACAAAGTTAAAGGGATAAAGTCTCTTGAAATCAAAGCCAAAGATGAAACTTCAGTAGACTAAGACAGTGATGATGACAAATGAGAAGAAATGCATTTAATTTCAGAAATAAACTAAGAGAAAACAAAATAGAAATAATAGCTTCAGGTCAGGACAGAAAATCAGTTGTTTGGCCTTTAATGGGAAATACTGATGAACTTTCCTTTCCTAGAATATTTGCAGGCCAGTCTTTAGATATGTCCAAAGAACATCTTGGTTAAAGTGATCGCCATAAATCTGAAGGAAGACAAGCAGATCTTCGATACTAAGTAAACTCTTGTTTACTGGAAAAACAAAAATAGAGAGACAATTTGTAGCCAATTTGAGTTGTGTTTGAGGAAAACAAAAAGAACTTCCAGCAAAATGAATGCTTGTAATTTACTAAATATAAATTTGTTAATAATTTAATTAAAGTTGATATCGACCATCGATTCACCTGATACATTTGTTCCAGTCCAACAGTCTTGAAGAAAAAGAAGAAAGATTTAATAGCAATGATAAAACATTTAAGAAAACAACCTTTTTAGTCACACTATCTGCAGCAGAAAATTGAAGGTCTGTACTGCTTTCATCATTATACTACATAAAAAACAATAAATTGACACCAAAAGAAGCACTTGAATTGACCAACAATGAAAGCAAAGTTATTAATTAGAAATGATCCTCTTATGTAAGCTAGATACTTTAATTAAGGTTACAGCATAGGTACACACTACTTGAATCACCTAAAACTTGCATAGTAAATATTTTAGAAATGGAAAGTGCTATTGATGTGCGGTTTTCACAGCATTGATTGGTAGTCAGGGGTTATAAAGCCCTTAAATAGATTTTAATAGTACTTAGAAAGTGTATTTTTTTCAAACATACAATTTTTAAACAGAACAATACCTATTTACCTCAGCAAAATAAACATAGGGTAAATTAGAATGTCAATTGGTGTTTGCTGCAGTTTTACAGATCTCTTGAATCACTGCTTACAAAATACAGCTCCAGCACGTAGCAGGTGGTAATATCATTGTACCTACTGATCTGGGCTCAAATGATAAGCATGAAGTATGTTGTAACCTTTTTGATATATACAGTTTTTTGTTTTTTTTTACATTTGTATTCTTTTTTAGTTGAACATCCTTTAACCAGTTATCATAGTCTGATAGTGTGATGTATATTTGGTTGCTTTATTGCAATGTTACGTTCAGTATAATGTCATCCTGCACCATTACTTCTTAGTTTCTCTACCAATTAATATGTCTGTCAGGTAGAGAAGCTATCCTATTCCACCCTAGTTTGATATTGATATTTCACCAGAAATACATGTTTTGAGGGCCTCTGAATCAAAAAATCATATTTTGTGTTCCACCCAAAATTGGATATTCAGTTTTCCCCAGAAGAATTTTCCAAAAAGAATTTTCCAGATGTCTGTGTCTGTCTGTGCATGTGTGTCTGAGGACAGCATAACTGAGACATGAAAAGTCAGTTAAATACTAACATTGGTATTTAAATTCAGTACATTCCAAAGATGGGGTATGAAGAATTCTGAGGAAAATCCCTCAACCCCAAACTATCCTATATAAGGTATTTGGTGGGAGTTTTAGATTTTCTCAAAAATAGCTGTAACAATTTTATTTAAAATAACATGTATTTTTACTTAACAAATAGAATTTATATACTGAATTTTGTGGAAATAGCCATTGAAGTCCACTTCATTTTGATTCACTTTTGCATAAATGATAAACTGTAACAGCAGATAACATCACAAAAATGTACATCTCATCATAACACCCAATTTCTGTTACACCTACACAGTTGTTTTGTAGAGGTAACCCTATCTGAGATATTCCTTGTTATTGGGTTTAAAATGTTTAATACTTAAGCATTTGTCAGAAGGGAAGGCAATATTTGCTTTTATTCACCTTGGTCATTCTAAGAGTGGGGAGTTTCAATTGCATGATATAGTGACTGGTGTTTAAAACATTTGACTGCAGTATTCCCTATTTCCCTTCTACTTATGGGGAACTAAGTAATAAAGTCAGTTCTGCAAATGTTTATCTCTATTAGCATGAAGTAGAGAAGATAAGCTTTTTTTAAAAATAATCTGTTACAGAATAGATAGGGAGTCATATGAGTGAAACGTATAATATATTTTTTAAAGTTATTCATAGCTCATTTTTCAAACATTTTCGAAAGTAAAAATCCTGACTGTTCATTATCAAATTGACAAGCATATTAAATTTTTAAATATTTGTTTGTATTCCTAAATCTTTAAAAATGTCATTATCCTTTCTTTGTCCTCTGTGCTTGTAAAAGTACTGTGAAATTCTTTTATTACATTAATAATATGCTGCTACTCCTTTAACAAAAATATGAGGTCACAGCACAACTGTCACATAACCATGTTTGGTAACATAAATATTTATGGAACGCTTTTACCACGAGGAGCATATCAAAGAGAAATCTGAATGTCACAGAAGCTTAAGTAACTGTCAAACATAGTAGTAATAGATACCATGGCTCCATGGTGATGATTATTAAGGGCTTCATAGGTAATCAGCCATGTAATTTAATGGTCACTCAATGTGTTACATTCAAAAGACTTTCTCTACCAGCTATTCCGTATTTTGATTATGGGGAAAATGATCATTGGCAAGAGTATCGATAAAACATTCAACTGTACCTTAGGTAACATTTCCCTTTGAGACAAAGTTCACTTGTGAAATGGATCCCATGCATAGATGAGCCATCATTTAAAACATAAATATCTGAATTGGTATACTCAAAATGGTTATTTCCATTTTTGTGCAGACTACTAATTAAAATTACCAATATTAACACCCTTTCAATACGATGAATTTCCAAAACGTATTGGTCTCAATTTACTTTTGACATATACATATTGAATTGAATCATAATTCCTTAGACTTTATGTCTGAATTTCTAATTGTTTTATGATGTGATAAAACATTAATACCATAGATGGCTAACTATAAATGATTGGACTCACATTCCACTTCCAGCGATAGACGCGACTCCAAGCATTCACACAGCAGGGCACAGATTACGTAGCTCAATCACTAAAGCATCCTGCCCTGCCCACTCACCAAACCATCCATTCCAGGGTTTCGGCCACTTTTCTCAAGTTTATAGCTAGATCAGAAATCTTTGGAGTAGTTCCAGCTTTTCTTCAAGAAATATAAATACCACTCTGAAGCTTCTTATCTGACTGCAGCCCCAAGAAAAACTTTATCTGCTCTTATTATTTCATTGTTCACTTGAGAATTCTTTGTTTGTTTGCCAGTTGCCTTATATTCTTATGTGTAATAAATAAATAAATATTTATTCAACAATGTCCATCAGTGGTGATGACAGCCTACTTAAAAATCTGATGTGTTCCATTCACATGAGTTTCTCTACATCTCTGCAACAAATTATTGTTAAAAAGCTTATGCTTGTATTTACTTCATGCTAATCAAGAAAAGAAGAAAAGAAAAAGAAAAAAAAAAAAAAAAAAAAAACTAGCAGGAATAGTCTTATTACTTGCTTCCTTGAAAGTAGAAGCGAAATAAGGGAGTAACATTGGTTAAAGTGATAGTCAAAAGCTGGTTTCAATGTAACTGAAGTTCCTTTGTTTGTCAATTCCTGTATGAGGAAAGTATGTTTTTCACAGCTGAAACCAAAAACAAGGAATATTTCAAAAACAATCAACTCCACGAAAAGAAATGTATATAACATATTGTGTGTTTTAAAGTGCTCTACATTTGTTGTGTGGTAAGTTTTTGTCCATCTCTTATGGTTTAACAGTTATACAAAATTCCATAAAATTCACCTGGAATAAAGTAGTCTTCAGAGGCTATTCTCAAAAAGTTCAAAATATACATTTTATTTGTCAGGTAAATATCTTTAATATATGATATTTTAATCAAAATCGTTAGTGCAATTTTTTTAGAAAATCAAAATTTTCGAAAAAAGTTCCATGTAAAGGGTAGTTTGGGGTGAGGGGATTTTTCTCAAAATCTTCACGTTGCATCCTAGAAGGTACTAAACTTAAATATCAAGTTTGGTATTTTACCGACTTTTCATTTTTGAATTATCGTGTTCACAGACACACACACACACACACACACACACACACAGACCTTTTTCTGAAAATACTTTTTTTTGGATACAGGGGACCCTAAAATATATATTTCCGGTGAAATCTTGGTATCGAATTTGTTGGTGGAGTGCAATACCCTTTCTATACACTATGTATATAGTACATGTAGAGAAAGTAAAAATTGACATTCCTACACTTTCGTTCTTCTTTTTCTTTCCTTATTTATCTTTAAAAATAGAGAGTGCTTGGATGGAGAATTTACCAAAATAAATTATACCACAGTAATGATAAAACCATATTATTCAAAAGTTAATGACAAAGCTATACATTATTACTTTAAAGCTATGCATGACAAAAACCCGAGGAAAGTTATACAACTTTAGGAATTGACTGCCTCCAAGTTTGAGTGGTCAGCAACTTCTCATCCAGACGTCCTAGGTTCTATTCCCAGCCGAGGCGGGCGATTTTTCTTTAACTGGAATCATTCCCTATCCCCCAGATTCTGAAAGTATGTGTGTGTTTTTGAAGAAAATAAAATGATTAAAAAATTCAATGTTTATGAACCTACAATCAATGTGTTGTTTACAAGTCCCTACACACCTAGCTGTGCAGACGAGTTAAAGTGTTATGCAATGAAGAAGTCTGGTGGAGGGCAAGAGACCCCCAAGGTAGCGCACAATACATTGGTTGTAGTGGGAAAACAGTGAGATTTAAAGCAGCTATAATTACGTAATAAGGATACCTGAGTAGGAAATAGTTGCAACAACATGTTCTTTATGATCGTCAGCATCTATGCACAGGGATTACAGCTTGAATGTCCTATTGGGAGTTGAATAAATTCACTTCATTGACTAAACGGAATTTCATCCCACAACTGAACAAAATGAAAGTAAATGTTATCATTGAACTTGAATATCGCACACCTGAATTTAAAGTGTTTTACAAACAGGATATAAGCATCACAGAGAGCATAAATTACCTTTAATTCCGTTTTCTCAGTTTCTTCTCAGTGATTACATGAATACTTTCTCCTTTTTACTTTAATGCACAAAAACGTCAACAAGAATTATAAAGAGGGCTTGTTAAGAGTGTCTGTGTAGTAAAATGGTCAAAATGCTGAATTAAAAATGAAAAATATGCTGGGTTCAAATCTAGGCTGATGAGGCTATTCTTATTCCCCACCCTCAAGAGCCTGGAAATATGAATGCGACACTGAATGTGTGTTAATCGAAAAGTACAGTTTTAATGTACATCTCAACAATTTAAGCAGTCGTTATAGAAGGTCAAAGTGGTAATGCAAGGATATTACCTAAGTCAATATATAAATAAATAAAAACAAACAAATAAATAAAATGATTTACCAGAAAAAAATGTGCTACTGGATCTTCAGAGATAGTTTGTACAGTATAAAAATAAAATAAACGTGAAATTATTCCTCTTCAGTAAACTATACTCAAAACCTTGAGTAAAGATTTTCTATCAGTATTTGTGGTATATTTGAGTTAGATAAGATAGGTATATTAATATGTGCACAATAGGAGACTATGATCTGTGCTTCCTGAAATAATTTATAAACAAATCTAAAATTAGAATATATTATTGCTTAATATTCTTTATGTTCTAGCACTTTTGCAAAATTCCTTTTTGCACTCTGTGGGGTTGTGTTTCAGTCTGAATTTACAAATTTGAAAAACTAACTTAATCAAGATTTCTGGTATTTTTTTTTTTTTATATAGGACAAATTAAAATATTGAATCTAATATATTAGCGTTGCCTTCTAATGCTAATGAAACATATACAAAATACTTACAAGAATGAAATTATTGTTGTTGTTACCTTTGTCAGATAAGAAAGGAAACTAAATACTGAAGGAACTGTGTCAAGGTTTAGCATATCTTGCCTTTATTCTCATGGAAACAATTTTTCGCAAAATGCACTGAGTATAGTCTGTGTTATTTTGTTACGTCTCAGAGGATCTGACAAATAACTCAATAATTCTAGTTTAAGTATTAGGAACCTCAAATAAAGTATCATTCGCTTAGTGACTGAGAAAACCCACAAGAATAAATTGGAATGAATTTGGAACACAAATGTTACAATCTATTCTTACAGATGAAAAGTGGTCTCGGAATCATTTTACCAGTGGTTGGTACAATTATGCAGCATAGAAATGCACCATGTTAATTATTAAACCCTAATACCGTTAAACCACCTCACTTTTAAAGCCTGTTAAGCATACTGAACATATGGCAAAAAGCCTTTTCTGCCTTCCACCTGCCTATGCGCAAGAGGTTTCAATTAGCAACAGCATACCAGCACCAGCCTATGTAATATAATTCCAAGGTCTTTGGTTGTTTCATAAGTTAAAGCCCCTGATATCACCATAGACATTAAATGGGGCTATATTGAATGAGGTAATTAAAAAAAAAAACTTTAGGAATTACAAATATCAAGTAAAATATAAAAGAAAGGAATATAAATTACCTGCTTACAGCACAAACGAACAGTTTTAAAGCAAAATAAAATCAATACAACCACTTGTGATATCTTGATATTAATAAAATGAATTTAAATAGTTACTATTATAAATCATACACTATCATTTTATCATTTCGATTGTGGATTTTAAAGTGTCTGTAAATTTAATTCAGAAAATCTGTGTTTATGTAGGGTGCTTGGCAATTCCTAGCTTGGATATAAAATTATCATATAAACTGTTGAAATGATTATGGTGTGAAATTTTAATCAATTAATAGCAACTTTTACTAAATGCAAAGTAAAACCACTATAAATTTATCAACCATAAATTGGTATTTATTTTACTAGAATTTTTGCAATAATGTAGCTACAATTTAAAAACTATATTTATTATCACTCTTAGCACATTAATAGGCATGTTACGAGCAAATACATGAATTGTAAACTGAAATATTAATATTCAGGGCATATTTTATTACTACTTCTGTTGCATATGTAGCAATTATTTTCAGTGTTAAAATATCTTCTGTAGTAGCGTGAAGCTCTAGAGAAAATTATACCTCATCTTCGAAATGCCTAAGCATCCCACAGAAGGGTATGAACTTGTAAGGCAAATAATTGGGTCACTGAGCGGCTGAACTAAACCTATAACAAGCTAAGGAGTCACACAAAAAATATTTTAGACTGACGTAATTGGTGTGTTAAAATAACAAAAAGATGCTCACAACCAAAGTTAAAAAGAGTATGAAGTACCACACCTCATACAAGTAATAACTAAATAGCAAAATACAAGAACATTGAGTAGTGTAAGAATGAAATAATGAAGGTAGCAAATAAACTTTTATGAAAATGCTACATATTATGAGGTACTAGTTATTCAGAACTATTCAATTTTCTGCAGAGAAAAATTAAACACTAGTCCATAATTTTTATTGCTTTTTTTAGACATTAAATGCTAATGTCAATATTTACTGAAAATCTTTGGTTCTGACACCAAAATTGCAAATGTATAGGAAAAAAATTAAACCACATGCTAGCAGTTCTATTTTGATTAAAAGCAAATTGAGATACTTAAAAGCTTATTACATTATGATAAGGCTCCAAAGAACCATTGCAGAGAAAAAATTATGTGCCAAACTTAACATTCATTTTTCATAATGAATATTATGCATTAGATTAATGGCATAAGTCACACAAGGCCTGAAAAATTAATCATATAATCTCTAATTCAATATTTTCTATGCAACATGTAAAGAGTTTTATTCCTAACAGAATAAACACACCTGGATTTTAAAGCTATATGAATATGAAACAGTTATCATGTCAGTAATATTACAAACAATAATTTACTAAAAGTTAGATACATATATTCAATGTAATATTTAGCTATAATTCTTAATTCTATAACTTTTACATAATCATTGCCTTCATCAAATAATGCACTATATTTTACCTACCCTTCTACAGTTTTTTTCTTTGATGGTAGTAACCATAGTAGTTTTGGAATTGGAAGCATCCTTTCAAATAAATAAAAAAAAAAATAATAAAAAAAACAACAATAATAATAATAATAATAATAATAATAATAATAATAATAACAATAATAATAATTAAAATAATGGCAATTTCCTTATTGTAATTCCAATCATTGCAACAAAATTTGTGAATATAAAACAAGACTTTAAAAATTATTTTAGCTCATGATTAGTTCAAATTTAGCAGTTGACTTTATACAGTTTAGAAAAATTAATCCCTACACAAAACTCATATCTTAACATTTTTATGGTTTTACTATTCTATACACATGTAGACTGATCCATTAATTATTGTTGTAATGGCAGAGCAAATTAAGTAACCCTAAGTGTAATTACATTTAAGGGTTTTTGTGCATAATATTTTGTATTCTATAAACCATATCATTTAAAATTCCAAAAACCTTATGCTATTTTAGACAGTGGGTAAATGTAACTATTTAAATATAAATTATTGTCTGTTCTTGTTGGCCTACTAGTAAAGTGGAGTTCTTTCTATAAAAAAATCTAAATTTTTAGATAAAACATGTCTTAATGAATTACTTATTTGTATAATTATAATTGCATAATCTCAAATTGTTTAAAAGTCATTTATTTGACATTTTGATAGGTACACATACATTAATTTTAAAATCATTGTTGATACTTATGATTGCAAGATCCCCAGAATGATATTCTGTATCTAATAATGGTGTAAATGTATTTTAATATTATAGCAAATTTTAAACCTGTGTATGAGAACTTTATCTTAGTCTCCAAACCTCAGAAATTTCTCGTGAAGCTTCTTACCTAATACGAAAATGTGCCTTTTATAAGGCTTGAGGTTTGACATTTTGTCCTGAGATTTATTATGCTTATTTTTATAACCATAATATTTGAAAATGTGGACAGTGAAGAACTTCTGCATTCTCAAGTAAGGCATAAAAATTACTAAATTAATTTCAATTTTCATTACTGTTTTACGAGGTAGTTTAGTACTACTTCAGCATTTCACTTGTACCAGTCATCCTATTAACAAAGAGTTTTATTTTTAACAAACTCTAGACACTTCTAAGACCATACTAATCTTCACAAAAAGTAATTTATGTGTATCTTCCAACATAGCAGTTCACCATGTGTCATTTTCTGGAACTCATAGCCAGTCCTATATCTGAAACAAGTATAATACATTGATTAGTACACAAATAATAACAACAATAGTTGTTATTGTCAGGGGTAAACTCTGCCAACCAGACTGCTAGAAAGACAGACAGAAATACTTCAGGAAATTTGTGAGAAATTCAATTTTAGAATGTCAAAACTTGAATCAACTTTTTAAAACATTAATAATTAGAATGTAGTTATCCATGGCTTCTGGGGTAATTCTTGCCTACAAAGAAGAGGCAAGCATGTGAAATGTTAATAGAGGAAAAGCAATGCATAATGTGCTAGGCAGAAAGGAAATGCAATCATCATCAATATCATCATCATGAATTAGAAGTTCAGAAGCGTGCTTTAAATATAATAATGCCTATATCAAATTGTATTATAAAGGTATACATTTTTTTCTCAACCACCTGTGCTTGAGAAAAACATGTAATTTGCCAGATGCTGTGTGAACTTGCATACCAGGTTACCCTGTCATGGCGGACGCTGTCAATGCGAAATGCCAACATGCACATTTAAAATCCACTACGTTTATGCAACATTAGCAAGTATTTGGTACTATTACTTTTTCAAACTTGAATTGTTGCCCATTATTTTAAGAGTATGTTCTTATTTTAATCAGTTTGCAATATAAAGAAAGACTGTGATGTAGGTTATGTTTGTTCATCTAATATAACACTTTTTGTTCAGAAGGGAAGTAAAGCCGTTGGTTCTGTGTTGTACATTTAGGGCACGTAAAAGAACATCAAGCCTCTGAACAAAATTAAGCGGTCTTTTACACCCAATTTAGAATGGGACACTGAGAACCACAGTAATTAAAGAGTATCCATAAATAACATGCCATTTACATTTATTTTATTTTACCACTTTCTGCATCTTTTATTAATTAATGTGCGTGTCGTACATTTAGGGCGCGTAAAAGAACATCAAGCCTCTGAACAAAATTAAGCGGTCTTTCACACCCAATTTAGAATAGGACACTGAGAACCACAGTAATGAAAGAGTATCCATAAATAACATGTCATTTACATTTATTTTATTTTACCACTTTCTGCATCTTTTATTAATTAATGCGCGCAACTTTTTAAATATTTAATGATAAATAGGCACAGTTTATTGGCTTTATTTACAAGAGTTGCATTCGCGTCATTTATCGTCATTTTTGCGATAGTTCTTGGACTTTCTGAGCTTTGGGGAACTTAGAACTGCTAGAATTATATAAATAAACTGTAATTTAATAAAAATAAATTACAAATTAACAGAAATGGTAAGAATAAAACGAAGCAGTTCAACAATGAAATTGTATATCAAACATAATTTCAAATATGGCGCAGCATCCACAGAATATGACGAAAATGATGAGACGTTCTCTCAGGCGTACTAGCGCCTCCAACTGTTCTCCATAAACGAGCTGTTCTCACACGGCAGCCAGCGGAAACGTATACGAGTGCAATTATAAGAAAACAGTAATAATACAGAAAAACAAAGGGGGAAGAAAATGGTAAATAAAATTAAGGTATACAGTGCCGGAGTCCCGATCAGACTCCGGTACTGCATTATAAAAAAAAATTTAAAAAAATCGGTCAATGGAGTTGAACGGGGATATTTAAAACCATGTCTCCCTCTGGAAAATAAAATTGAAATTGGCAGCAGCTTTTGATTTATTTACTGATAGCACTGCCAACACTACAGAAATATATCGTCAGAGGATATTCCGCTTATCATATCTTGAATCTAATCCTATGTAATTAATATGAACTTAAGTCTGTTTAGTTTTTCAAGCAATGTATAGAGCCGGTTACTATGTAAATAGTATCTTCAAAGCATATTACATATTTTGTACGTAGGTTGGTTTTCCGTCAGCGTCTCCTCTCCGACTGTGCTGCTACCTCTAGGATAATGTATGTAAATAAGCTTTCAAACGAGTTAAAATCAATTGTTTATTAATTGCCATTTGTCGGATTTACAGAACGCTAATAGCGTCTGATTTATTTCCTTTAATTGTATACATAAATCCGTAAAGCTGGATTCAGAAGGGTGGCCGACTAGTGATATGCAAGCGACGTTTGAGAAGAAGAAATATGAATGTAATGCACTTCCTAAAGGATGGCAAAGAGAAGAGGTTATTAGGAAGTCTGGCCTTTCTGCAGGAAAAGTGGACGTATATTATTACAGGTGAATTATCATTTAGTGCAACTTTATGTTAGAGAATGTCTAACTTTCTTCAGCTACATCAACATCATTATCGCTAAGCAAGATGCCTGCGAATGCTTATGCCCGTTTTCATTCTTGTGGGAAATGAGTTAACCACATTGAAGTTTTATAATATTTCTAATAAACATATTTATGTTTATTGTGATAAACATGTGCTTTAATGCGACGGTCTTTTGGCATTTTAAATAGATTTAAATGTTATAGCAAATAGTGTGGAACAGATTCTTGCAGTTTATAATGTATTTTTGGTAATTATTTACAAGTTAGGCCGCTAACTCTCTCCGCTGCGACTTATGCCAGTTTTGCACTCTAACGGGATCGGTGTGGTTAGGGGTGGGGAGATGGTTTAAAAAATTAATGTTGCTACCTTCTTTCTATTATCTCTTTACAGCTATCACCTCTTTCTCTTCTCTGTTTTTCTTTCTTTTCGTTCTTATTCTACATACTATCCTGATTTCCATATTCCCCAACTCTCAATTTCAGAAATTATCTTTAGACTCGATCTAGGTACCTTTGGTGTTGTACTCTATCACGCTATCCACTGCGCTGTTAGGAGTTGTTGGAAATATCGATGAGGACCTATCACGATATAAAATTAAAAACCTAAATTTATATACACACACTAACCCAAACGGATTGGAACCTAATCTCGCGCTAAATTTGAAACTCACAGGCTTTGAAATTGTCTTCATAAATACAAAGTCAATCAATCGCACATAGTTTCATTCGATTTTAGAGCGGCCGAAGTTCTGCATAATAAAATTTACTGAACAGCTGTATCTGCGTGAAACATACTCGTCATACATCAGCACAGCGTCTAGCAACAAATGCCGGTGTTGCATACCACAACACTAATCGACTGCCGCCGACAATGAAACTCGGGTTTTAGGCCCTTTAGTGTGTAGTATTATTATATATTTACATTGCAAAAGTACTACAAGACTTCTTTATTCATATTCTACTCCTTCTAGGCAGCATACTTCATAAATATTCACCAAAAAGAGGATGGCTACGCGCACGTAATAAATTAGCGTCTGGCTTAATTACGGAGTTTTTCCGATAAAAAAAATTGGTGAAAACGTAACAAGTATATACTAAACTTACAGGCAAACCACAATTTGTTTAATTTCTAGAGCGGCCAAAGTTCTCTATAATAACCGTATTTTTTATTTACAGATATGATACCTTTGTTTCAGATTTGGTGGTAGTTAACTTTAGTCGTATTTGTTCCATAGTTTATCCAAAAAGGTGATGGTACTGTAACTGTGCAATATAAGCGTTATTGCATCCGTGGGAACAACTTAGAAAATAGGTTTTTTGTGCGCGGAGATAAGTAAGAGAGAAGAATGAAAGCAAAAGTCAAACATGTCTTGCTTTCCTTTCTGTTTGCCTGTTTCATTTTTGTTCCAGCTTACAATACACACGTGGAATGTGTTTGTTCAAATATCACCACCATAAACATATAATTTTGGAGCAGGATCTGAAACTTTGCAGCATCCTCTATTGGAGTGCATGGGTTAACTTCCATACATTGTATAGCTCCATAAGTTGGCCATCAAGGAGGGAAGTATTGTGTTTCTTGTTGTAAAGATGTTGTGCATTATTGTTCGAGTCGGACTATCTGATGAGATGGAAAGGAAACTTAAGAATCAGTATTTATTTGTATTTATACTAGTAATAGTAGTAGCAGTATTGGTGTGTTTATATGCATATAAACATATTACTTAATTACTTATATTATTATTGTTATTATTAAAGGTGGTGGTGGGGCATTTACACTCAGTATTTTCACTCACTTCTGATGTTGCAGTTTTTAACTGAATATTGATATTACTTGAAGTTGAAGCTTGAGATTCGAACTGGAATACACCACTGTAATTACTTTCTGTAACTTCCTGGTCAAAAATCTATTCATACTGACAATCCAATACTCACTGATAAAAAAATTGATGTGTTCCATTCACATAACTTTCTCAACATCTCTGCAACAATTTTTTTTTTAAAAAGCTTATTCTTCTATTTAATTCATGCTAATTGAGAAAAAAAATAGCAGAAATGGCCTTATTACTTTCTGCCATGTAAGTAGAAGGGAAATAAAGGATTATTATAGGCTAAATCGACAGTCAAATGTTTTAAAAGCTGGTGATTGAAGTTCCTTTGTATGGCCAGGACAAATTCCCGTTGGAGAACAGTATAAGTATTTTAAAACTGAAACCAAAACAGGGAATATGTTGCTTGTCTTTTCAATGAGAACAGTAATCGTAATAAAAAGGAAAAATATACTTCTTGGCAGGAAGGATTTGTTCTGTAACGAGCCAGAGAAGTATTTAATGAGAGGGGGGAAATCTCCTCCCATAGTGATCAGAAATGTGCTCATTGCCCACACTGCTGGCCTCTCGCAAAGCCTACTATGAGTCAGCTCATTCCTCTTGTGCTTCAGACTTGACTCAACCCACTTTGGTGATTATGGGCTGTCCATGTACTCGTTTAGCTCTACGGCAGTGAGCTTGCAGAGACTTAACTGACTCCTGCATTCTTTGACTTTGGAGTGTGGGGAAAAGAGAATTAGGGCTGGTGAATAAAATTGTTGTATTTTATTTTCAAATTAAACATTCTGGGAGCCGATGAATATTTTTTGGTACTGAGGTGTTACAGCATGAGATTAATTGATTATCAGCGGTTAATGACAATTTTATGCATTTTAGAATTGTAACATATTGCATAAACATATCTGGAAATGTGAAAAATTCTTCAGTCTTCTAACATAATAAAATAAATGATTTATAGGTATCAGCTATGCACATGAATACATAGTTTATTGAAAAAGGTCTCTCTTTTGTGATCAGAAATGAATCACTATTAAGTTCTGCGTAAGAGACGTGCAGTTTTATGAATTATATATTAGCAGTCAACAACATGGACATTTAAATGGATTCAAGTCCAGCTGAGATGTACTCCATTTTGTAATTAAATAAACCATATATGTGTTTAGAGGAAGAAACAACAGGGAAATACAGAACAGAACAAAAATAAAAAAAAAAAAAACAATTACTTAATAGACAAAAAAATCACTCCGATTTTACATGTACACTTTTATTTCTCATGGTCAATTGCAATGTTATGTTACAATTCGATAAATTTTTGGTGCTGTGAACAAGTAGCATGTCATCAACAATACAGGGATCCAGTCTTCTTCAACAGTCGGTGAGTATCAAAACAGTTGTACTGAAATTTCATTTGCAGGATGCTGGAATGCATCCAAGGGACATTCAATATATCCTTAGAAAAAGATAGATCAAGAAATTATTTTTTTTTTTTTTTTTTTCCAAATAACTTCTTTTTAGTTTGATACATTTATCCCAGTTTCTCCAACTGTTTTAAGCCTTCCAAAGAGTAAGATTTTGGAGGGTCATCAAAATAGGCATCTGTCTGGCAGATGACATCTTCGTTAGACTTGAATCGTTTTCTGCTGAGCCACTTTTACAAGTTTGAAAATAAAAAAACGTCACTAGGAGCCAAATCTGATGATTACAGTAGATGTAACAATTTGTACCTTAATTCTACAATTTTTGCCAGTAAAACTGCATAGATATGCACCCTTGCATTATCTTGATAAAAGAGAATCTTTTTCTTTGCCAGATGATTTCTCCATTCAACCAGTGCAATAACGATGCATAATACTCCCTATTTATCATTTTTGCTTCCTGCAAGTAATCAATGTAAATGATTCTGTGTGCATCCCAAAAAACCTTGTCTTCTTTAAAATGCCACTGTTTTGAGTCTTCTTTCATCTCTGAAGTGTAGTAGTGCATCCAGTTATGTATCGATGCAGAAACTCATCTGGATTACGATGGAAAAATGCCAAACCAGCTTTTGAATTAATCACATGATTGCATTTATTCTCTATCGATAGCAAATGTGGCACCCATCTTGCAGGAACCTTTGTCAGACCTAATTTTTGGTGCAAAATTGAGAACACTATACTTTGTGATATGTCTGTGGCCTCTGCTATTTTGCAAACTTTGATTTGTTGATCACTCAAAACCATTTCGTGGATTTTGTCAATTTCAGAGGAAGTCACTTCTACTGGACCTCCGGAACAATGTCCATCATTTGTGGATGTACGGCCAAATTTAAATTCATTTATCCAAATTAAATTGTTGCAAACGCTGGAGCAGATGTGCCATGAACTTCATCCAACTCTGCTTTCATCTCTTTCGATATTAAGCCTTTTAAATACAAGTGTTTAATCATTACACTAAACTCATAGATTTTTTACCTTAGAGAAAGAGAGAATGAAATTATTAAAACGATTGTCTTAGTTGATTACATCCAATGAGGTTCGTGCAGATTGTGTTATGAAAATATTAACTTGATGTTTAGGTAAAGAAGATTCTTTTTTCTTTTTTTCCCCCCCTTCATTTTTGTAAGTAAGCACAAGTTCACCTATGGCAACGAAACCACTTGATGGATATGGCTGAAACTTGAACTGCCATCTAGTGAGACAATGATTACTAAATATAAACTTTTTTTAATGCTACGAGTATAATTTCTTGGATTTTCTAAGCACTTTTTGAACAATCCCCATATTATTGATACAGTAACCATAATATAAATTTTTTTTACAGAAATCCTTTCATATGTCGCATTGTAAACAAAGTCGCTCTTCAAGCATGACAAGTTTAGCTCTTAGCATGAGTATAGTTCTCACTTTCAGGATGTCAACCACTTGTGGGGTGAGGCAGACTCTGTCCTATATCTAGAACTGCATTTGGATATTCTGTATCAGTTGCTACAGGCGACTTCAAAAAATTTTAAACCCTAGCCCTTGCACTATGTTGAGCAGTCGCAGAGCTTCACAACACAAAGTGGCACTATCACTTATGATATGATTTTTTGAAGCAAGTATGTGGGTTTTGTTTGTTTCTGAAATCTTTTCAAACCTATGTCTCCTCATGCTGGTGGTTGAGTATTTTAATATACAAGCAGTTTGCTTACGGAACACACATTTAGTTTATCTACCCTCTCAACTATGGCTCTGAACTGGTTCCATACATCACTTTTTCTTTTCATTCCATTATCGTCAGTAATGATATACTCACAATTGTGTAATTTATTTTTAACTTCAGAAATAGATAAAATTTTGTGTTGATTTTCTCCATCTGTGTTTGTGACTCTGTGGCTGTTTGAGTGTTGTTGCTCTTGGGATCTTGACTCCCCAGACTCATAGCTGACCTGCTCATTCGCTTTGTGCAGCACCACTTCCCTATTCATTTACACCTGCCTGGTGCAACATATCTACCCAAAACCTGATGTGTCTATTATTGTGGAGCCACTGAGTATGGCTGTATGAACAGCATGATTAACCTTTTCTGGTTTCTTTTTCTATGTAGGTTGCATAAAGTTTGTTAGTGTTAACATCAGTATTCAGTTTTAAGGTGCTCAGGTAACTCAGTGGTTTGACTACTGGCTCTGGTGTGTGATTTAAGTCAGCCTTCACCTCTGACTAGTTCATGTTAAGCATCACTAAAGCAATTATGGTATACAGTCAATAGTAAAAGGTATGTCTTCTTGGCATTTGTTGTTATCACCCTCTAGATACCTGCAGTTAATAAATGGGGTTCATACATAGATTGTGTGTGGCTTCCCTGAAACTCATGACCATAGGCAAGCATTGTAAACCAACCAGCTTTCAATTTTAAAGTCAAATAAAATTATTCTTCTATTTACTTCAAGCTAATCAAGAAAAAATTAGCAGAAATAGTCTTGTTACTTGCTTCCTTGTAAGTAGAAGCGAAATATGGGAGTATCATAGGTTAAAGTGAAGTCAAAAGCTGGTTACTAGGCAACTGAAGTTCCTTTGTTTGTATGGACACGAGTTGACAAATTCCTGTATGAGAAAGGTACAAATTTTTCAAAGCTGAAACCTAAATCAAGGAATATCTAAAAAATGATCTACTGCTCGAAAACAAATTTACATAACATAAATTGTGTGTTTTAGTGTGCTCTACATTTTTTGTGTGGTAAGTTTTCTTCCATTTCTTATGGTTTAGCAGTTATGCAAAATTCCTCCAGAATAAACTAGACTTCAGAGGCTATTCTCAGAAAATTCAAGATATACATATTATTTGTCAGGTAAATATCTTTAATATACAATATTTTAATCAAAATCGTTAGAGCCATTCTGTCTGTAGATCCAGGGTTCACACACATGCACATGTGCTGCGTTTTGTTTAATAATTCAGCTAGTTCATGGTGAATTAGATTCTCCATAATGGCTGAGGGCCTAAAGAAAGCACTGCAGAAACACAGCTCCTTTCCCTCATAGTAGGCAATAAGTTTGAGTCTTTGATTTGAAGAATGGTTTCAGATGTGAGAAGTAGTAAACTTCTGTTCTGATGACACAAAGTATATTTCAATGATCCATTACTGTCGTGGTTATTAGACAAAAAAGGAAAATTGAAGATTTTATACATCTTTCATCTGTCTTGCATAGCAACTTCATTAACTATGTTTGTTAAGGTTATGTAATTTATTCACAACAGTTTTGATAAAAAGTTATTGCTAGTTAAATTTATCACTGTATGCTTTAAAAATATTCTGCAAATGCTGTTTATTACTGTACAGTACAATTTCATTATGAAACCCACCCAATGCCATTATCTGCCTTTGTTGTAGGCAGCTGATGTAAAATGGTATATTGGCGCTCCTTATTGCTTATATGCAGGGGTAGTTCAGACCTTCCTTATATGTGTAATTTTTTTTTATTTGCTAAAAGATTAACATCTGAGTTATAAAGCACTGCTTAAGGACTCTCTTGAAATAAGCAATGAATATCAATTCAACTCTTAATCTATTTTAAATGTAATGAGTCACCTTTTTACACTTTTTGCTCCAACTTTGCCTTCGTTTGGGAAGACTGGTTTCAGGATACTTTAACCCTATCTTCAGTTCCGGGGATGGCTGACGTTACATGCAACAGGCGGTTGAGTGCAGCCTGGTGTTGTGTTGCCCTCTACTCTTGTCAACAGGATGACATCATCAATGGCGGGGGCCTCAAAATTCATAAGGGAGTCTTCTTCTTTGGTGATAAACATATTTTTCCAAATTTGTAGTTCCAAAGGTTTCTTTACACATTTAATTAACTCTATTTCTTCCATTATGTTATGATTTTCAGACCAGAAATGATTGCTACTGCAGACTTGTCTACATGTTTGTACCTAATGCTTCTCAAGTGTTCTTTCATCCTAGATTCCAAGTTTTGTTTTGTTTTTTCAATATAAATCTTGTTAGCAGCTCATTTTATACATTTTTATAAATTCCTGATATTTTAGTGTTCAGTGTTGTACCTTTCAAAGGGTGATTTAATAAGTTTCATCTATTATATTTATTTTGAGTGGCCAGTTTTATATAAAAGTCTTTAAAAAGCCTTTCTAATTTCCAGAACACTTTTGGGTGAAAAGTAAATTTGCAAAATTTCACTGATGGTTTATCCAGTTTTTCCAGAGTGGCGATTTCATGTTGTCTTTTATTTATTTTGTGTCTGTAAATTAATGTCTGTGATGTTTGCATTGTAATTGTTCAGTTTGTAAATCTGATGAATGTTTGTATTCTGTTTTATTCAATGAGACATTGATAAGCATATAAACTAGACTGTGAAAGATGGCATCTCTCTATTATCTTGGACTAATATGATTATGAAGGTTTGTACAGTAATTATACTTGAATTGATGTTACCTCCAATTCTGATAAGTTATGTTCCTGCAATGTGCATTTGCGCTGTGCTATGTGAAAAACATATGTTGTTGTGAGATCTTTTTCCAGTTGAGAAATAAACAAAAATAATACTTTGCGAGAGCTACCTATTTTAATACCATTGGGTAACTAACGAATATTATATCATTGTTATTTATCAATATTAAAATTATTTGTCGATATTAATATTATCTGTGCCATTTGGTTCAATGTTAAATTCATGTTAAAGAACAATTTTATAAATATGTAATGCCTGTGTAATCTGTATATTTTATTGATGTAAACCTCTTAACATCCACATATTTAACCCTTTAAGTGGACAATAAATAATTATGATAGAAGAACCAATATGTTAGTGCAGAAACCTTGTATGTGTAATATAAAACATGATGTTTATTTTATTTGTCATCCCAAATTTTCATATGATGATGAAACGTGAAAACAAAAAAGGTTACTCTTGACATATAAACAAGTATTATTCCATTTTATTACCATATAACCACAGTGAGTAAAAAGAGTTCATAATTGATCACACTCCGCTGTACTAGTAAGTCAACTCACGATTCCAAATTGGATTAACTGCATTAATTATGTTGTGTAACTCTGTATTATTTCAAATTCACAAATCTAAATTTATTATTGAATATCAAGAGGACTCCATAATTATAATTATTATTATTATTATAGAAATTATAATATTCCTATAGAACAACAAAAATATACTTAAAATTTGTTTGGTAAGTTATTACATAGAAATAAACAGCATAAATTATCATTCTTGTGCTCATTTCTTGTAATTGGTTCTCCATACAATTCAGTGTTCGAGATCACAAGATTCTCATGCTAATATTAAATGAAAATTAATTATTTTTCATTGTGAATAATTATAAATCTAAGCTACACAGAAACAATATACATTTGAATAGCTGAGTCATTATTGGTCAGGCTGGTAAATCGTTGAATGCAAATACTCATCCATGTTCAACACAGAATAATAAATGACAGAAGATGAAACCTACATCATTACTACAAGAAGCCTAAAAATGTAAAAACCCCATCATACCATCCCTTAGGTAATGTAGCCAATACTTTTAAGTCCCGAAGCCCTTCAAACTGTCACTTCATCATGGGTTTTCAACAGAATGACCCTAATAGCAGCTTCCCCAGCATAAAGCCCCATTTCAAATTGTCGCCCCCAATGATTAAGCTGTAATAAATATTAATTTCAAATTGTCACCTCAATGTGGGGCCATAATAAAACCTATTTTAAATTGGCACCCAAAATTTTGGATACGACTGGAAAACTGATATGAAAAACCAAGAGAAATGCATATCCCAGAGGACCAAGACACTGAGGATCTTTTACAAGCATCCCCAAGAAAAATGAGAACACAGAGAGGGACATCAGCACTGCATCTTGGAGGAGCAACCAGAATTTTCACTAAGGTGAAGAGTCTTCCAGACAAAGTAAGTACCCACAGTGCATAAACTTACCCCTTATAAGTGCTTGTAATTGCACTCTGACAAGGTAATGAAAGCAGTGAAAGTGATAATATTTTATGTCAGGGAAAAGGGGCACACAATCCTCAAGATGATGATAGCATACCTCAAAACTGAACATTTTAGACAGCATAACTAAAATGCTAGGAGGAATGTAGCTAAAATTAAATTCAGAACTTAGAAATGTAGAGAACCAGCTTGTTAATAAAATAGATAACGTTGAAAACTGGTTAGATAATAATATAGGAAATGTTGCAAATCAGCTAGGTTACAAAATGGGAGACCTAGATAATATAAATCCAGAATTTAGAAATCAGGAAAGGACTAGAAAGTACTAAAACAGAAATTATGTCACAAGTAACTATTAATGACATTAGAACAGTAATAAGGAAACTTAAGTGAAGAACAAAGTAAAACTGCAACAGATTGCAATCAGAAAATTCAAAACCTTAGGGAAGAATGTCAAAAAACTGAAGTTTAGAAATTAATAAATCAGGTAGCTGAAATAGAAAAAAAATCAGGAAATGCCAACTTTAATTAAATAGTTCATTAAATGTAACCACTAATGAACTGAAAGAATTGGTGAATTCTGAAATACAAGAAGTGAATGAATCTGTAACAGAACTTGTAGAAAAATATGATGTGTTCCGTTCACATGACTTTCTCTACATCTGTGAAAAAAATATTATTAAAAAGCTTATGCTTCTATTTACTTCATGCTAATCGAGAAAAAATTAGCAGAAATAGTCTATTACTTGCAAGTAGAAGCGAAATAAGGGAGTACCATAGGTTAAAGTGATAGTCAAAAGCTGGTTGCTATAGTTTCTTTGTTTGGACAGAAGTTGACAAATTCCTGTAAGTTTTTCAAAGCTGAAATATCTCAAAAATGATCAACTCAGCAAAAAAAATATATATTACATAAATTGTCTGTTTTAACGTGCTCTACATTTTTTGTGTGGTAAATTCTTGTCCATCTCTTACGGTTTAGAAGTTATGCAAAATTCCGTAAAATTCATCCAGAATAAAGTAGTCTTCAGAGACTATTCCCAGAAAATTCAAGATATACATTTTATATTTCAGGTAAATATCTTTAATATTCAATATTTTAATCAAAATCATCAGCCATTTTTGACAAACTCAAGATTTTCGAAAAAATTTCCATGTAAAGGGTAGTTGGAGGTAGGGGATTTTCTTTAAAATCTTTGTGTCACATTCTTGGACCAAGTTTGGTTTTTAACAGACTTTTCATTTTTGAGCTAGACACAAATACTCACAGACATTTTTCTAAAAATGTTTTTATTTTTGATTCAGGGGGTCTCAAAACATATATTTCTGGTGAAATCTTTGAATTGAATTTTAGGGTGCATTACAATACCTTCTCTATACACTATGTACATAGTTTGTGTAAAGAAAGTAAAAAGAGTTAAGAGTTGAGCATTCAAGTAGCTTAGCAACTATTACAACCATAGTGCAGGCACAAAATCAGTTAATTGCTGACATGAATGCTAATCAAAATGAGTTGAGGAATGAATTTGTAATCTTATAAGAATTTCTCAATAGAAAATTATATTATTCAAAACTTAAATACAGTTGTGCTCGCATTTAGTGCAAAACTAATAGTATTCATAATCAAATATGTTGTGATCAAAGAAATAATGATGGCTGCAACAGAAAGTTATTGTGTAACTTTGAAATTTTATGTAATTACTTGTAATTTGTAATGTTGGTAAAAAATGGTGATCTATGTATAAAAGATTATGAATGATGAGCGAGAGCTATATGAATGTCAATTAGCTTGTTTCCTTAATGAAAGGACAAAAGAATTAACAATACAATGTCTCCTGATTTTTATTTTTCTTAGAGACGAGAAGCAACTAAAGAAAATAGGAGTGATTTTGTTGAATATCACGATGGTGTATCACATAACATTAAAATACATTTACTTAGGAAGGAAGATATGTGCAAAATTAGTGGAAATAATTAACCTATTAATTGTGAAAGATGAAAATGGAGATTTGTAAAGGAATTGATGTGAGTAATTAGAGAATCGAATGTGCGGATTAAACATGCCATTGGCCTATAAGTTATACTGAAATTGTATATTATGAGTTATTATGTTATCGATGTGTTTTGTTCTTCATAGTTTGTGAGTGAAATAAAATCTTATAATTTTAATTCTAAAACTTACTTATTTTATTCGGTAGCAGTTACTCCTTGTACTAATTGCCTGAGAAAGAGTCCATGCAATTAAATCAAATTTTAAAATAAACTATACACATACACAAATATAAATTTTACAACAAGAATTGAAAGCTACTGAAAGGGCATTTTTGCAAGGGAAAAGAATATTATTGGTTGGAAAAAGTTTTACCATTTCTCAGGTAAACCAACATACAGATCCTAAAAACCCTAGCAAGACAATATGTATGTTCAACATGATGACATTGAGAGCTGTAATACACATGGACCAGGTAGTGACACACAAACTACAAAACAAGCATTCACAAAGTTACATACTCACAGTGCATGATGAATTTATATATAATAACCACATCCTTAACAAGATAGATCCACCTACATTTAGCAATGAGCAGAATGACGTTGCAAAAACTTTTCTAAAGGATATGGATGAATATTTCAGGGTCAAAAAGATTCCAAGTGATCTTAGGGTGATCATCATGAACAAATCGCTAAAATGGAAAAGGTCTTCAGTGGCTTAAAGCTACCAGTGTCTGAAATGAAAGTTATTCATTTTTCAAAACTTATCAAGCTATTGGAGCCATGCAAAACAAAATTCCATTAATGCAGAGTTAGCTACAGGAAGATATAATGTATCAGTTAATCCCAGTCTTACAGATTATTTCACGGGAATTGTGAACAGATCTAGACTAATCGATCCTCCACTGTCAGATCAGGAAATTTTAACAGCTGTGATGAGGCATTTTCCTGATAATATTGGAAGCTTAATTGTCACAAGACCTATTGATTTTGTGGACATAATACGTTGAGTTTAAAAGACAATCTATCCTGTCAGAATCCTCATACTGAGAAGAATGGGAGAAATGTGACACACTTTACTTTCTGAATAGAGGTAACCAAGCACATTATGTATCTTGATAAAACAACCAAAACCAGTATCCACAGGAAGAATAGCACAAAACTTAAAACCATTTCCCAATTACCGTATATGGAATAACCAAGAAACCATGACAGAATTCGGTACCATACTGAGGCCAGCACCAAGCTCTCAAGGAATGGTAGGTTCCCACAAAATACACAAATTAACCACTTACATGTAGACAGAAGAAACAGGAACAGAACTCTCAAAATCCATACAATAAAGATTTTAAGCGCAACTGTTGGGAGCACCAAAATAACTGGCACCCAAGGTTCACAGACTCAGAAAATTACAGAGAAACAAACCAAAACCTCATTAGAAATTGAGATAAACTTGCAGGTTGTTAGTAATATATCCATACAACCTGGAAGTCAGCAAATGGAAAACCCTGACTCCATTTTATGGTCCTGTGACACACTAACATAGTTGGGTAGGTAGTGTCACACTGAAAAATTCAATACCATAACTGGGATTTGAACCATGGATCTCCCACTCTCTAGCTGATTGCTCTTCCTCTGAGCTACCATGGCAACATGCTGGCATAGCATTGAATTTCTCAACTGACTCACATGTTTCCCGGTAAACCCTAAGTGCTCTCAAATTATTTTGAGATGACAAGCCTAATGGCGACTTACAATGTTGTAAGTCAGGCATGCCATTGGAGGGGAGGATGCCCTCCCCACCACTATGCCTGCATTATTACTTTGTCTCATAGCTGCAACGAATCAAAGGATAGTCGGGGGTGTTTTACATATGTCACGGTAGCAATAGGTCATCAGTGGGGAACTGGCTGCCTCCAAATCAATTATGTATGAATCAAATTAAATATCGATAAAATTTGACTATTCATAACTTCAATATATTTCCAAAGTTTTATATATGAAAAATAAAAAGTTTTTATTCATATAAATTTGTTTTATTTGGAAAATGTGGCTACAGTTTGTCCATGCGAATTTAACAATCACGATTAACCAGCTATTATTTTCTTGATGTCTGTTTCAATTGTAGTTACATTCAATCTCAGTATAGTACATAAATTACAGTCGCTAATTCTAGACTGCTTTTGTTTTTAACATTGTTCATAAGTGAAAAAATCTTCTTGTACACAAATGCGGCCTCAAACATTGTCAGGATATGTTCACAGAGGTTACAGAAATTCGGGAATGACTCTTTATTTAACATTTTATAAACATTAATCCACACCTTTCCATAATTTCTCAGAATGTTCTTCTGCAGTTCTATAATATCTGATTGTAAGTGAACAGGAACATCTTCTGGGCTGACAGATAATAGATTACTTAAAATATGAAGTTCATTTTCCATTGCTAACATTTCTCCAAATCTTGTTATAGCATCGAATGAAGGTCCTCTAACATTTAGGAGGTATATTGACTCTAGCCAATAATTAGGAAGTAAGTCTATTTATTTTTCAACTGAGAGTCTATGTTAGCACTCATGGCTGATATTCTTGATGTCACTGTGGTTCGTTCTTAAGATATGTTCTTAAATGTCTCTACCATGTCAAGACAAATTTCCTTTGCAATGTTAATGAGGCACTTTTTAATAAACTCTCCTTCTGTGGGGGGGATTATTTGCTTCTGCTATTAATTTAGCCACTTTCTAACTTGCACTTAACAGTTTGATGGCGGAATCATTCTGGTTTTGTTGTTCATTCAACCTGGAACCTGGATCGTTGTGCTTTGATTGGTGGTTTAAGAAATCCACTTTTAATTTATTGCACATACGTTTATGCGCAGCATTACAGAGTATGCGGTCATTATACTGCTGAAAAAGGCAATTGTTAAAATGGCTCCTAATATTATACTGTGAAAGCAATGTTAGCTGCTTATGACAAAACAACAAGCTTTATCACTGTGAAGCACAAAAAAGTACTGTTCCTCCCATGAAGGATAAGATGTGTATCATGACACGTTGCTAGGGCTGAAGGGTTGTTTACTTGTACAGGTAAACTGCTCGAATGAAGACGGAGTGGCATGGGCAATGGACGGGAATGTCACTGAGTGACACTAGATGGATGCCTGTTGACCCAGGATTCATAGTATAGCCAACTATTATGGTCAATTGGTATTGGTTTAATAATTTTTTTCACTCAAGCCGTGTGTAGCACAGGAGTTGGATAGGTAGAGTCAGACTGAAAAGTAATGCCATTAGCTGGGATTTGAACCACGGATCTCCCGGTCTCTAGCCAGTTGCTCTTCTTTTGAGTTACCATGGCAACATAGCTTTGCAACTAATATGAACATACATTCAAAGTATGAACCAATGTTTACATCCCCTCACTGTTTCTATAGATTGTGGTTTTGTAATCCATTTTGTATTGATTTGTTATTTCATATGTCCTTAGGTTTTGTACTGAAATCGAAATCACTAGAGGCACAATTAAGTACCCTGTGTTTTTGAAATAAACAAGTTTCCTGGCTGTATATTTTCTTGGTTGTGAAATAGAAATGTATAAAATAGGCTATCAGAAACAAGAGAAAGACGCTCTAGGACAACTAATGGTTTACTGTCTTCTACTGGGTTATGCTTCCCAGGCAGAGGACCCTCGAAAACAGCATATATATTTGTTCTTATGTGTGGACTAGATAACGTGAAAGCATTTCAAGTGGAATATAATTGACTTCCACTAACATAAATTATCGCCTGGGAGTAATGCAACATTATTCATCAGAGCAATTAAATATATTTTGTCAGAATCGACAAAAGTAAATCGGTAGATAAAATTTTGCATTGATGAAACTGACAATAACACCAATAACAATAAAATGTCATGAAATGAAAATATGCATCTTTTACTAATTCGAGTCTTCTAAATTTGAAGTCTGAAATTCCCTATCATGTACCATTTTCTCTTGCAACCATATTTAATATTTTGGTTAAAATTTAATAATTTTTTTTTATAAATATAGTTACAGTTTCAAAATTTTACTACATTCAATGTTCAAAAGTACCAATTTTATTGAAAAGGACGTATGTGGTGCTTACTGATAAAATGTCAAATAGTTTTAAAAATTTACAATTTAGAATGTTTTTCTGGAAGAATTTCTTTTGTAGCTGACCCAGGAACACTCAGAGACAAGAAACCAACAATAGTCAGCAAGCATGTTAGGAGACAATTTTCCTCCATATCACTTTTCCATTTGGAATATTTGCTGATGAAATCTTTCTCCATGCTCGTCACTCACCATTTTCAGGTTCGGTGGAAAGAAGTTGAAATGGGATTGCAGGAAATTAATCTTAAAGGACATATTGCACCCCATTATCTCATATGCCTTTAACAAATTTTAACTTTGATGTAGTTATTTACTCTGTAATTTCGCCCAAAAATTTTTAACATATGTCTTTGAATGCACACTATGGTACTCTTTCTGTTTTGGTGAGTTTATCCTCGAACATAGGATTCTGCTGGATGACCTTTGAAAATGCCCTCTTTTAATTTTCCTTCACTTAACCTGGGAAATTTGTCTTAAACACTGAAGACCGTTCCCATTTTTGTCCATTGCTTTAACAAGATTCTTTATTAAGTCAAGCTTTATATGGAATGGTGGTAGTAACATTTTCTGAGAATCTATGAGTGGGTTAAACTTAACACTTTTCTCACCTGGTACTAAACTTTGTCTCCTTCACTCTGTAATGATCGTGTCCCGAGAGTTCCACTCACACAAAGAACAATATTTTGTATATCCCAGTTGCAATCCAGTTAATAGACCAATAACGTTTCGGTCTCCATATATTTGCCATTTTTAGTCATTATAACTTACTACTTTTAACAGGATATCCATATTTTCATATGTTTCTTTCATATTTATGCCATAAGGCAGTGTTACTGAAGGGTAATTGACTTTAAAGAGTCGATAAATAAATGCCACTCATCAGGAATATGTTCTCTGCCTAGCTGATGCACAAGTTCCCTCACATTATTATGATAAACAAGGTCATCCTTTTTACAAAAATATGTTGATGCGTATAATAAATTGATACTTTGGTACCCGGTTGTATGAGATTCCATTCCTTTAGTCTAGATGCTAACAATTCAGACTGGGCTTGTGTATGATTTAAATCTCTTACAAGATCATTTAGCATTATTAAATTAGACAGGGTTTTTTGGATTCCACGGATTCAGAAGTGGGACCAGCCTTGGAGAAAGAACTTAGTCCTTTCTCTTGTGGGGCTAATATTCCAGGTAGCGTTAATAGGCTTAACAGGCCTTCGCATGGAGGGAAAATCTGGATAGACTATACTCTGTTTTTGAAGAGAAACCAGAAATTTTGGTTAAACAGAAGTAACAGTCTAAAAGGTGGTCCTTCTGTTCTGTACATATCATAGAAACAGCAAACCACGTAGAAGGGTGAGTGCCATTTAACCAGCCTCTCAAATTATGAGAATATCTGCTACAACAATATTTAGGAGAAAAACGTTTGCCTTTATCTACTTAAGAGTTCAAGTACAATTCGCAATCTTAGGATTAATATTTTCTCTTGAGATTTTGTAGTGAATTCACCACACACATACCAAAATACCTTTGGAGAATTTACACACTGATGCAACATTGTTGCTGTAAAATGAGTTTTATAAACTAAAGGTCCGAGTTACGCACTTCTGTTATTCTTAACCTCAAAAAATGTGAACACACAACTTTACTTATAAACAGTCTCGACAGTAGCAAGTCACTATACTGTCTGAATTTTATTCTTTTCAAATAGCAGTGGCGCAAGGATATACATTTGAAAAACAATGTAAACAAAAAATTTGTCATCCGATAACTTCCACTAGCATCTACCTGCAAGATTATCGTATGTTATTCATGCAGTTAGACTGCTCCTGGAGTGACCCCGGCAAGTAATAGAAAAATGTGGAATTGAATCACTGAACAAAAACCTTGTATGATATGAAAAAATGGAATGCATTTTCATTCAGGGCACAAAATATAGATATTTCATAGTTTCAAGTTTTGGCATCTTTTGTGTTGTATAGTGTCATTAATCCAATAAATTCTGAAACACCCTGAAAGAAAGAACTCACGCCTTTTATCGACTGACTACCATGGCATATTTGACTTCTATACTTTGGAGCCTTAAAACAGCTACATACATGACGTGTTTCTGCCTCATATTTGGTTTCCATATATGGGCCAATAACTGCTTTACATTGATTCCATTAAAAAGCAATTAATTCTGCTTCTTGTTTGTCACTGTATGTTGGGGCTTGAAGGGAAATAATTCAAGCAATAAAATAAAGATCCAGCGATGGAGATATCCAAGATAAAAGACTCAATAAAGAAGAAGAATCAAGGCAAGGATCCATACAACTACAAGAACAAGCCAACACCATAGGATCCACGAGAGGTGAAGATGTTTTATCTAGTAGTCGCAGTGAATGTGAAGTGAACCATGTCACATCATCACTTAGTCACTGTGCTGGTTTTTCTTTATATACGCATTAACTTAAAATTTGTTCTCTTTCAGTTAACAAGTTACTATTATATTCCATGTGTGAACACCACTCCATTAGTGAATACCTTTATATACTCAGTGATCTTCATTTTTAATAATTGAATTGTATGATGCTGTTAAGCGGTAAAAACAGTAAAAAAAAACAAAAAAAAAAAACATGGAAAACAAACAAGGAGAAAGTGTAGAAATAGAGAGTAGTGTTGATGGAATTAATTATAGAAATGAATGCAGCTATCGATGTTATGAATAACAAAGTAGATGTTACTAATGCAAAGTTAAAGGTGAATAGTGCCAAAGTCAATTATTTAAATATCAAAAATTGTTACTACAACTGTAGAGTTATAGGCAAATAGCAACAAAGTAGATGCTACAAATGCAGAGTTAAAAGCAAATAGTACCAAACAAAATTGAGGCTATTAATGCTGAATTGAAAAGTAAAATTTGATTCATGAAAATTGAACTGACGCTAAGATAGATTTAGTAAGTTCTGAGTTAGTAGTAATGCAGTGCTTAACACAAAGCTGGAGAAAACAGATTTGGAGGTGTAAGCTCTGAAATCTAAAATGGAAGGTATATATATAAATATAAAAAACATTAGAAATGGTGATAAGAGATTGAAGGAAGACACACTCAAAAGGGGGGGGGGAAATAATTAAGTTAAAACAAGATTTAGCTCAGATATAAAAGTCTTAGCATGATAAAATCAGACTGCCAACGCACATTAATATTCATGAAAAAGATACTGGCCCAGGGGAGTAGTTTAAGAAATGATACAAAAGGAATTAGAATAGAGATGAATGAAAAATTAAAATTTCTGACTAGAAAATGAAAGCTTTTTAAACAAAAGTAGATAAAAAAAATTACTGAAGCAATAAAAGAGAATTTGTATAAGGAAAATGGTCAGGCAGTTTGATAAATTCAAAAGGAAAAGAAGAAACCATGGTAAAGATTTCTGGAACAGGTAGCGATTATAAAAGTGACGAAAATTTGTGTGAAAAGGCATTTGAAAATTTTCACATAGGTGCGGATAAAACTCAGGATAACATGTTGCATTACCAGAGCAACCATAATGCTCAAATTTTGAATAATATTAAAGCACCAATATTTAATGAGCAGCAAGGAGACAATCCCATTCAATTTCTCAAAGAATTAAATTGCCATTTTGCATTAAAATGATTCCAAGTGAATTTAAAAAGACTATTGTGAGGAATTCCTTTAAGAGCTAGCGCTAGAGAATGGATTATCTAGCCATATGGATTCCAGTAATTTCAAAGATTTATTTTTATCTAGATTTTGGGGACTGGCAATACAGAACCAGACATGTTTAGAATTATCCATAAGAAAATTTGATCCCCATAAAGACACTTGGTGCTAGATTATTTCCTTAGAATAGCAAATAAACCGATTGAACATGAAATAATCCTGGCTGTCAATAGGCATTTTCCCAGGTAAGGTTCAAAGATTGCATCGTCTTCACTCTGACATTATAAATGCATGAATCCAGACTTTCAAGTCATCAGTTTATCCTGAAGACGAAGATGATGCACATTGAAACATTGGAGTCAATCCATATACTTACTTGGCTAGAAGCCTGAGAACATTTAGAGTTGATATGTCGTCAGGAAAGCTTCAGCTCTTACTTTAATTTAGTGTAGCTAAACCTAAGGATTTTGCTACAGTAATTGATTTATTGACAATGTTAGATACACAAGTGAATAATGTAATAAGAGAACAATATTCAAATTTCTCACAGGAAAATTATGACAAAAATCATAAATTTCCTGGCGAAGGGTCACAGTCCGAGATGAAAAACACTCAGAAACAGCAATGGCCGATTTGATGAAAAAATATTTTAAAAATTATGGTGCATTTAAAACTGTAATGGTTATAAGTATTACAGTGTAAATAATAATGGTGATTCCCATAATCATAGAAATGACAAACAAAAGGTTTTGACAAAATTCACAGTGAAAATAGAACATAGCTTGAATTTCATTCAAACGAAGCCAAAACCAATGCATACTCAAAATTTTAAAAACTGGAGGAGACTTCCCTTCTGTGCATGGATTTGGAAATACAGATCACAATTTTGGAAAAGAGGGAGGAAATTCTAGAGAACCAAACCCAGGACCAACCAGTGAGTTCCAACTATGTGAGTAGCTAAAAATTTTAAAAGTAACCTCACAAAAAACCAAATTTGCATAACAAACCCTCCAGAAAACTAGGAGAAGGTTGCACTTAAACTCCAGATTATAACCTTGCATGTTCCTTAAGCAACACCCATAATGGGGTAATCTACATTGTCAAAGCAGGGTAAGCTTGTTTGTCCTCTGCAGATTAAATGTAATGTCACAGAAGAGATGATGAGTGCATGGATTGATATTGGATGTAGTGCTTGTGTATGTTGCGAAGAATTTTTCAATGAATTAGTATTGAGAAGAAAAATTTAATATTTACCGGTATACAATGGCTGTAGGTAAGAAAAAGCATTTTTTAAGTTGGAATATCAAGAGTGGTGCTGTGATGTTATTTTACTCAAAGTACCAAGATTGTCTGGCAATATTTTAGGAAGTGATTTCTTACTAGCTTGGCATGTCATAATTTATTTTGGTGGGAAATATATAAAGATGAATGTTGAAGTAAATAATGAAATATCATTCCTTTAGAGAGAGAGAATGCTTCAATTAAATACACGAAAGGAGTGATATTGATTCTTGTGAAGAGAGGTTCTTCATTGAGAATATTATGATTAAAAAGGGTGTAGATGCGGTCACACCCAATAAAAATGTAGAAAATACTGATTTTTATTGATAAATGTGTTATGTTCAAGCATTATTTGTGAGGAATACATTATGCAGTTAGACTGTGATGATATGCATGGGAATATGGTTTCCATGGAGATGAGTAAGAAATTTTAAAATAGCAGTCATGATAGATATGGTAATGTATATAAAGAAATAGAAAATAAGTTATCAAAATGCCATGGGTTGAACCCTGTACAAATTAATATATTGAGAAACATACTTATTGAAAATGTAAATATTTTTAGCGACAAACCTGGTAAATGTAATAAATACAAGGGTTGAATGAAAAGTAATGCCTCCACCTTCGTTAATTGGGTTTCGATGGGAATATTTTAATAAATCAAACACAGAAATAATCCTTAAAATGTGATCTTTGATTACCAATATTCACTTTTCCACCAGTCAATTGGATACATTTCTGCCAACGATGAATAAGTTTTCTGAAGCCATCACGGAAGAAGTGGACACACTGTTTCTGCAACCACAGTCTCAGAGTTCTTTCAACGTCTTCATCAGAAGTATAATGTCTCTGCAGATCATCTTTCGTTATCGGGAAAAGATGGAAGTCAGATGGTGTTAAATCTGAACTGTATGGAGGATGTCGTACGGTGGTGAGATTCAGTCTATGAAGTTCTGCTATGGTGGCACGTGAAGTTTGTGGTTTGGCATTGTCATGCTGCAGGAAAACATTTCCGTTTTCCTTTCAGACCCTTGTTAGCCATCATTTCAGAGTTCGCAGCATTGTGATGTAATGCTCTAAATTTATTGTTGTTCCATGATCAAGGAAATCAACATGAATAACACCATTTGCATCCCAGAACACTGTGACCATAATTTTCCAGCTGAGGGCTGAGTCTTGAATTTCTTTTTCTGGGGTGAGTCTTTGTGTCGATATTCCATAGACTGATGTTTCGTCTCCGGGTTGTAATGGTGTACCCAAGTTTCATCTCCTGTCACAATTGAATGGAGAAAGGCATCACCTTCATTCTCGTAATGCGAGAGGAGTTCCTGGCACATTTCAAGCTTATGCACTTTCATTTCAGGAGTCAGCATCTGGGGTACCCATGTGCACAGATCTTCCGATAGCCAAGCAAAGCAAAAATGTAACCCACATGTTCTTGTGAAATGCCGGTTCTGCTTGCAATTTCTCTCTGAGTGATACGACGATCATCCTGAATCAATCTGTAAACATTTGATTGTGAAACTCAGTGGTTACTGTTACAGGTCATCCAACTCTTTATCACGCAAATCAGATGCTCCCACCTCAGCATCTTTAAACTTACTCGCCCAACGATGTACAGTACTCACATCAACACAATCACCATAAACTGCTTTCATTCTCTGATAAATCTCCTTTGGGGTGACACCTTCTGCTGTCAAGAATTCAATGACCACGTTGCTTAAATTGCATTGACCAACCGTCTGTGCAGGGTTCCATACTTTACACTGTAACAACACAACCGTTCAATGCTAAGGCTTCCCGCCAACTGGAGCTGTAGAGAAGAGGCTACAGAATA
This sequence comes from Hymenopus coronatus, assembly GCA_030762935.1. Taxonomy (NCBI): domain Eukaryota; kingdom Metazoa; phylum Arthropoda; class Insecta; order Mantodea; family Hymenopodidae; genus Hymenopus; species Hymenopus coronatus. Next base: position 14,753,896 of record CM060890.1, read on the forward strand.
AGCCAGTAAGTGCTGCTTACCAGTACTGCCATCTGTTGAAGTTACGAATGTGGAGGCATTACTTTTCTTTCAACCCTCGTATGTACACTGTACAATTGAAAGTTACTACTCTGTATTCACACAAGTCAAACCCATACCATTAGTGATTAGAAAGTAAGCTGATGAAGTAATTGAGCAAATGTTGAAAGATGACATTATGGAGGTACTAGATGAATCAGATTACTTAAATCTGATATGTTGGGTTCATAAACATGATAATAAGCTGAGGATGACTATAGATGCTCGATAACTAATCCTTTTACTATGCCATATAATTTTAGGCCAGAAAATGTGGACTCGTTATTGTCTATACTTATGCGAGCAATACATTTTTCGGTTATAGGTTTAGTTGCATCATATTGGCAAATTGAATTAATTAAGGACTTAAGCAAATACACTTCATTTTTGCATTCTGGGAAAGTTTCTTTTTTTAAGCACCAGTTTGGTTTATCCACCAGTGGGCCAACTTTGATAAAAGTACTATATAACATCTTCAGGAACACTATTAATGAATTTACTTCCAGTTATGTTGTCAATTTTTTTATTTTTATAACTTTTATAACTCCCACATAATGCAGTTCAAAGAAAGTAATATGACTGTGAGAGAAGACTGGAGAAGTGTAAATTTTTGAGAAAGGGATAGAGTTTTTGGGGTATCTCATTTTAGAAAAAGGTCTACGGCAAATCCCCAACGTGTTGAGGCAATCCGAGCCATCACGCCTCCAAAAACCATGAAGCAACTTAGACGCTTCTTTGGAATTTGGCAGCATGAAACTAGATTTATTGAGAATTTGCTAGAGGAGTTCCAACCTTGAAGGAATTGCTGAAAAAGGATATTAAATGGTGCTGGGAGCAGAAGTACCATGTGGCTTTTGAAAATCTTAAATTGTTCAAATCTGCTATACTTTTAGAGCGACCATATTACAACTTTCCATTTCACGTTTTTGCAGATGCAAGTGTAATAAGTTTTGGCTGTGTACTTTGCCAATATGATTCAAGCAATGAGAAACACGTAGTAGCTACTGCATCAAGGTCATTAACAAAGGTGAGAGCAATGCCTGTATTACAGAGTTAGAGATAAGTACAGTTTATTTTTTATAGTGTTTAATGACTGCTTTTATTACTATGGCACTGCAGAAGATGATACTGATGATACATGGAATGAAGTTGCAGCTCCGGTGGGATGCAATGGCAGGGAAACCAGAGAATCCAAAGAAAACCCGCCTCTGAACCACTTTGTCCACCACAAATCCCACATTCGGTCACCTGGGATTGAACTCGGGCTACCTTGGTGAGAGGTGAGTGGTCTCCATTTGGCCATGGTATGGTTCATTGGAGAAGTTTAGGCTAGCTATATATAAGATCATTAAATAACTGTACATACAGATTTTGCTAGCTTGTCATTTATACAGAGTAGTAAGTTAACTATTTCCAAGCTATCCTGCTATATCCACAAAATTATGTACAATATAAAGATTGTCCACATTCCAGGCACAGAAAATGTATTCAGTGATACTTTACCTAGGGTTAAACAAAATAAGTTGCCCTCTGTGATGAAAATGGTTACCATGCTAACTTCATATACCCAAGGTCATGGGTTCAAACTCGGCGGAGGACAATGGATTTTTTTCGGGTATAAAAATCCTTAGCATTGCTTCCTTCAGAAGGGAAGTAAAGCCATTGGTCCCTTGTCATAGATTTACGGCACGTAAAAGAACCTCAAGCCTGATAGAGAGGCCTCTGAGCAAAATTAAGCTGTCTTTCACACCCAATTTAGAATGGGATGCTGAGAACCACAGCAGTTAGAGCATCCATAAATAACATGCCATTTACATTTTTCTTTTTTTTTAAACAAAATAATCATACCTGATACCATTGGAAATCTTGTAATGAAGTGAAAATTTTGAAGCTAAATATTAAAACAAATTAAAATTTGACTTTTAAATTGAAAAACTTGTAAAGATTTCAAATGGAAGACAAAATAAGTAAAATACGGGAATATGCACCAGAGAGTTTCAAAGCAGCTGATACAAAATTTGGAAAAAGAAATGGAGTTGTTTATAAGTTGCTAGTAATGCAAATATGAGCTGGAAAATAGTGATACCTAAATGCATTCATGATGAGTTAATTTTAGCTTTTCATATCTTGTTAATTCCTTCAGGTGTAAAGAACACTGCTTAATGTCTGTCAGAAGTAGCATACATAAAACATGTGTATAGAAGGGCAAGGAGGATAATTACTGCAAAAGCTTTGTGCCAGAAAGCTTAAGAGTTTGAATGTTAATTATAAATATGATACCTAAAACAATATCAAGGATAAGAAAGATGCTCTGGTTACAATTAATGTGCATTATAAGATGCCTACAGGCCAGTTTAATTTTGAATTCTTATTTGTTATGTTCAATCTGTTTACAAAATTGAAAATCTAGGACAATAGTGTATCATGTTTAAACAAAATCATTAATGATTGATTACATACCAAATTATGGACAAATGGAGGCCATGGTTCACACTAGTAGAAAATTTGTTCATAACCTTGCGTGAACATGGGATTAAATTTTATCATAGCTTTGCATATTTCCCACAAGAAAATCTGTGTGCGAAATGTTGAAGGAATGTTTATAACGTCTTTCAGAATTTTATGTTATTGTAGCAATAAGTCTTGGGTAAAGCACTGCAAGTATATTGAAAATGTATATTATGCTACAGATACTACAACAAGATTTACTCCTTATGAGTTGATGACAGGAGAAGAGCCTGTAAAATGGTTGCCTGATGTAATAAATAAGGATAAATCATTAACGTATGAGCCAAGCTGAAAGAGCATTGGCTTTCCAAAGAATTCAGAAAAAGCTAGAATTAAGAAAAAAAAATTTGCAAAAAGGCACATATAAATGGAATTCTCTTATGGGTAGTGAGATATTAATTAAAAGGAAAATCAATGCTGAGCAAAATAATTACGCAAGGATGAGTTTACTACATAAAGATCCCTATACAATAAGTAACATTTTTGGAGATCATACCTATGAATTAAGGGACTCAGAAAATGAAATCATAGGTAGATGGTTGAGTGTGTAATTTTGTACTGATAAATGAGATTTTAAGTACAAATGGGAATTGTTTGAGAGACTTGGTTAGAGTGAATGGTAAATTGTGGTATGAGTGAAAAAAATGATCCATATGTGTTCTTTGTTTCTGGAGACGATTTCACTATGTGAACTCTAGGAATGTAACGAATTAAGAGAAAAGGAATTTTGTTCTCTTCATGAAAGAGGCATTTGAACCAATATTTATATCCCCATGCTGTTTATATATTTTGTGGTTTTATAATCCATTTTGTATTGATTTGTTATTTCACAAATTCTTTTGTTTCATACTGAAATCAAAATCACTAAAGGCACAATTAAGTATTCTGTGTGTTTGATTTTCTCTCTGCAATTTTGTTTTTGAAACAGGTTTCATGGTGACATACTTTTACTTTCTTTGTACGTACTATGTACGTAGTGTATAGAGAAGTTAATGCATTCAAAAATTTGATACCGAGATTTCACCAGATATATATATTTTGAGATCCCCTGAATCCAAAAAAAGCATTTTTAGAAACATGTCCATGTGTGTGTGTGTGTGTGTGTGTGTGTCTCTGTGTATGTGTGAATATCTGTGGGAAGCATAGCTCAATAACGAAAAGACTGTTAAAAACCAAACTTGGTATTTAGGTTTGGTATCTTTCAAGGATGCAACACAATTTTCAAGAAAATTCCCTCACCCCCAACTACCCTTTACATGAAACTTTTTTCGAAAAAATTAATTCTCTAAAAAAATGGCTGTAACGATTTTGATTAAAATGTCATATATTAAAGATTTTTGCATGACAAATAAAATGTATATCTTGAATTTTCTGGGAATAGCCTCTGAAGACTACTTTATTCTGAATGAGTTTTACAGAATTTTGCATAACTGCTAAACCATAAGAGATAGACAAAAACTTACCAGACAGAAAATGTAGAGCATATTAAAACACACAACTTATGTTATACACATTTTTTTTTGTGGAGTTGATCGGTTTTAAGATATTCCTTGTTTTTAGTTTCAGCTTTGAAAAACGTACACTTTTCTCATACAGAAATTTGTCAACTTGTGTCCATACAAATAAAGGAACTTCACTCACATAGCAACCAGCTTTTAACTGTCAATTTTACCTATGGTACTTCCTTATTTCCCTTCTATTTGCAACGAAGCAAATAATAAGACTATTCAAAATCTTCTCGGGCTTCTAGCCAGGTAAAAACTTGGCTTGACACCAACGTTTCGAAGAAGTGCATCTTCCTCGTCTTCAGGGTGAACTGAACTGAAGACGAAGATGCACTTCTTCGAAACGTTGGTGTCAAGCCAAGTTTTTACCTGGCTAGAAGCCCGAGAAGATTTTGAATTAACACGTCGCCAGGAAAGCTTCAGTTCTTATTTTAATAAGACTATTTGTGCTAATTTTTTCTCGATTAGCATGAAGTAAATAGAACATAAGCTCATAAGCTTTTTAACAATAATTTGTTGCAGAGATGTAGAGAAAGTCATGTGAATGGAACACTTTAATTTTTTTGGTTGTGAAGCTTAAAATGTATAAAATAGGCTATTCATAAGTAAGAAAAAGATTCTCGAGGACAATTCCTGGTCAAGTGAGGTCGATCATGTTCTTCCAGTGGGTTAGTCTTCCCTGGAAATGGTGCACATGATAGCACTGGTGATTGTGATTTTGTGGCTCATTCGTGAAGTTGGAATAAAATAAACTGCAATTATATAAAAAGAAAGAAGTTTTAAAAATGATCTATTCAGAAAAAGAAATCTACCTACATTTTATGATGCTGGATTATTAATCCATAAAACCCTGAGAGAAAGAACTCATCGCGTTCTATCAACTGACTGCCATGACATATTTGGCTTCCATACATTGGAGCCTTAAGACAGCTTCATATTTGACACCCTTACTTGAGGTATTTCCACCTCATATTTGGCTTCCATACGTGAGGCAATGTCAGCTTTACTTTGATTCCAGCAAGAAGTAATTAATTTTGCCTCAAGTAGAAGTATACGAACCTATACATACAAATGACGAGCTATCCCACATTTTATTTGAAATTAGGCTGATGAGGTGATATGAAATTTGTTAAAGAACGACTAATGTGCCACAGAAACCATAAGGAGTGGGTTATATATTGCAATAAAATAGAAAAAAATATAAATTACACCAATTACATCTTTTGCGGCAGCCAAATTAATGCTCAGAATAAAACCAGAACCTCTATTCCAAGAGTTACCTAAGCCTATCGCCAAAGATGTGACCCAACGAAGGAAGAAAAGTTAGTGCTTTTAATAATATTTTCATAAAATCCAAACTTAAAGAGAAATAAGACAAGAAAGAGGAAGTGGGAACCTAAGTTATTTTATCATATTTCTGAAGCTATTAAAAAGAAATTGTAACTTTTCTATGCAGGTCCAAATCTAATAATTAAACAATTTGGTGATCACCCTTATGAATTCAGATGACAATGGCAAAATATTCAGAAGGATAAATGAAGAAGAAAAAAATTAAGGCAACGAATGTATTTATATATTCCTGATAGCATATCACACCTATTACTAATAACATTTACACAAACAAGATATTATTCATTGAATATGTAATGTGAAAATATAAAAGGAAATACAACTTTTATGTAAATATTTCATTGTTATCCAAAAGCATATAACATGAAAGCAGATCAATGTGCACTTAATTTAATATCATATATTGTTTATGAGAAACATGTAAAACAAAAGAACAGATTATGATGCAAATAATTTTCATGATGGAATATTTACTCCCACACTCCTTTTTTTTTTGCAGGGAATTTTATTATAAATAATTATTTGAGTTATTTGTTAGGTTATAATGTGCGCTGTGCATTTGTAACAGATATTATATTGTCGCTACTTTTGATATTAATGTTATTTGTTGATGTTAATTTTATAAATATGTAATATCTGTGTGCAATCTGTATATTTTGTTTGCATAATCCTTTTAATATCAAACATTTAACTCGTAAAATGGATGATAAATAATTATAACTTAATAAGAGTCAATATTTTTTATGTTTGGAGGAATTTAGTAACAGTGATGGTCAAATTATATGTGGTATTAATTTGTTGAATTGGTTTTTTTAACACTACGTCACTTACATTTTTTTTATGAGGGACTAGTTTCGAAAACCTATTCTTTCATTTTCAACCTCACGGGTCCAATTGTCGTTGCTGGTTGTGTTTGCTTGTGCTCTCTTCTCTGGTGACAAAATTGTGAACTTCTTAACTAAGCTGTCTACTGGCAGGATTTCAAAGTTTATTAGGTGATCTTTGTTTTTCCATATGAGGATGTTTTCCCAGGTTGTGAGTTCATTGTGGCCTGACATGTTTTTTAGCAATTTTGGATTTGGATCTAGATTGTGATTTTCTTTCCAGAAGTGAAATGCTGCTGCTGATTTATCTTCTTGTTTCAATTTTAGGTTTCTAAAGTGCTCTTTGGTTCTGATTTTGAAACTTCTTTTGTTTTATCTATGTAGAACTTTTCACAATTTGTGCATTTAATTTGATATATTCCTGACCTACTTTCTGGTGGAATTTCATATTTTATTTTTTAATTTAGTAACTTTATGACAGAAAATCTGTATATTGGAGCCAGGGTGATGTTTTGTTCTTTGAAGATTTTTTTGAATTTTCTAAATGCTCGTGGGTGGTAAGTGAATTTTTTGAATGTGTTGACATTGTTTTTTCCTGCTGTTAGGGTAGTTATTTCTTTTATGGTTTTCTTCTGCTTTGCTTTGTTGGGTTTCTTGTATACAAGGTTCTTACTGTATCCAAATTTGTTCTGCTGTTTGAATTATGATTTTTAATTCTTTGTTGAATTCGGTTGTGCTCATAGGTACATTACTAATCTATGTCTGAGGCTGTTTATTATTGCATGTTTGTGTGGTAATGGGTTGTGGCTTTCATTTTAATGTAATTTTCTGATTGAGTTGGTTTTCTGTAGATTCCAAGGTTTACTTTTGTGCCGTTTCTGATGATTCTTAAGTCTAAGAATGGGAATTCTCCATTGGTTTCTGTTTCCATTGTGAATTTTATTGTTTTTTCTTGTATGTCTAATAATTTTATGGCATCATCTAAATGTCTGCTTGGCACTGTTGCAAATATGTCATCATGAGCATGTAGAAAATTCAAAAAGTCTTCAAAGAACAAAACATCACCCTGGCTCCAATAAACAGATTTACTGTCATAGCGTTAGTAAATTCAAAAATAAAAGATGAAATTCCACCAGAAAATAGGTCAGGAATATATCAAATTAAATGCACAAATTGTGAAAAGTTTTACATAGGACAAACCAAAAGAAGTTTAAAAATCAGAACCAAAGAGCACTTTAGAAACCTAAAATTGAAACAAGAAGATAAATCGGCAGTAGCATTTCACTTCTGGAAAGAAAACCACAATCTAGATCCAAATCCAAAATTGCTAAAAACCATGTCGGGCCACAATGAACTCACAACCTGGAAAAACATCCTCATATGGAAAAGCAAAGATCACCTAATAAACTTTGAAATCCTGCCAGTAGACAGCTTAGTTAAGAAGTTCATCATTTCGCCACCAGAGAAGAGAGCACAAGCAAACACAACCAGCAGTGGATTTTCTTACTCACACCATGTTCTAGAATTTGTCTCACATACTTTCTTGTGAGTTGTTTGCAATTTGGTTTGCCCTGGACTATGTATTGAAGAGCAGAGATCAATCCTTCATTATCTTCTCAGATTCTCTAAGCATCCTACTAGCTATATAATGACATTCACCCCTCCACACTCTTGTACAGGAAATACAAGAACTTTGCAATGCTTTGGTAACTTCTGGCAAGCAACTAGTCTTTGCTCGGACACCATCCCACTGTACTATAGCGGGAAATGAGATGGCTGATTCTGCTGCGAAGGAAGCAACAAATCATCCTGCAACCATCACAGATATTTAGATTCCTCATGATGATTACCTCATGCAACTTAGATGCACTATTTTACAGCAATGGAGAACACATTGGGCAGCCACATCTAGAAGTAAATTGCATCAAATCTGCCCAACACACAACATTGCATCCTCTCTTCTGACACTTACCAGAAGAAACCAGGTATCTGCTTGTGCAATGGACATACCACCCTTACCCATTCCTACCTCCTGTCGCATGAACCAGCTCCTAGGTGTATTCTGTGTGATACTATTCTCACAGTTTATCACATAATTACAGCCTGCCCAAGATATACTGCTGGTGTTCCTACTGACTTTCAACTGGACTCATGTCTTACAATTCCTGAATATCATTCAATTGTATAATAAGATGTAACTACTGTGGCTAATTTCAGTTAATATTATTTTCTGTAATTGTAGTCGCGATATGACTCTGTTTAAGTGACAATCAATAAATTAAAAAAATAATCATAATAATAAATGACAGGAGATTGAAAGCTATGTCATTCCTACAGGAGTGCTTATTACATACAAAACCCCATCCTACCATACCACACTGTATAGAGTCAGTATAACCATAAGTCCTGAAACCTGTCAAACTGTCATTTCATTGTGGGTTTTCAACAAAACAACCCTAATAGCAGTTTCATCACCATAAAACCCATTTCTTAACTAAAAGATTAAAAGTACACTTTGATAAAGTAATTTTGATAGAACAATTATACAGTGGAAATTATTTCACTTCTCAGTATGAACTTTTTATGATTTTCACTTTCTGTATGTATGAGAATAAACACTATTCCATTCTATTTTAACACCTTTGTAAAAGCCATTGCATGATTTAAATCCTTGTGTTCAGTATTGTATTTTACAGGTTCTATTGCAGAGTTGCATGTACTAGTCTGATTGAGAAATGATATGCTTTCAGAATCTGATATTCATGGAATTAATTATTGCTATAATTACATGAGAATAACTGCAAGCATGACATAGGGGACCTCTCAAAATATCTATATCATGTATGCATTTGTGGTTGTATTTTGTTATCAGAATATGGGAAGTATGTAATAACATGCATTCACTTGTATATTGCTGTTTTAATGATTTATAACCAAAACTGGTTTTGGAATAAACTCCAAACCATGATTGAGAAACGATATGCTTTCAGAATCTGATATTCATGGAATTAATTATTGCTATAATTACAAGAGAATAACTGCAAAGCATGACATAGGGGACCTCTCAAAATATCTATATCATGTATGCATTTGTCGTTGTATTTTGTTATCAGAATATGGGTCGTATTTTGTTATCAGAATATGGGAAGTATGTAATAACATGCATTCATTTGTATATTGCTGTTTTAATGATTTATAACCAAAACTGGTTTTGGAATAAACTCCAATAACAATAACAATTGATTTTAAAATAAATAAAGAGGCAATTTTAAAATAAAGAGGCAACGTTTATTACTGAAAGCAGTGAAAGTATGGGAGGGTATTCATTATTCTTTAATTGCAGTGGTTGATCTTAAATTTGGGTTGAATTTGGAATGCATAGGCAACATGATATCACATTCTAAGCTTATGTATTTCATTTAAGTACCCAGACAAATGCCAATTAACTATAAGCATCATTTGGTTTACCTCTTTTAAATTTTTCCTAAATGCAGTAGTGTCAATTCTGATATTTTTGTATCACCCCTTCCTTATGTGATCCAGATTTGCTACTTTTGCTATTCTGCCATTAAAGCCACTTTGTAGTTATTTACTAGGTCTGTTGTTCATATGTAACAGTCGCCATAAATTTTGAGGCTCTAAGCTGCAAAGCATCATCCAAGTTGGAGGACCTTAGGACACAGACGACAAATGTTTTTATCAGTAGAGTGGAGCAGTAGTCATTCGACGTGTAGCTGTGTGATCTATATAGCTAAACACCAATAAAACTTCTACAAGCTGATTTCAAATCTGGACATGATATTTTCAACACTTCAGAATCTGGATTGTTTGTGGAAGTTTTAACTATACTATAAAATGCATGGATCAATGCATTTGCCTTCTCTCTGGAATGGTGTTGGCATCATGATCACAGCAGCTCTGGTTCAGTTAAACCACTTATAAAGTGAATGGGACAGTTGGATACCAATAGTATAATTATAGGCAGCTCAGTAAAGGATTTTTAAAACCAAATACTGGGCAACAATCAAATAACTGATCTTCAAATAATTCAATAGTGCCCATCACAATATTTCTTGGGATTCAATAATCAACATTATAGGTTAGAATATTTTTTTTTTATTGCAACATCATATTTAAAAACATTTATTGAACACACAATTATCAAATTTTTAGGAATTAGAAGATTGTTGAATATAAATGACAAAGTAGATAGATAGATATATATGCAATGTCAGAATCGTATTCTCTGTTTAGTTGCATATGTGGTTTAGGTGATACTGCGTAACTGTGGCAGCATTGCTTTGTATTGTAACTGCAAGTCACTGAAGTATATTACTCTGACTTATTCAGCATATTAAAAAGGAGGGTAAAATTATATTAGTAAAGTTTTAACGAATTATTGGGACCATGGAGGGCTGAAAAACAGCATTGTTCACTAGCTCCTTTTTGGGATCAAGAGTGAAGTAATGACTGGCGTATGATTTATAGCTATGTGGTGTTAAAAATTGATTCAAGTTTAATTTCTTTTCTTCCCTTTTTAACAATGGAAAAAGCAGTGCCTTTGCTGTACTAAACAAATAAAGTGTTCTGTCAAAATGTTGTCTTCCATAAAATTAAAAATTCCAAATAATTTGAATAGAAATTTTAACAGCAAGGTACTTTATTAAAATTGGGAGGAGAGTAAGGTCAAGAAAGAAAAAGCTCTGCACAATCATTTGCAGGTATTGAACCAGTTTTTGCATCCCTATAAATTCTCTTTGAATTATTACCATCAACAAAAATGGATGAAACAGAAAGAGGCAAGCACAGTAAGAAAATTGAGTAGAACATCTTCCTTATTAACTGAAGATACTTAAACACAACAGATCACAAATAAATTTGATAACAGGGCTATTGAATGGAATATATATTACGGAAATATCTACGAGGGTGGTCCAGAAAGTAATCTCCATTTGGAAATAAAAATTAAACCATTTGAGATACAAAAATTGTATTATTATATATTAAAAAGAAAATTTTTTCTATTTTTCTACATATTCTCCGAACAAATTCAAGCACTTGTCATACCTTTTAACAGTCTTTGAAATACCCTCTGCATAAAAAACTGCTGCCTGTGAACGTAGCAAACCTGTCATGGCATGATGAAGCTCTTCGTCATTGCCGAAACGCTGAGATGCAAGCCACTGATGAAAATCACTGGAAGCTAAGTCCGGGCTGTAGGGGGGATGGTCAAAAACATCCCATTTGAAACTGCCAAAAGTTCATTTGTTCTTCGAGCTGTGTGCGGGCGAGCGTTGTCATGCAGAAACACAACACCAGATGACAGAGAAGACCACAACGCTTGTTTTGGATTGCCCTTCTTAGTCTTTTCAGCGTTTCACAGTAGGCTTCAGAATTGACAGTCGTGCCACGTACCATAAATTCAACGAGTAAGATGCCCTTAGCATCCCAAAAAACCGTAGCCATGACTTTCCTCGCAGACAAAGTTTGACAGGCTTTCTTTGGCTTGCTTGGAGAAGCGGTATGACCCCATTGCATTGACTGACGTTTTGTCTCAACATTCACTTAGGCCACCCAAGTTTCATCGCCAGTAACAATTTTGTTCAAAAATGCTTCTCCTTCAGTGGCATACCGAGAAAGAAAGTCGATAGCAGAACTCATTCTTTTGGTTTTGTGGTCGTCAGTCAGCAGTTTTGGTACCCAACAAGCACAAAACTTGCGATAGCCTAGGTGTTTGGTCACTATCTCGTGCGGCCGTGCCATGGCTGAGTGGTTAGACTTCTTACCTAGACGGCCCGGGTTCGATCCCAAGCGACCGTTTGTGAGATTTGTGGTGGACAAAGTGGCGCAGGGGCGGGTTTTCTCCGGGTTCTCTGGTTTCCCCTGCCATCGCATTCCACCGGTGCTCCATCTTCATTCATGTATCATCAGTGTCACCGCCTGCGGTGCCATAAGTAGTTAAAGCAGGCGTTAAACCTACCAAAAAAAAAACTATCTCATGCAAAAGACTCCGAGAAATTTCGGAAAATTGATCGGAACGTTCCGTTATCGTGAACCGATAGTTCTCACGAACTTTTGCTTCCACTTTGACCACCAGGTCATCTTTGACAAAAGTAGGCCTACCACTCCTGTATTCTTCATGAATGTTGTTCCATTTTTAAAAAAATTGTACCCATTGATGGACAACACCTTCACTCATAATGTTAGGACCATATACTGCACACAATTCTCGATGAATTTCCGCTGCTGAGTGATGCTTTGCCAAAAGAAATCTTATAACCCTGCGCACCTCACACTTGGCGGGATTTTCTATTGCGATGCTCATTCTTTGAGGTTATATCTCTCAAACGCACGACAATACAATGCTCTTCCTTAGACAGCTGGAAGCATACTGACCACTGTGCACACTGATGTGCAGAAAACTGCGTTACCCCCACCACTTCCTGTGCTATGCACAAAGTGGTTTCTTTCTGGATCGCCCTCGCACATACAGTGGGAATCTGCAAAGATGAACCATTATATAGGTAGTGCAATGTAGAAAAAAAAACGCCTCTCACATAGTTTTCAAATGCAAAGCTTTAGGTATGAAAAGGTATAAATTACTGGAATAAACTCAGATGATCTTCCCAAAGAGAATTTAACTAAAACTATAAAGAAAGGAAATAATACAGCAAACCTATAGGTTTCAATGTTTAGGACAAATAACCTTTCTTTATGAAAAGTCAAGGTCAAGAAAATAATTAGCATGATATCACCTTTTTAATAGTTTAATGTTATTTAGTTAGGTTATATCAGACAGTGAATGAAAGAAATAATCCTCAAATGAACCTGGAATCCACAGAGCTTAAAATTATGAGTTATGTGACGTTTATCTTTTCTGGATAAGAGAAATCCCTGGGGGCAGGGGGGGACTTATCCAAGTGACTCATCCTAACCAAGGTTCAAACTTCTGATCTCTTGAATGTTGGACAGCCATGCACCACAGCATCAGTGTTACATTGATATTTCCAGCCGAGATGTTCTTGTGCACTGGAATATCCAATATTTTTTATATTTTACAGTTAGGTTGCTATTGACAAAAGCCAAATTTGCTATGTTCATTAATTGTAATGAAAATAAAAAAAGTATAATTTTTACTGTTTTTGAATGAGAGAGTGGAAAAACGTTAGGTAGGGTAAGAAGTATTAAATGGCCACCCTCACTGCAGATGTGGCAATGTTTTTCACTTGTGTTTATAAGTGAGCAGGCCTGATGTTCCATCCTTAGTGCTGGTCAATCTCAAAGGATTTCTAGTGGTTTCTACTCCATCTGTTCTAGCAAATACCATTGCTCCTTTCCTACTTATATGGTAAGAATGGTATGATTTGCAGACACCTGTGACCTTTTCCTGGAACTGCCTGATCTAGAGAAGCTCTTAAACCTGCTAGCTATAATGTCGCAAATTGCCTTCTGTCCCTCCCATGTTATTGTTATTGAACACCGAAACATTTAAATCAAAACTTGGATATGAATCATTCTTGTGAAGTTACCACTCAAGTATTGCTTATTTCATGCTTCTGTATGGAGAATTCATACCAAATAAAAACCATATTTCCAATAGTGATTTTATTTGCACACAACATTTCACGTTGGATAAAATAATATCTTTTATCATAATTTAATTATTCTATGCCTGATATATCTAGATATGATATATATGTTGTGTGGAATCAGTGCTATCAATGTTGCCTTCATCACTGCTTTTTATCTCATTATCTTCAATTATAATTCTTCCATTTGTCGTCAGTTTCTATTACTCTTGTCAGGATATTGTGCTTAAGTACTCCATTTTGAGACTAGAACTCTGTGAAATGCTATGGTTTTAAGGACTCTTTTTCTTCAGGGTTGGACTTCTATGAAAAGCCCAGTAGAGTCCTATTCCTTATGCTTGACATCTTCCTTGATGTATTTATAAATATTAGCGTCACCTCAAGAGTGCGCATCCTTTCAACATTAAAATTAAAGGAGGCATTCTCACAATTAATGTATGTAAAGGCAGACAATTCCAAGTGACATAACCCAGAGGGAGAAGGTTTACCAACTGTTTCGTGGATCAAGGTATACATATAGCAAATACAGGGAACTCTGATCTGTGTAATCCCCTCTAATATTTTTGCCATATAATCAAATTAGGCAATGCTTTATTTACTTTTTGGTTAAAGTGAATCTTGCTCATGCTGATGTTAATTGTCCTATTTAAAAAAATGTTGATAATACCTTAATAAATGGAAGTTCTGCACAGTAAGGATATTTAACTACATGCTGTTACAAGTGTAGTGTGTTTTGAGAGAACATGTTGTGCTTGGTTAAGTCCAGATGGAGCAGTAATTTGGAGAATCAAGGAAGGGTGGGAAAGATTGGATTTGGAGTTGAGAAGTTTTATGAGGTAATTTTAATAGTTCCACAGTGAACAGTTAATGTAAAAGCAATGGCAGAATTAAGGAGGGTTAGTGTCAAGAGGTCAGATAATGGAAAGGATACTCAAGTACTTATTTTGCATTCAGCAACCGCCAGAAACAGATATTCTGAAAGTATATTTAAGGTTTCAAAGTAATAGGGGGGGAAAGAAATAGAAAGAAGCAATAGATAAGAACAGTTTCGGAGATGTGTGAAACTGAGTGGATATAGATAGTGCGTAATAGAAGTGCATAAGCAGTCTAAAACCAAAATTATATCTGTGCATTATAAATGAAAACCCTAAGAGGAACAGTTTTACTTGTTTTGTACATGGAAAATTGAAAGAAAGTTCATAAGTGCATAAAACGTACATGCAGATAATACATAAAAACAGTATCTTCTTCCAGTTTTATGTAAAATTTGTTAAGTCCAGGTATGTGGAACCTCAAAATACCACGACTCTACTGTATATGTAAATATGAGATCATTATTGTATTGAACTTAGCACTCAAATAATGCTATTATTATATGCTATTTGGTAAATTTGCCAATGCTGCATTGCACCATTTTGCTTTGTCCATCAGCATAGATGAAACGGCATACTAACTGCTGCATATGGTTCAGGTTTTATGAGAATTTTTTTTTTTTTTTCAAGAAATTCTAATTTGGTTGGAATTGCCTAAAATTAATGTATTTTATATGGCAACTTACATTCACGGCTACTCGGTAACTCTCTGGCTAAGAAGATTGTTCCATTGTTCTTCAAGATCAGTGTAGTAGAGTGCATTCATTTTCAGTCGGTGGTGGTGGTGGTGGTGATGGTAGTAGTAGTAGTAGTATCATTAGTGCTAACAATAATATGCAATTTTGTTGTTGGTGCAACATTACGAAATACTAAATAGCACATAGCAACTAGTTTAGCGGCTTTAACAAATTGTTATACTTTAACCCGAGTTAAAGAATAAGTGTGTATAAGGTTATGATTTTGAGTATTATTTCCCAAAACATAGGAAACTCTGTCGATTCTGCAGTATTATTTCCACCCCAAAACCAATACACCTTTCAGTATAATCCTATGCGTGGTTTTTACAGTATTATTCCTTCCATTTTTAGTAATGTGTAAGCAGATTTCCATAATGTAGTAGTTTTAACCCATGGACTACTTTTATGAACCTCTAATGGAATATGCTTTTTCTGATGTTACAGCCCCAATGGAAAGAAATTTCGCAGTAAGCCTCAGTTAGCCCGATATCTTGGAGACGCTCTTGACCTTGCTACATTTGACTTCCGATCTGGAAAAATTAATTCCTTATTGTTAAGAAAGAATAAGAAACAAAGGGGAACACAATTTGACTATAGGTAAGTCAGGATAATGCAGTTGAACCCCTTTCAGTTTTTTTATTTAAAAAAAAAATCCAAAGGGAGGGAAAATGTAAATTAGGGGGACACCAATTTAATTTTTATTTCTTTTTTATTTTAGACATGTATTCGATATGCATCTAAGCAGAATGAAACACTCTTCATAATTTGCTGTAGTATTAAGACACATTGTATTGTATTACAGTTATTAATGAGGAAGTTAAAATATTTAATTAAAAGTTGTTAAACAATCAGCTCAGGGGTGAAAAAATAATATAAATAGCATAGCATACTGAGACCGTAAAACTAAAATGGGGAGGAATACTGGAGAGGATACACATTCTCACCAAAGCACTGATAGCATAACATTTGTATTATTGTGCCACAAGCGCAGTGTATTCATATAAATTGTTGATTACAACTGATAATTACACACACATGACTTCAGTAATGAGCATTGGCTAAATGTTCAGGTGTACTATTTCTACATAATGCTGCCATATAAAAACAAAGATTATCAGCCTGTACCAATGATTGCATGTTACAAATCCATGACCATACAGGGTAGCAGAAACAATAAATGGGTCATAAAGCGAATGATATTTTAATTTTTAATAATTATTCATATATTTCTGTTAATTACTTTTACTCTTAGAGATTGCAGAAGACTTTTAAGTTTTTGAAGATTTATCTCATGTTCTGATTTGATATGCACAAAGGAAAAAGCATGCTTCCTTATGTACTCTGTCTTAAGATGATTATGTTTTGTTCTGTGCATATAGAGCAATGTTGTCATTGTGTCCTGCTACCTTCCTGATTGTCTTTGCACTCAAGGATTAATGACTGCTCATCATATTGATCAGTACCCATCAAAATGCTATTTGTATTTCTGTGATGAAATGGTTCTGATGTACCAATAAACACAAATTATCATTTTTCAATATAGTTGTCATTTAGGGATATACATTTCTACCAATATTCCTGTCACATTTTAGGCCTCCAAAAGAAATGGGAGCTCTCCACCTTTGTCTTGATGATGACCTCATGTGAATGAAATATCCGCCCGAGTCATTTATGTTTGTGAACAAGAAGAAATTGCAGCAAGACAGGTTGGGTGAATATGGCAGGTGCGGCATCAGTTCATAATGCTGGTGCCTTGTCATGGTAAAACAGCATTTTCTTCTTCACAAATGGGGTTGTCTCCTTTAACTTCTTATCAAATCAGATCAATAACTCACTGTAGTATTGTCCAGTAATTACTTTTCCTTTTGCTATGAAATCAATAAGTATGACTTCCTTCACATCCCAAAAAATTGTCTCAATCACTTATCCAGCTGATGGGACCATCTTTGCCTTCTTTGAAGTAGATTCAGTGAAAGCAACCTAATGTTTTGTGGAGTAATGCGATGAACCAAGTCTCACCAGTGATGACAACTCTGCAAAAGGCCATTTGGATCTCTGAAGCAGGCATATCTTGTCAAGTATCATGGCAACCATCGGGCCAAGAATTTTTTCAGCTCCAACTTATACAAAATATGAATTGCATTTCCAATTTATATACCTATGGTTATTGCCACTTTGCAAATGTTCGTTCAACAATCAATGAGAATCATGGACTTTTTTTTTATTTCCAGTAACTACTCTGCCGGGCATCCTGGGTGCTCCTCATCAAAGATGGATGTTCAACCATGTTTAAAGTCATTGAACCATATCTAACTGCTGTCTTAGATGATAAAAGGACCCACAAACAGCATCCAATTTTGCTTTTATTTACTTGGAAGTTTTTCATCCAAAAGTAAAAAGGCTATCATTGAACGATACTACTTTAATTTTATCAAAAACACTTTGAAGAGTAACTGAAATGCCTGCCATATTTAACTATGAAGAACAATTTTAATGAAAGGGTGTTTTGGAATAGTATTACGAATGAATAGAATATTTTTGAGTTGAGTTTGTGACATTTAAGTATCACTTACGTATAATTTTTCCAGACCGGTTTCGATGCCATGTGGGCATCATTGTCTATGGTTTCCAACTGAATTTCGCAGGGTGTTCTATGTTGAGGTGTGATGGTCCCTGGTGGCTGGGTGACAAACTTCCACAATATATTTTGTGACTGCAATTCAAAGTTGAATACATGGTGTTGATTTTTAATGATATGGATTTTTTCCTAGACATCGAGTTCTGCCACATATCTGGCAGGTTTTACAAGATGTATGTTAGGTACTATTTCATGGTTAGCAGACCAAAAGTGATGTGTAATGGCTGATTTGTTGGTTTGTTTGTATTTTACTGCTCTCATGTGTGCTTTGATTTGCAGTTGCAACATATTTTACATTGGTAAAACTAAAAGACACCTTGAAACAAGACTCAAAGAACACTTTGAATTGCCGCCACAAAATATATTGTGGAAGTTCGTCACTCAGCCACCAGGGACCATCACACCTCAACATAGAACACCCTGTGGAAATTCAGTTGGAAACCATCGACAATGATGCCCACATGGCATCAAAACCGGTCTGGAAAAATTATACATAAGTGATACTTAAGTGTTACAAACCCAACTCTAAAATATTCTATGAATCAGTACCAAATTTGTTTTGGCAATATGTAAGAAATGAAGTACATGATGTTAACACCAACGTCCCTTAGCAACACCATCTTAACATTAGCTATAACGACTGCATATCTTGACAACTGTCCAGTTATCATTAAGGTCACCATTAAGATTGTACCTTGGTGGAAATAAATGGCATGTTATTTATGGACACGCTTTAACTGCTGTGGTTCTCAGATTGCAATTCTAAATTGGGCATGAAAGACTGCTTAATTTTGCTCAGAGGCCTCTCAATCAGGCTTGAGGTTCTTTTACATGCTGTAAATCTACGACATGGGAACAACGGCTTTATTTCCCTTCCGAAGGAAGCCATACTAAGAATTTTTACACCCAAACAATCCATCATCCGCTGGGTTTGAACCCGCGTACCTTGGTGGAATCAGAATCTGGTTAATATGATGAAATAGGTGAGAAGACTGTTTAACTTGCCAAAAAGAACTGGACATTAGGCAAACTATCCAGCTGCCATCGACACATACAACATAGTAATCAAAATGGCTAAATATGCCTCTTGGATGAAATTTTGTGAGAACGTGGAGCAGGTCACAGCTTATGCCAGACTCCTGAAAGTGAACACTAAAATCCCCAATAATATAGGAATGAGGCAGGGGAGTATACAAGGACAGCAAATGAAATGCTGGCGATACTCCCAAGTACTCGTTTTCCTCAATATTCTGCAATTGCCACCCTGGATCAATCGCACGTCCTGGAAGGTAAGGATGTTTTTGCATCTCTCCAGAGTTATTGGCAGGTGTAAAACAGAGTAATGATTATGCCAAAATCGAATGGGCTGCGACAAACATGAAACCTTGGAAGTTGTCTGGTCCAGATAGTATTTTTTCTGCTCTGCGATAACATGCAGGAGAAGAACTGATGAGACACCTGTGCAGAATTTACATTCCGAATGTTTGGAGATTGTAAGGGTGGTTTTCATCCTTAAGCCAGGGAGGCTAGATGATACCTCAGTGAAGGATTTGAGAGCCATCTTCTTTTCTCCTGAAAACATTGAATAAACTAACAAACATGTATGTTAGAATTAAGAGGTTAGCTTTGTCCCTTTATATCCTAACCAGGTAGTTTTGTAAGACTGCCCTCCACCAATACATGTTAGGGTAGAGAGGAGATTGCCTTGGGCATCTTCTTGGATATTGAGCAGTACAAGCGTTGATTCCAAGATTAGTGCTGCTGAATGGCATGGTATACATTCCATCTTATGTTGCTGGATAAAATTCATGCTGGCAACCAGGAAGGTTGAAGTTATCATCTTAGGTGAAAAGATGGTTATTCAAACCATTAAAGGCTGTCCACAAGGGAGTATTTTGTCCCCCTTATTGAGGTACGTAGTGGTGAATTAACTAATTGAGTTGCCAATGCAGATGATTGTAGTACTTGACAAATTTAAGAATACCGTTCGAACAGTTGCACAGTGCACCCCAGATGTTGTTCAAGAATGGTGCCAAAAGCAGTATCTTGGGGTGGTTCCATTGACAAGGAAGCACTTACAGGACAAATACTGGAAACTTCAATACTTTAATGAGATTATACCACTTAGCATTTGGGGGTGATTTTAGACTCCAAATTAACTTGGGCCTTTCTGCTTAAATATACTACTCACTCCAGGGCTAAGAAAACTCCTATGATTTCTAGATGAAACTTCAGCAAGAATTGGGAATTAAATACTGGATTTACATCACTATCATCAGGCCCATCATTTATTATGGGTTTGTTGTTTGGTGCCATAAGACAGATTGTTATAGCTGTTAAGGAACTAGCTATCACTGGCAGCATCAGCAGCAAATATGGAAACTGCTGGACATTCCTCCTTCATCTCTAATGAGTGAAAATGTAGGAGGCCTTGGCATGAGTTCCCATTCACTCTGGCATAATTAGCAATGAAAATGGCCTTGTTTGTAGGAGCTGAACCTATCATTGGCATATCCAAAAGGACTGTTAGAACTATGCTGCTGCCTAGACCATGTCCAAATTGCCATCCAACAGGCAGCAGTTGAAACTAATGGGGATTGAAAGTGCAGGTTGTGTAACTGGCAATACAACCTTTTGGGGAGTTCAGGACTTGTGAAGCTGTTTAAGGGCACAACTAGGAGAGATACTGCACACTAAGCCTCTGGTTTTGTTGTGGGCAAGTTGTGTCGGTCCATGTTTTGTCTCCCAGATGTTATCTGCTACTTACTGAATTGCCTTCGTATATGCCACAAACACCATGACTGTACTGTGTTTAGTGACCTGTCAAGTCTTGAGAGACAATACAAACTCATTTCAAAGTTCACAGCAAAGCAGTCAACAGATTCCAAATAACTATTCAACTCTTATTATTGTTTCTGCTGCACTATGTTGGTTATCTAGAGCACTCCAAAATTATGCAAATTGCAGGAAATTCGAAATCACAAATTGAGAAAAATAAAAACAATAAAAAAAATGTAATTATGGGTAATTTTGAATTCAGGGACCAAAAAATGGTATAAAATGAAAATGTGCATAAACTAAATCAGTAAAATTTCATAGGATGGAAGCAAAAGCCACCTAAACCTTGGAAGTGAGTATCTTCTAAAAAGAGTATGTTATCAGTTTTTCTGCTTGATAATCCATGTACTAGTTACTAATGATTACAGATGAAATTTTATTTCACAGGCAAGTTGACCCACTCCTAGCACAGTAGAAAAGTACTGTAATGGTTGGTTTATGACTATTACAGATGATATTTTTATTTCATATCTGTCGCCCTCTGTGGTGTAATGGTTACCATGCTGACTTCATATACCCAAGGTTGCGGGTTCAAACCCGGTGGAGGACAATGGATTTTTTTGGGTGTAAAAATCCTTAGCATGGCTTCCTTCGGAAGGGAAGTAAAGCCATTGGTCCCATGCCGTAGACTTATGGCACATAAAAGAACCTCAAGCCTGATAGAGAGGCCTCTGAGCAAAATTAAGCGGTCTTTCATGCCCAATTTAGAATGGGATGTTGATAACCACAGCAGTTAAAGAGCGTCCATAAATAACATGCCATTTTATTTTTTATTTCATATGTAGGTAATTGTCAATGAAAAGGTGCACAATCAATTTTGATTAACAATGGAACTATAGATCACCTTTCATAATGTGATTACCATGTTTTATCAATGTCCTACAAGAATATTTAACTAATTATTGTATGTTTAATTTCATTTGCATTATTTATTTATTTTTGTTTGCTATATCTACCTGTGATGTTTATATTTAGGATTCATATAACTCAGTTCTCCTGTACACCCCAACTATACAGTATGATCTAAAATTGCAAAAGGATTCATAGTGGAGTTACTTCACATCTGTAGATGACATGTGGAAAATGTAATTTTTGTAGAGGTAACCTATCCTATTAATTTACGTGCATTCAAATTTATAAAAACTTATTGAATGACTCACCTAATTGTAAATTTGCAATATGATATCCACCAGTGAACAACAAGGAATCCGAACTTATTTTGGACAAAGGTGCTACATTGAGTGCATGTAGAAGGTGGTTAGGGTTGTGGGGATTTTGTTGAAAATTTGTGTTGTCAGTTGTTTATTTTAAGTTTGGACTTTCCATTTTTGAGTTATACTGTTCACAGACACACATACACAGGCCTTTTTAAACATACTTTTTTGGGATTCAAGGAGTTTCAAGAGGTGTATTTCCACTGAAATCTTGGTGTCGAATTTTTGGATAGAGTAAAATATTTCCGTATTTACATAGTAGAGAAAGTAAAAATTGGAAATAATATAAATAAACATGTTATCTACTGATGGTGTTCAAAGTAGCTGCTGCAACCTTTGATACAAGAGATGATAAGAAATTAAGGTAACAAGATCCATATTCTTGGTGTTTCTTCTTTCACAGTGATCTCTGTAATTCTAATACATGTGGTTGGCAACTGTGCAGAGTTCAGCTAACTGCCATCTACAGCGCTACTGCAAGATAAACACACATGGCAGACTCATTTGGAAAATTGATCTTGTGAAGAAATATGCACATCTATTTGATTTCTGTGGGATGGAACATGCAGCCACAGCGGACATTCACCAACAATGGTAGAGGTGTATGGAGAGACTAATGTCTCACCAGCAAGGCAGAGAATGGTGTTGAAAGTTTGCGGCTGGTAGAGAAAACATCAGTGGCCAACTCAGCACGGCATCTACCGATTTGAACATAGCTCGGGTGGAGGCTGATTCAGGACAACAAGGAGGTCACATTTTGACATATGGCAGTAGAGCTGAATATCTTTTGGAAGCATTCATCACACTTTTCACGATATTTTACAGTATCAGATAGTTTGTTCCCAAAAGATTCCACAAAATTTGTCCAACCAATACAAGGAGAAGCAAACTTTTGCAGTGGTTCTCCATGGAAGGAAACAGTTTTCTTCATCGCATTGTCACAGGTTACAAAACCACTATACCACCAGCAGTAAGCAGTCATCAATGGGGTGGAAGCACCCCTCATCTGCATACAGTGACTGCTGGCCCAAACTGCAAGAACATGACACAATTGTGTAAAGCAATCAGGAAACTTCCAGGACTCCTCACCAAGGATGTCATTTCCTTGACAATAAAAGCGCAAACTTTTAGCCCAGAAGACCACCATGCAGTTGAAGCAGTTTTGCTGGGATATCATCAACCAGCCTCCCTACAGCCTGGATCTCGCTCCAAGTGATTTTCACCTTTTTCCTCACTTGAAGGAACACCTAGGATGCCGACAATTCACTGCAGGTGAGGGGGAGTGCAGTGCTTCACATGCGGTTAAATGTGCAAGGACAGGATTTTTACCAGGAGGGAATATTCAAGCTCATCCCACAAAGCGATAAATGCCTTAACTGATATGGCAACTATGTGGAAAAATAACTGATGTGTGTACTATAGATGACTGTATTGGTTTGAAATAAAATATATTCATTCCAGTGCAGGCTTTATAACCTTAGTTTCTGATCATCTCATACATTCTGTGCATTGTCTAGTTATGTGATGTTGAGTTCTTAAAAAGAGCTAAAAGCTTTGGAATATGGCATGTCCACAGATTTCTACAAGGACATAAGCTACCTATTCATTTCAGTACCTTTCCAATCTTGGAAACATAGTGTGGGCTAGGTAACTCTTAGTGTAATGTTAGAGCCTGCAATATTATCTTGCTTCCCGTGGATTTCCCCATACATATAAAGCATCTATGGTGTACACTGCTTACATACAAAGCTACCATTCACATTTTGTGTATTTTACCACAATGTATGTGCTGTTTATTAAATAAAGTGCTTTTGGACATGGTTCATGAACAAAATATTACATCTAATCTTTTTAAGCCTACCCTGCAGTACACACACCTGAATGTATCCATCCACATTTCCTTCTCATTGATTAGCTGAGATTTTTCCTTCCATAAATGTGGTTTATATAGCACATAGAGTGAACAGATGAAATAAGTTAAATGAAAACCTTTAAAAAACATGTGTGACTCGTTCAAATTAAGTGTTGGAATATGTAACAAATGTATCATTGCTTGAAGAAAAGGTAATTTGACTGAATTATTTTGAATGCAGAGAATAAATTATTAATTTAATTAGGGAACTAATTTCACTGTGGTATATTTTTATAAGTCAAGCAGCCGATAAGAGAGGACTATAAACATGTCATACTATTACCATGTGGGGGTAACGTAAGGAAAAAGTTACTTGCTTGTTCAGCTATTAAAAGAACAATGTTAGTTTAGTAATAATTAATTCAAGGTTTACATAACCTGGAAATGCAGGGAAATAAAAAAAAAAAAAAGTCCAAGAAAGAGTGGGAAATTTTTCAAATATGTCGAAATATCAGGGAAATAACTGGTTGATTGGTTGCTAATGCTCAGCATATTGGAGTTCTTCCATTTGCCTTCGTGTTTCTCATTAGTGTAATGAGAGATCTGTAGCTGTTAGATTTTGACACTTCATAAGATGAGTCATATTCATTGTAGAATCCTCTTCTCAACAAAGTATACAATTTGGAGTTGGAAGGATACTTAGTTTATGTAGATGGTTAGCCAAATAATCATGCCCTGTATGTAATCGAAACAGAGCAACAGGTTTTAATTGTTGTAGACATTCATGAATTATTGTTGCATTGTTCAACAACGTTTTCCATTGTTTATTTATACTCTCTTGATTTAAACTGTCATATTTTTACTATCTCTATACATACTATGTACTTGTATTGCAAGTAATAAGACTGCTTCTGCTAATTTTTTCTCGATTAGTAAGAAGTAAATAGAAGCTTTAGCTATTTAACAATAATTTGTTGCACAGATGTAGAGAAAGTCATGTGAATGGAACACTTTTTTTTTTCTTCTTTTTTTTTTTTTTTTCCTTCTTCTTTTTCTTTTTGGTGTGAAGTTGTCTATTTATGAAAAATTCCATGTTTTCGGTTTCAATTATAAATACTTAAACTTTTCTCATGTGGGAATTTGTCACACGACATTGGGCTTTTAAAATATTTGACTGTCGGTTTAGCTTAGTTTATATCCGTATTTCCTTTCTATTTACAAGGATACAAGTAATAAGACCATTTCTGCTAATGTTTATCTCGATTAATATGAAATAGAAAGAAGATAAAGCTTTTTAACAATAATTTGTTACAGAGATGTAAATATGTTACATGAGTGGGGTGACCCTAAAACATGAAATATTGCCACCTATGCAATTTTTGGTGGAATCTAATACCTTTTCTAGCTATGTACTATGTACAAAGTAAAGAAAGTAAAAATTAACAACAAAGTTTATAAATACAATAAAATATGGCTCCGCTGATAATTCATATGTATTCATTAATAATTGTACTACTAGCTCCTGCTCTCAACATGATTCTTAGAAATCTAGAACTCCAAACCTTTAAGGTTCCTATATTCAGGCTAGTTTTATGACCAGGGGGAAATTGGTCCTGTGCCCATCTCGATAGCAACAAAACAGACAATACAGGATGGCAACTTTGCATCTAAGACCGTTGTCTGTAATAAATTCACTCAGGTGAACTAAAAGACGTACATGCAATATAGCTAATAATTAAATTCATGGTAAAAGCAATATATTTCAATTGCATTTTCTTAATTAAAATAATAGGTGCGTGTGTTCCTGCTTTTATGCAGGAACAATCTTTCCTTGTGATATACTTTCTCTACACATACTATTTACATATTGCATAGAGAAGGTATTGTATTGCACCCAAAAATTCGATACCAAGATTTTAGAATCCCCTGTATCCAAAAAAAGCATTTTTGAAAAAAGTCCGTGAGTCTGTGAACACATAACTCAAAAACGAAAATTCAGTAAAATACTAAAATATAAGTTTAGTATCCTCCAAGGATGCGACAGGAAGGTTTTGAGGAAAATCCCCCTACTACTCTTTACATGAAAAAATTTTCGAAAATTTTGATTTTCACAAAAATCTCTTTAACGATTTTGAATAAAATACCATATATTGAAGACATTTACACAGCAAATAAAACGTACATCTTGAAAATTCTAGGAATAGCCTCTGAAGAGCTGTTTATTCTGGATGAATTTTGCTGGGTTTTGCATAACTAGTAAACTGTAAGAGATAGACAAAAATTTACTACACAAATTATGTAGAGCTCATTGAAACACCCAATTTATGGACTATAATTTTGTTTCATAGAGCTGACCATTTTGAAATATTGCTTGTTTTTTGTTTCAGTTTTAAAATACTTAAAACTTTTCACATACAGGTATTTGTAAACTCCTGGCAATGCATAGAAATGGATTTGGTCCACATGGCAACCAACTTTTAATGTTGTTTTAGCTTAGTGTGTTCTCTTATTCCTTTCTGCTTATAAGAAAGCATTTCTGCTAATATTTATCTTGATTACCATTAAGTATATAGAAGCTTAAGATTTTTAACAATAATTTGTTACAGAAATGAAGAGAGTCATGAGAATGGAGCACATCAGAATTTTTCCTGTATCATTGGTCTTGATGAATGAAACGATGATGAAATTTTAATTTGGTGGGTCGTTGTGCCCCCCCCCTCTCTCTCTCTCTCTCTCTCTCTCTCTCTCTCTCTCTCTCTCTCTCTCTCTCTCTCTCTCTCTCTCTCTCTCTCTCTCTCTCTCTCTCTCTCTCTCTCTCTCTCTCTCTCTCAAGGCACAGTGTGAGGGAATTCACCATAAACCTATTGATTTAGATTTCAGCTGTGTATACACTGGTGGCAAATGGCTTGTAATGCAGATTTTGAATCACTAAAGATGACTGCTTTATTGAAGAGAAAAGCTGTTTCAATGCAGAATTGATTGCCTCAAGTTCACTGTTGAAATGGGTTGAGTTTGGACCAAGAGATGTGTAAGAGCAAAATAATTTGCTGTAAATTCCAGCACCGGCTATATCATAAAAAATTATGTCCAATTTTAGATCCATCAGTATAGCTCGATTGGAATACTAGTATACAGGGTGTATATAAATGAATATCAGGGTTTTAACTCTTTATAATATTTATTACATTCAACTTGATATGTCAAATGTAAAAGCAACTCAAACAGTTTTACCAAGAAGCTTATAAATGTTCAATGTGACTACCCTTTGTCACACGGCACACATCAAGTCTATAGCAGAGTTCTTCCCAAACATTGATAAGTGTGTATTCAGTAATTGTAGTAGCAACAGCTGCTTCAATCCGGTTTCTTAATTCAGGGAGGTCAGCTGGTAGCGGAGGCACGTACACACGATCCTTGATGAAGCCCCAAAGGTAAAAATTGCATGGTGTTAGGTCAGGAGAACGTGGAGGCCATGCATAGCAAGTCCTGTCATTGGGGCCCTTACAGCCTATCCAGCGCTCGGGTACAGTGACGTTCAACCTATCGCGTACTTCGTTATGCCAGTGAGGTGGCGCACCATCCTGCTGGAAAATGAAGTTCTCTGGCTCATTTTCTTCCAACTGAGAGAAGAGCCATTGCTCTAGTGTATCAAGGTAAAAAGTGCCAGTTAACTTTTCGCCGGGATACGGCACAAAAAACATTCACTTTAGGGGAATCTCATTGCATTTGTACCATCTCGTGAGGATTTTGTGAGCCCCAGATGCGCACATTATGAGTGTTAACATGTCCAGTAAGGTGAAAGGTCGATTCATCACTGAAGACAACACGATCCACAAAATTGTCATGAAACATGTCGTTTGAGAATTTGGCACGTAATCCATGGTTTGTTGGCTTTAGAGCCTGTAATAACTGTAAACGGTAAGCATGTAGCTGTAAGCATTTTCTTAAAAATTTCCAAACAGTCGACACAGGAACTTGTAATTCACGACTAGCCTTCCAGACTGATTTCTTTGGGCTACGAGTGAACGACTCTCTCATTCGCTCAACAGTCTCTTCACTTACTCCTGGTCGTCCCATGCTCTTCCCTTTACAAAGGCAGCTGGTATCTACAAATGTTTTTATCACAACCAAACTTACTACGGAACGCACGTTGCACAGTAACTACAGATTTGGTCTTTGCAAACTGCAAAACACAAAACGCTTTCTGTTTACTAGTCGCCATCTTTGCTACTACCGCTGTCTAGCGGGTTGCGGCAGAAACATTGCACGCACATGCGCACTTGTGCCAACAAACAAAACTGTTTGAGTTGCTTTTTCGTTTGACATATCATTTATAACTGTAAGTTGAATGTAATAAATATTATAAAGAGTTAAAACCCCGATATTTATATACACTCTGTATATTGATACAATTTTGCTTTCCAGTAAACTTGTAGTCTTTTTATTGTACCTAACTCATCACTAATACTTGTGTATTACTGTATACTAATACACTAGAAGCAAAGAAGCTTTGTGTATATATATATATATATAGTACTAATGACTAAATAAATATTGAAAATAATATATAAATACTGTTATTAGGCAATAAGGCTCTGTAAAAGATTTATACAGCCATAAAATGCTAACAAATGTATGGACTGCTCATAGAAAATACACAGTGTCTCAAGGAATCATAACAAAACCAGAAAGAAAGAAAAAAGAAAAGTTGACAAAGAGAAATTTTCTTAAACTTGAACAAAGAAAGGTCCTAAAATCTCGTACAGCTTAAGAAGATTGCAATGCCAGAGAAAAATAAGTTTAATTTTGTGGTATTGATTTGTTTGGATTTTGAGTTTACATGTGTTTTATGTAGGTGTAAATGTTTTGTGTATTTATTAATAAGTAATATTCAAAATTTGTTCTCGGGACTGATTCAGATAGTTCAGCGAAACATTGCTAAATGTGGTAACAGCAATTCTATTTGAAAAAATATTCACCAATGATAAAATTTTGCATTAGGTTACCTATTTTCCATTCACTCTTAGGTTGATCCGCCCCAAAACAGATCCACGTGGCCAGTGCACCACGGTACAACACAGTAGCAGTGTATGCAAGAATGTAATCCCATACTAACAATCTAAATTACAGAATTAATTTATTCTTAAATTATACAATATTCTATACAACTGCCAAAGAGTTAAATTGACGCCGATTTGTACTATTAAACAGAGCTACATGTCCCAGCATACTGTTCGCATGAGTTACCTGATTTACGCAATATTGTTTACACAGTAATGGTTGCTACTGTTTAGAATAATGGAGGAGGGTCGCCATGAGTTTTCTCTTGCAACTTTCAAATTACATAAAGCATAAGGCTGATAACTAGTGGTGAAAAAACTATAATGTTGTAAATTTATGGTAAGTTTTGTGAGAAATATCCAACACTTCCCATGAAAGAAGTGATGGAATTAACTTCTGAGTTCACCAGTGTTTAGGCTACAAATATAAACAATGCTCATAAAGAAAAACCTGTAACGGAAAAAGTGGTTGCACCTGGGGGAGAAAAAAAACCTGTGAAATATATGATGCAAGAACGTGATGATTTTTTGAAGAATGCAATTCGCGTAGAGGTTACAATTTCTTTTTTAAAAATTAGCCACCAGCAGTAAATAAAGTGATTCATGTAACAAAAGAAGAAGCTTTGTTTTGGGAGATGGATAGCTTAAGTGACACCATTATTGATAACCTGGTTATCAATCTGATAAGTCAACAACAAAATGGCGATTCTCGTCTGGAGGGAATAGAGCCGCTTCCAAGAGCGAATAGATGTAAATTATCGCATACATTATATTTATTTTTTTCGCTCGTGTTTTTTAGAGTTAAATATAACATATGTATCTATTTATTTTGTTAAGACTATCAATATTATCATCGCTATACTCACCGTTTAAGTTGTGGGAATAAGGGCTCTGTTCGTTTTACATTACAATATGCTATGTATACGCGCCGAGTGGTCGTGAAAGTATGACAGATTTTCTGGTGCGAATAGCAGAAGGTTACATTATAATGGTGCACTGGTCACATGGGTTTTGTTTTGGTGAGGATCAACTTAAGGCTAATACATAATACATAACAAGATAGTGAACTGTTAAATATGCATATTAATCTCTGGAAACTATTTGTGGCTTTTAATAACGTCCTTTCTGGAATAAACCTCATTGTTAACAAACCCATAGAAACCCAAGTAACACATTATTGTGCTATTTAATATATCCAAAATTTGGATGCACAAAATGTGTTTCCACAATAATTTGGGCTTTTGTATTTTTACAATGTTTTAGTCATATTTAAATTAAATTTTCTCAACTTTAACTATAGAAAACTGACTTAAAATGTATAAAATTGACAAAGTTAAATCATGTTAGTTTCTATAGCTGTACGTTTTCTTAACTTTTTTTTAATTAATTTCATTTGTATTCTCTTCCATTAATAATTTTTTCAAACTAAATTTCATAATCTGTGATGTTTTGTCTTATGGCAAGCTTCTCATGGAGTCAAGATTATAAAATTAAAATGTCTATTCTCTTGCCAATACATAAGTTGTGATGTTGTGTAATTGTTGCCTTCAGCCGAGGTGTGCGAAATGATGCTTCTTTGGTTCCACCAATCCGGCAGACAGCATCCATCTTCAAGCAACCAGTCACAGTTTACAAAACACAGGAGGGTAAAGTGAAAACTGATTTCAAGCATGGTCCTCAGGAAAAGCCAAAACAGGTAGAGTGTTATTTTAATCTTAAAAGCACATTGGAATGTGTTAACAACTTTTTAACCCCCTCCCCTCTCTATCTCCACTTATGTCTATTTATTAAGAATACTTTCAAGGAACCTCCCCATCATCAGTTTTGCGGTCAACTATCATTCCTGTCAGTAGTTTGGCTTTGTTCTACTTGCCATTGTGCAGCTCCCTGTTCTGGCTAATCAGATGATATCAATGGCAAACATTTCAAAATTTATAACATTTTTTTGATGAGATGCTTTCTCAAGTACTAAATTCTATGACATCTTTACACGTTTCACCAGTTTTATCTTCACATCATCATTTTTTTTCTAAGCTTGTTTGGTTTTGGTCAGGTATATTTTTTCACAATCTTGGCAATCAATTTGATAGATACCAGTTAATTTTTGGTAACCTATTACTTTCTCTAGCCCGCATGTACAATGCACATAGTGGATAGAGAAGGCATTGTATTGCATCCTAAAATTTGATGCCAAGATTTTACTGGAAATATATGTTTTGGGGTCCCCTGAGTTCAAAATCTCGAGAAAAATCCCACCACAAAACTCTTTACATGGAAAATTTTTTGAAAATTTTGATTTTCTTAAAAAATAGCTGTAATGAATTTGATTAAAATCCTGTATGTTAAGGCTATTTACATCCCAAATAAATAGTATATCTTGAATTTTTTTTTGAATAACCTCTTTAAGACCTCTTTATTGTAGATGAATTTTGCTTAACTGCTAAACCGTAACAGATAGACAAAAAATGTAAAGCTCATCAAAACTCACAATTATTTTTATCTGCTCAGATTCACAAATTTAAGAGAATTATAATATTATCTTATTCCAAAGCAGCAATTATAGTCATTGCTTCTGACACAACCATCAAATGTCTTAATATTTCAGTGGTTACCAGCACATCTCTGGAATAAAAGGCAATGAAACTGCTGATTTTCTGGTCAAAAAGACAGTAAAATAATATCAAAATAATCTGGTCCTTTATCTTATCACTCTATTAAAAGAATAATTACTGCAGCATATTTTTTATTTATTTATTTATTTATGCTAAGCATTATACAGGTGAATATGATCGGTGTTCAGCCCTGGCTCTTTACCGGTCATACTCATATTTTACAATAGTTTATTAATTCTAGTTTATTGCATCATTTTGTCTATTTACTGTCCATATCCATTTATTTTTCACTTTGCCTAAGAATTGTCCAATCTTCTTACTATCTTTTTGAAACATTTCAACTACTACTACATTTCTATCTATTTTAAACCATTTCTTATTAATATACTTTTTTCTCCAAATTTCAGTTCCTTTACATTTAAATAAAATGTGTTCTATATCTTCATTTCCGCCACATATAGGACATTGATTTTGTGGAATACCTTTCCTTAGACCTTTTAATCTCCATACTCCTGCTTTCAGCCATGCAATACCTTCTCGCTCCTCTTTATTTGTCACATCAATGTACTTTTCCCTTCCCCATGAGACTTTCATTGGTATATAGAAAACTAAAGATCTCTTTTCAGTTATTTCACTAAATATTTTTTGTATTTCTATATCCTCAAATCTTTTCCTTGCCAACTTCCAGAAGTTATTCACATTATTTTCTCTTCTTCTCCACATTTCCCCTAACCCACTACTTTCCAGGTTATTTCGAAGACAGTCTACCCATCCCTTGTTCTTTAAACTTTTCTCTTGATATACTAAACACTGTTTTAACAAATTCCTTTCTTCCAATTTCAATATCCTATGCCAAAATTTCAATGCCCTTTCCATAATCTTTCCCTTACTTGCCACTCTACCCAGCTCTATTTGTGCTACCTGCCTAACAGTTGCATTTGGTAACCCCAGTATTTCTTTGCAAAATTTCCTATGCACCTCATCTATGCCTTCCCATCCTCCTTCTAATCCCCATACTTCTATCCCATATAGCATTTTTGCCTCAACCACCATATTGTACACTTTTTCTAACCATCTAATATTTATATTAGGTGCTTTGTATTTGCAACTTCTAATAGCTGATAAAGCTCCTTTTCCTTTTGCCAATGCAAATTTCTTTTGCTTTTCCCAATTGCCACCACTATCAATTTTAACTCCTAGATAAATACATTCTCTCACTACCCTGTACTCCTTTTCATTCTCATTCTTCCATTTTTCATATTTGCTCAATTTTCCCCCTTTTTTGAACACTACAATCTGCGTCTTGTCCTGGTTCACTTTTAAACTCCACTCTTTACAGTAATTATTTAATGTTTGCAAGGATTGTTTCAAGCCATTCACTGTAATTGCACCTATAACTAGATCATCTGCAAACAGTAATCCTGGAATCTGAATATTATTAATTACTGGCATCGAGTTATTATTTCTCCCAATTTCTGTTAATACATCATCTATATATAAATTGAATAGGACTGGACTTAACTTACATCCCTGTCTAAGGCCTTTCTCTTGTTGGATTTCTCTTGTTACAACCCCTTCCTCCACTCTTATACAAAAAGTATTTTCCTTATATAATGCTCTAAGGGTGTCCACCATTTGTTTACTCACTCCTTTAGTCAACAACTTATGCCACAGCAATTGAAGCTCTATCCTATCGTATGCTTTCTCTAAATCCACAAAAGCCATATATAACTTTCCTCTTTTGTCTTTCAAGTATTTATCTACCAGTGTTTTTATAATAAATAAGTTATCAACTGTCCTCCTCCCTTTTCTAAAGCCCATCTGAAGTTCCGAGAGGATATCATATTCTTCAACCCATGTTTGTATCCTGCTTGCCATAATACCAGTAAAAATTTTTCCTACATTTGATAATAATGCAATGCCTCTATAGTTGTTTGGTTTGTCAACACTACCCTTGCCTTTGTATATTGGATGTATGATTGCTTTCCTCCACTTATCTGGTATATACCCCTTCACCTTAATTGTGTTAAATAAGTCTACTAAAACCTTAACTCTGTTTATTTCAGTGCACCATTCCTTAAGGAACTCTGGAGGGATTCCATCTATTCCCGTTGCTTTATTTCTTTTCATTATTTTCACCTGTTGGATTATTTCTTCACTTCTTATTATATCATCGAGTATATCTACATAGTTATTACCTATTTCCCAATTTCCTATCTCATTTTTACTCTTTTTTTCCCCATACAAATTTTTAAAATATTCCATCCATTCTCCTGGTTTTATACTTGGTTTTGTTACATATTTATTATACATTGATTTCATAACCTTCCATATCTCATTTGCATTATTTTCATTTAGAATTCGTATCAAATTACTTTCATATTTTTTCATCCAGCTTGTTTTCTTTTGTTCCAGTAATAAATTATATAAATCCCTCCCTTGCATATACTCTTTCTTTAATTCTATGTTTCCTAATTCCCTCCACTTTATGAGCAGCTGTTTGACTTGTCTTTTAGTTACTCTACATTCTTCATCAAACCAGCCCTCATCTCTTTTGTAAACCTTCTTTCTCATTTTCATTTCCTCCCCAGCCCTTAGCATAATGATATTTAAGATATCCATAGCACTTTCAATTTCTTGTTCCTTTATCATAAAACTTATTCCACACTGACATATCTGGCCATAATTAGAGTTTAGTGTCTGCCTAAATTTATTGCAATACTCTTCCTTCCATTTGTATCTACTGTATTCTTCTATGTTGCACTTTTCCTCCCTTAAATTATAGACTATTTGCTCTGTGCATGTTTTTATGTCTACTATCAATGGAAAATGCCCACTGTTGGAACTTAAATTTAGTATCTTAAAATTACTTAAAATATACCCCATATTAATTGGCCATAATACATAATCAATCACACTTTGACCATTATTACTAACATACGTATATTCTCCATTCACATCTTCTCCATATTTCCCATTCAAAATATCAAAGGCATTCAATTCACAGAATTCTATAAATTTCATATAGCCTTTGTCAACTATCTTATCTTTGCTGTATCTAATTTTCTCAGGTTTCTCTAATGTATCATTGCTCATCCACCTATTCCCTCCAATAACATCATTTTCGCCAATCCTAATATTAAAGTCTCCCATTAATATAATCTCAGAATTACCATATCTCTCCTTTAAATGTTCTATTTCTATCTCTAGGTGTTTAAGGAGGTCCGGATTATGAAAGCGCGAAGGAAGAGGGGGATTGTATACTATGCCTATACATATAACATTTTCAACTATTTGTTTCTCCTCTAGTACAATCCATAGTATTTCTTTTCTCCTTGACCAAGTTTCTTTAACTCCTTTACTTAACGTTTTCTTTACAAAAAAGCCTATGCCTCCAGATGCCCTCCCCTTTCTTGCTACCTTATCTCCTTTTATCCCTACAAAATCAAAATCCTTTACGTAAACCTGGTCCTCTTTTAGCCATGTTTCAGCTACCGCGAGATAATCAAGTTTTGTCAATAATTGATTTAAACTCCCCGCATATATTTTGTTTTTAACTCCCTCACAATTCCAGAATCCAAGCCTCCTTATATTCTCCCTTCCCTATTGTGAGCCTAATCTAAATCTAAATGTTTCTAGAGTCCTTTTACTCCTTAATTGTATCCCTTCTCGGGAAGAAATAGTTTTATTTCTATCTAAAACTAGCACGCTGCCATGTTCAGATGATATGATGTTGTCTTCTTCCCCTTCTGTATTTTCCCCGCTACTCTGTTGCCACGCCCTGCAGCATATAACAATAAATTTAAAGGATTTGCATCACAAGCAAAGGGAAAAAGATTAGAAAAACTGTATAATGAAACATAAGATTTGTACACTACCAAGAAATGTTGAGTAGTAACTTTTAGATTATGACTGCCTTAACAAACACCTATTTAGGATTGGTATTGCTGAATCTCCTATATGTCCATTCTGCAAGAGAGCGAATGGCTTCATTGCCATGTGCTAAACATTAGAAACCAACCAACCAACCACTTTTATCTACTCCATGTTAATCAAGTAAATGTTGCACAAATAGTTTCATCCAAGTAAGTGAATCATTATGTACTACTCTTTTCATTATATTGTGAGAAACAACTGAATGTGACAGCATGTCAAAAAAAATCTGATATGTTTGATCCACGTGACTTAATCTGCTTATTCTGCAACATATTATTTTTACAAAAGCTTATTCTTCTATCTCCTCCATGCTTATCAAGATAAACATTAACGGAAATAGTCTTATTACTTATTTTGTGTAAGTACAGGAGAAGTAAGAGAATACACCAGGCTAAAGTGTTAGGTTAAAACCGATCGCTAAGTGATTATATTGAAGCTCTATTCTCTTTGCAGCTCTTGCTCAGAAAGGAAAGACAAACAAATAACAGCTTCCCAATTGAGAAAAGTATAAGCATTGGAAATTTAAATCAGTAAAGGGAAATTCTTGGAAATATATAAAAAAAAAAATTGTTTGTTTTAATAAAATCTGCATCTTTTTATGTAGTAACAGTTTGTCTGTCGCTTATAGCTTACCAGTTATGTAAAAGTCATCCAGAATGAAGATGGCTTCAGAGGCTATTCCCAGAAAATTCAAGATACACATTTTATTTTCATATTTGTCTTTAATATGTGTAGTTTAATCAAAATCATTAGAGCCATTTTTGAGAAAATTAAAACTCCTAAAATACCTTTCTTGTAAAGTGTAATTTGGAGTGTGTGGATTTTTCTGAAAATATTTGTCGCATCTGGAAGACACTGCATTTATGTCAAGTTTGGTATTTAACCCTTTTTACTTTCTCTAGCCTGCATGTATATTATGATTAGAGAAGGTATTGTATTTCATCCAAAAACTTGATGTCGAGATTTAACCAGAAATATATGTTTTGGGGTCTCCTGAATTCAAAAAAAGCATTTTTAGAAAAAGGTCTATGTGTGTGTGTGTGTGTGTGTGTGTGGACAGCATAGCTCAAAAACAAAAAGACTGTTGACTTGGTGTTTAGGATGCGACACAAAGATTTTCACATGTCAAAATTTTCAAAAATTTTGATTTTCTTAAAAATGGCTCTAACAATTTATATTAAAACCCTGTATATTAAGGCTATTTACATCCCAAATAAAATGTATATCTTGAACTTTGTGGGAATAGCCTCCAAAGACCTCTTTATTTTGGATAACTTTTGCTTAACTGCTAAACTGTAAGAGATAGACAAAAACTTAATACACAAAAGATGTAGATTTTGTAAAAACACACTATTTAAGTCCTATAAATTTTTATTGTGGAGGTTGCCGTTTCTGAGATATTCCTTGTTATTGGTTTCAATTGTGAAGTAGTTATATACTTATACATCTTTTTCAGAATTACATTGTTGATGGCAAGGGTTAAAAACTTGTGAATAGCAGAAAACTGGTTGAAACATCCACTTCTTGAAACCCCACAATTGACACTATATGTCTGAGGACAGGTACTACAGAAAGACTGCAATCAATCCAAAAGAAAACAAATCCCACACTTGCTTAGAAGAGAAGAGAAAACAGGTACATGTGTGCCAAATGTGTGCACACCCCTGCTTTGAAAAGTGTTGCACTTTTTCAATAAACTGACGTGATCCGTGAACAACAGTGATGTGAAAAACATAGGCACAGACCTTTTTTTCACAACCCTAATTTTAGGGGGGGGGGGGTTTAGGAGTCTTAATTTTGGCTTCCCCCCCCCCCCCCCCAGATGTTTGATGAATTCTGTATGTATATTATCAGTTATTAATTACAATGTTCAGTTCTTTAATATTGAATTCCTTATTAAATATATTATCTTTAAGTTTAATTGTTGATTTTATGTACTCCTTAATGTTTTTCTTTATAATTTTTGTTCTTTTTTGGTATATGCAGATAATTTAAAGGTATTAGCGTAGTATTTATTAAATTTATTAGCTATTTCATTGTCATCTGTAATTGTTTTATTATAAATAAAAGGTATTTTTTTATTGTCTTTCTTGTTTTGAATGTTATGTATGAATCTGTATGCTTTTTGTGCATCTTTTCTATAGTCCATGTTCTGTAAAAAATTATTAAAATGTTCTTTTTTGAATTGAGTGCTTAATTTTCTCCAAATTTGTACTTCTTTCGATCTTTAGGCTTTTCTGTTGTGATTCTAGCCTGGTTCTCTTTCTTTTTTCATTTTTTCTAGTTTTGAGTTCCAAAAAGGTTTATAGTTTTTAGTAAATCCTCTTGGTATGTATTTTTTTGCTGTTTTCAAAATTTTATTACATACATCTTTGTTTAGTTTATCTGATTTTGTTGATTCGTTTACTGGTTTTTCAAATTTGGTTTCTAATTCATTTGTAAAATTTTTCCAGTTTGCCTTTTTAAAGTTCCATCTAGGTTTATGGTTTGTAGGAGTTAAATTTTTCTAAGTTGAATAGTGGCAATTATAGTTCTGTGTCCTGAGCCTGGATCATCTTAAGATTTGTTTGGAAGTTGATGAGCATAAATCTGAGGATACTAAAAGTAAGTCAGGTTTGGCACAAGCACCAGAATAGTGGATAAAGGATGGTGGATCTTTTTGTGGTAAACAACTTCTGTAGTTAGTTTTTAATTGGTAGTCAAATATACACACATGTGCTTCACAAAAACTTACTTTTATGCAGAACTAGTTTCGCATGCGTGTTGCATGCATTGTCTACTGCTTTCGACTATCGGATACAACACGAGGATCCTTGATGTATGACTGTCTTCCCTCAGGTGTTGGATTGATGAACTTTATTAGCGGGTTCTCTTCAAAGGGACGATCAAAATTCATGAGGTGAAAAAACATGAAGCGCACCTCATGAATTTTGATCGTCCCTTTGAAGAGAACCCGCTAATGAAGTTCATCAATCCAACACCAGAGGGAAGACAGTCATACATCAAGGATCCTCGTGTTGTATCCGATAGTCGAAAGCAGTAGACAATGCATGCAACACGCATGCGAAACTAGTTCTGCGTAAAAGTAAGTTTTTGTGAAGCACATGTGTGTATATTCGACTACCAATTAAAAACTAATTGCTAGCTTCACAGTGTACCACTTCCAGTATTCAAAATTATAACTTCTGTAGTTATTGAATTTAGTAGGTCTTCTATGATCTTTCCAGAATTGTTTGGTTTGTCATATCCCCATAATCTTGAGTGGGCATTGAAAGCTCCAATTATGATTGTATTTGAATTTATTGTGATATTTTCAAGATTTGGGGGATTATAAACAGAATAAATTTTGAAGTGAGATTTATTTTTCCATATGTCTAGTTTAATTATTTCTATTTTATCTGTATTGTTCATCTCTTTAATAATTTTAAAAGATAAAGTAAGATTTTTTCGAACTCCAACTGAATGCCACTGCTTATTTGTCGTCCCTTAGGAAGTAGGTATATATTTAAATTTTGAAATTGATAATATTTTAGTTGTTCTAAGGTTAAATTTGCTTCTTGAATTGTAAATGTATCAATATTATGATCATATATAATTTTATTTAGTTCATGTTTCTTTGCTTGTGATAGACCTCCTGTATTCCATTGTAAAATTTTTAATTTTTCATTCATATTTTGTTGTTTACCTTGAAAAAAAGGTCCCTGCCCGGAAATCGGAATGCGGGACTGTTTTACTTCCGGAATGTTTCTTTTTCCAATGGGACATCACTTTATCTGGAATGTTTTTATTCAACTTTTTGTAACCGTTTAAAATTAGGCACCATAAATGGCAGTTACATCACCTAAGAAAAGAAAGTTATGGACAGGAAAGAAAAAGAAACAATCCCCTAAATACTCTAATACCATTGAGGTCGAAGAAAACAAGAGTTGAGTCAAGCAAGACTGGTTAGGAAAGGTAAAAGAGGGGATCTGATATGTGAAATGGAAGAAATATCAGTCCAGGTTAATAACTCACTGAGCAGCCCTTCCCTTTAGTTCATTACATAATTTTGTTAAGATCAGTTTTTTTAAGTCTTCAAATTTTAGAAGTAATTAAAGGGTCTCCTTTCTATTATAACAAAATTTATATGTGATTACTAACAGCTGCACGGCGTGAAGGTGAGGGATCGGACATTAGGCTTTTGTCCAGGTCGGTTCCTTTAAGCCTTCAATTAATTATTAAAGGAATTAAAGGGTCTCCTCCCTGTTAGTGACAAAAGTCTTTCCGCAGTCTATAATTTGTCATGGAATATAAAGTACCAGACGAATGGAAGAAATCTATAATAATACCTATTTTGAAATGAAACAAACCTGCAGAAAATTTTTTAAGTTATCGTCCAATAGCACTTACCAGCGTATTAGCAAAAATCATGGAAAAAATTATTTCCAATCGTTTAAATTGGTTTCTAGAAAAAAATAACTTAATTTCAGCTAAAAAAGCAGGATTTAGAAAACACCATTCAACAAATGAACAGATTTTAAATCTTAGTCAAGACATTAAAAATGCATTAAATAAAAAAAAAAAGACGCTCTAGCAATATTTATTGACTTTCAAGGAGCTTCGAGATGCAAACTACTTGATAAGCTTAAAATTCTAGGAATCCAAGGCAAAATGTTACATTGGATCAGTGAATTCATTATTCAACGCTTTATTGCTACCAAATATAATGATAAATTATCAAAATATCAACAAAGACACCGTGGCGTATCCCAAGGCAGTATCCTTAGTACAACACTCTTTAATAGTTATATCAATGATCTTCCATATCAATTACAAAAAAGAGAATCAAAAGTTTAATGTTTGCAGATAATGTCATATGGAATTCTAAACCGAAAAATCAAAATCAACAATTAATAAATATAGCACAACAATCCTTGACATCTAATAATTTAATGAAAATTAATACACAGAAAACAAATTATCAGCTACTTACACTAAGGAAGAAACCAATAAATATTTCCCTTCAACTAAATGGAGAAACTCTCACAGAAACACATAGGTATTATTTTTGATACAAAATTAACATGGAAAAAACACATTGATAATATAATAAAAAAAAAAAACAAGGAAAAAATTACCACTATTAAAAAAACTGGTGGGCAAGAAATGGGGAGCACTGCACAAACTTTAAACACTTTTACAAGATGTATATTAAACCAACATTTAAATTGGTTGATTGATGTTTGGAGGAATTTAGTGACAGTGACGGTCAAATTATATGTTTTATTAATTTGTTGAGTTAGTTTTTTAACACTACGTCACTTACATTGTTATTATGAGGGACTAGTTTCGAAAGCCTATGCTTTCATTTTCAACCTCACGGGTCCAACTGCCATTGCTGGCTGCATTTGCTTGTACACTCTTCTCTGGTGGCAAAATGATGAACTTCTTAACTAAGCTGTCTATTTTTTTTTTTTTTTTTGGTAGTGTTTAACGCCCGCTTTAACTACTAATGGCATCGCAGGCGGTGACACTGATGATACATGAATGATGATGGAGCACCGGTGGAATGCGATGGCAGGGGAAACCGGAGTACCCGGAGAAAACCCGCCCCAGCGCCGCTTTGTCCACCACAAATCTCACGTGCGGTCGCTTGGGATCGAACCCCGGCCGTCTAGGTGAGAGGCTAGTGGTCTAACCACTCGGCCATGGCGCGGCCCTAAGCTGTCTACTGGCAGGATTTCAAAGTTTATTAGCCGATCTTTATTTTTCCATCCTCATATGGAAAAATAAAGAGTGTACAAGTAAATGCAGCCAGCAATGGCAGTTGGACCCGTGAGGTTGAAAATGAAAGCATAGGCTTTCGAAACTAGTCCCTCATAATAACAATGTAAGTGACGTAGTGTTAAAAAACCAACTCGACAAATTAATAGAACATACAACATTTAAATAAATATAGAAAAACTTAATATTCTACAAAATCAAATTCTTCGCCTAGTAACTGAACTGTTAAAACTACCCCAGTACCTGCTCTACAAATTTTAACAAATAATCCAAGACTGGAACTTGACATTGAACAAGCAGCCATCTTACAATATGAAAAATTAATCACATTACCTTTTAATGACTGGGAAAAAAGAAAACCACAAGTAAACCTAAAAATTCAACAAAGTTTCCTTCACCCTGAAGTTCAGTTCACCCTGAAGACGAGGAAGATGCACTTCTTCGAAACGTTGGTGTCAAGCCAAGTTTTTACCTGGCTAGAAGCCCGAGAAGATTTTGAATTAAAGTTTCCTTTATAAAGTCAAAGAAGTCAAACATAGAATAAAACTTCCTTACTTAAAAGAAAACATACAAACAAATATTAACCCATTAGAACTATTTGATATTGAACACTATCTACACTTAGCTGAAGAATTTACAAAATCTGAAATTTCTTCATGTGTTCTGAAACAAATGACACTAGAAATAATAAATTTAAGATACCCTACCAATGAATGGCTACATGTTTACACTGACTGTTCTAGCTTACCAAATAACAGTGGTACTGTTGCAGGTGCAATATGCCCTCTTTTCTCTTTCTACAAAAGATTAAGTTTAGATACTACAAATTTTGATGAAGAGATTTCGGCAATACTTCAGAGCTTACAAAACCTACTATATCATATAAATAAATTTGAAAAAGTTGCATTATTAAAATAAGAACTATAGCTTTCCTGGCGACGTGTTAATTCAAGATCTTCTCGGGCTTCTAGCCAGGTACAAACTTGGCTTGACACCAACGTTTCGAAGAAGTGCATCTTCCTCGTCTTCAGGGTGAACTGATCAGTTCACCCTGAAGACGAGGAAGATGCACTTCTTCGAAACGTTGGTGTCAAGCCAAGTTTGTACCTGGCTAGAAGCCCGAGAAGATCTTGAATTAGTTGCATTATTATCTGACTCTATTATATCCATAACATCTGATGTAACACCTAATAACTTAAATATTGCAGAATGCCGCAAAATCATAAAACAACTAATGAATTTAAATAAAAAATTAATACTTCAATGAATACCAGCACATTGCGGAATACAGGGTAATGAAACAGCTGACTTTCTAGCCAAGAAAGGTAGTAAAATTACATCAAATTCATCTGATCCAATAAGTTATCACTCTATCAAAAGAATCATTATATCAACATATAATAACAAAATTAAAGAAGACAATGTATTACAAACAAAAGGAAAACCAAGGGAAATGTATGTAATAACACGACCAGAATCACTACATTACCAAGAAAATCCTCTGTAGCAACTTTTAGACTCCTAACAGGCCATGAATGTCTCAATAAACATTTATTCAGGATTGGTATAGTGAGATCTCCTCTGTGTCCTTTCTGTATATTAAAGAAGAAATGGATGGAAACCATCTACTGCGCTGCCCAACCTTTAGTCGACATGATAATATGACATCAAAATACTGAAATGCAAGAGAGTGAATGGCTTTACTGCCAACTGCTCAACATTAGATGCCAACCATTTAGGGGGGGGCTAAATTTAAAGATGCATATTAATGTATTTAATCATAACAGAAAAACAGTGATTTGTTGTTATAAAATCCAAGACAGTAAAATACCCATTATGGACAACAGACAACCCTGTTTTGTATGTGTTACGTATGCTCATATAACAATATTTTCAAAATGACAATTTGGAACTTCTAAAACATCTAAAGCAGCCTACATCATTTCTGGTGACTTAATATTTCATTTTCAATAGTTTTGCATGATTTTCTAAGAGTTTTAAAATTTGGAAAAGTTGTGAAATTAACTCAGCAAGGAGGTGTTGCTCACCTTAAAATATGTTAGCAGTGAAGAGGTTAAAAAGAACTACATGATGTTTTGTTCAGCAAGTTTTGTCCATTTCTCTATGAACAAAAGCCATACAAAATTCCTTCCAGTGGAAGGCAACTTTAGGAGTTATTCAAACTCCAGTGGAAGGCAACTTTAGGAGTTATTCAAACTCCAGTGGAAGGCAACTTTAGGAGTTATTCAAACTCCAGTGGAAGGCAACTTTAGGAGTTATTCAAGCTAAATATTTAAATGTGTGGTTAATAAAAAGTATTATAGCCGTGTTGGAGAAAATAAGAAATTTGGAGAAAGTTGTTGGTGTTTTTTATTTATACATATACATATATATAGTAAATGGTGGTTTAGGTAGGAGAATTTTCTTGAAAATCTTTGTTTTGCATCTGTGAAAGATAATTTTATACCAAGTTTGGTTATTGGGTATATTGTTTTTGGGTAATGCTGCTGTTTAGAGACAGATTTTTTTCAAAAATACTTATTTTGGATTCTTCAGGAACCACAA
Organism: Hymenopus coronatus; assembly: GCA_030762935.1. Taxonomy (NCBI): domain Eukaryota; kingdom Metazoa; phylum Arthropoda; class Insecta; order Mantodea; family Hymenopodidae; genus Hymenopus; species Hymenopus coronatus. The sequence goes on from CM060890.1 coordinate 14,797,816, forward strand.
AACTTATATTTCTAGTGCAATCTAGACATCAAATTTTTGGGTGGAATGAATACTTTGTACACCTACTAGTTATAGGATACATAAAAGTATTCTTCATATCTAATTCCTATAAATTGAGATAAGTGTTGAAAAATAGTTTGATTACACTTTAATTGTAAAGAAGAATAAAGGAATGAAGTTTTTACATTAGCAGTTGCTATGTATAACAGCTGCAATGTGAGCACTCAAATATATACAGCTTACTTATATAACACTCTAAAACAAGTTTCAGTATTTAATATGCCCTCCTTTTGCTTTAATAACTTCCTTTTAGATGGTTTTTTTTTTAGTGTAACTAAGAAATGTTTCCGGGCTGTTTTGCCGTGGTCTGCTGGTGTTAGGAGTACCAGACGTTTCGTCCACAACTACGGTGGACATCTTCAGTGGCGCTGTCGAAGTTTTCTAGGAGAAGGTTTTGCTGCGTCTGAAGCGTTGACTGTCGGGATCGCTACTTTTATACTGGCAAGTGGGGGGCGGGGCTTGGGCTCTCCGGCGAACGTGGCTTCTGATTGGACCGCTTCGTTGCTTCTTGTTTGATGACGTTTCCTGCTTTCAACGACGGGATGCCAATTCCTATTGAGTTTTAGTGCCTCTTCTTTTTTATTAAAATTGTTCGGATGCTTATAAATCTCTATAGCCTCCCGCTGTAGTCGTGCATGGTAGTGTGTTGTAGATGAGAGGATAGATGTGTCTTGGAAATTTATAATATGCTCGCCCTCTGCCTCAATAGCTCGCAGGGCGACCGTGGACTTTTCTGTGTGGCCTAGTCGACAGTTTGCTTTGTGTTCCTTGATTCTAGTAGTAACACTGCGTTGTGTGGTTCCGATGTATACCGAGCCGCAGGAACAGCTTTAGCTTTCACTCTGAACCATACTTCTATCAAACTTGAAATCAGGCTTTCCTTCAATGTGCAGCCCAATTTTCTCATTCTTCCCTTCAAAATTTCCCCCAAAATTTCAATGGGATTTGGATTTGCTGAATTAACTGGCCAGTCGAGACAACTTACAGAATGGTTTTTTAAACATTCCATGACTAATTAAAATTAAATAACTCAGAAGTTTGAGACAAGTGAAGTTTTAATCAATGTGATAGTTGAAAATGAGTCGGAATAGTAACCCTCACCTCACTTATATGTAATTACGTTCAAAACATATGTTTCAAGGGCAATTGCCCTCTTCTTCAGTTGAAGTCCGACTGATGGCTGGAATTTGTGCTCTGTGGTCTATTACCGTGGAGCCATCTGGTGTTCTCAGTAGAAGTTCATAATCATGTGGCGGTATTTCAAAATTCATCAGTTGGTCTTTTTGTTGTGTAATGAGAATATTCTCCCAAACTGTAAGTGCTGCCGGGTTGTTTACAGGTTTTAGCAATTTTATGTCATTTTGTATTTCATGATGTGATGTCCAAAAATGGTATGCTACTGCCGATTTATCTGTTTGTTTCTGTTTGATATGTCTGAAATGTTCCTTTAGCCTTGTTTCCAGTCTTCTATTTGTTTGGCCAATGTAACATGATTTGCAGTCCTTGCAGTCAATTCTGTAGATGCCTTATCTCTGGTTTGTAGGTATGGGGTCTTTAATGTCTGTTTTCAATGCATTTTTTATGTTGAATTGGTTACTTGAAGCTAAACTTATATTGTATTTCTTGAAATTTTTTTTGAATTTTCTATCTGCTGTTGGGTGATAGGTGAATTTTTTATATACAACTTTTGGTTTTTGTATGGACAAAGTGGTGATTTGTTTTAAGGTTAATTTCTCCTTATGTTTTTTTCATTTTTTGGAACTGTGCATCAACCAGAATTATTTCCAATTCAATGGTAGATTTTACAGACAATCATCAGGCTTAGCAATGGGTAACCCACTTTCGCCCTTTTTAGCAAATCTGTACATGGGACGACTTGAAGTACATATAACTTCCAGTTTTCCGAATATATTCAAAAAATGGTTTAGATATGTTGATGATTTTGCGGTGGTCCCCAAAAAATTAGCAGAAGACTCTCTAAAATTACTAAACCTACAGGACAGGTACATACAATTCACAATGGAAACAGAAAAAGACCAAATGCTACCATACCTGGACCTAAAACTAACACGGAAAGACCAAAAGATCACTTATGGCATCTACAGGAAGACCACACATACAGACAATTACATAAAACAGAATAGTTTCAACCCAGAACCTCATAAACAGGCAGTCTTCAACAGCTCAGTACACAGACTCCTCAGCATCCCACTTGACCCAGAAGAGTACAACACAGAATACCTCCAACTAAGACACATAGCCTCAGCCAATGGTTTTAACCCAGACATCATTGACCAAAAAATTAAAAAACATAAGGAGAAATTAACTTAAAACAAATCACTTTTTCCATATAAAAACCGAAAGTTATATATAAAAAATTCACCTATCACCCAACAGCAGATAGAAAATTCAAAAAAAATTTCAAGAAATACAATATAAGTTTAGCTTCAAGTAACCAATTCAACATAAAAAATGCGTTGAAAACAGACATTAAAGACCTACAAACCAGAGATCAGGCATCTACAGAATTGACTGCAAGGACTGCAAATCATGTTACATTGGCCAAACAAAAAGAAGACTGGAAACAAGGCTAAAGGAACATTTCAGACATATCAAACAGAAACAAACAGATAAATTGGCAGTAGCATACCATTTTTGGACATCACATCATGAAATACAAAATGACATAAAATTGCTAAAACCTGTAAACAACCCGGCAGCACTTACAGTTTGGGAGAATATTCTCATTACACAACAAAAAGACCAACTGATGAATTTTGAAATACCACCACATGATTATGAACTTCTACTGAGAACACCAGATGGCTCCACGGTAATAGACCATAGAGCACAAATTCCAGCCATCAGTCGGACTTCAACTGAAGAAGAGGGCAATTGCCCTTGAAACATATGTTTTGAACATAATTACATATAAATAAGGTGAGTGTTACTATTCCAACTCATTTTCAACTATCACATTCCATGACTATTTTGGATTTGTGGCAAGGCACAAGCTGAAAACTTCTATTACCATTTGGGAAAAGTGATTTCAGAGTTGGTAGAACTCTTCTTTCCAAAATGCCAATGTCATCTATTGATACAGTAATACAGTAATTGATACAAAAATCGAAAAGCAACTCAAAAACATTTTTTTCATGGGATATTTTACAGTCTGATCAATGCTTTGCAGATAAGCACTCATTTTGTGATTTATGAATATAGCAAGAATGTCACCCCTGCAACATAAAATACATCTCATCTGAAAACTAACATTTGTCCATTCATCTTCTGACAAATTTGCAAATTTCTTTGCCCATCTCAGTCCTTTTTTCTTTGTGTCATTTGTAAAAAAAAATTGTTGCTTTTTGACCAGTTTGAAGAAGTTGAACTGTCGAATCATGTACATATGAAGGGATGCCTGAGTGGACTAATTATGCTCTTAGGTGAAACTAGGTAGACTTGGATCTTCTTTCAATTTTATCAGTAAAAGTGCATCATCCATCTTCCTGCCACATTTGCCTTTACTGCCGGATTTGTTATATTCTAATTTTGTTGACAGAACCTAAACTAATGTGGCTATATCCCTTAGTCATAGAAATATAATCACTGCAATCAACAATCTTGCTTCTCTTTTAGGATTAATATCCATGATGAACACCAACCAGAATGATGCATATGTTATTCAAATATTCACTGCACCATAAAAAGCTATTTGAAACCTTGTTTGCATCTGACTGAAGTAAAAATGTAACAACAATGACTTACACAAGCAGAAAGAAAAAATTAGTAGTAATGGGAAATTTAAACCGCAATCTTCGTGCTCATGCAGTTTTTCATTCTTGCACCATAGCCATTACACTAAACACAGGCTCCAAATTCTTCCTTTTGGTGGGCATGATCCATGGCATACATATGACCTAGCAATTTTAAGGTAAAACTCTGTAATTATATTCGTAGACATATTCCTATCTCAAATTGTCTATAAACCGACTATTATCAGTAAAATGTATGCTGTGTTATTCTTTTAACACCTTGTATATGAACAAATGTAATACAGGTATAAATAACAATATATTATAATTCATCAATACTATTAATATAGAGTTTTTGTTGTAAAATACTTTATCAGAGCACTTTTAAATTGTTTATGCTTACAATATTTTAGATATATGGGCACTTTTGAATGAAACCATAAACCCATGACATTTGGATCTTTCTTGGAAATATTCTTGTTAACATTTGGATCTTTATTGGAAATATTCTTGATAAACTTCTGCCTAAAATAATCATTATGTCTGACACTATGTATAGCTATTCTAATGTTTTGTTTTGTACTGTGTAATATGCCTTGAATATTGCTTATTAGTGGAGAAATTTGTGATTTAGTTTTTTACTTTCTCTACATGTACTATGTACATAGAGAAGGTATTGTATTGCACCCAAAAATTTGATACAGAAACATCACAGGAAATATGTTTTGAGATCCCCTAAATCCAAAAAAAAAAAAAAAAAAAAAAAAAAAAGCATTTTTAGAAAAAGTGTGTGTCTGTAGCCACATAGCTTAAAAATGAAAAATCTGTTAAATAGCAAACTTGGTATTTAAGTTAGGTAGCTTTCAAGGATGCAATAAGAAAAGTTTCAAGAAAATCTCCCCAACCACAGCTACCCCTTATATAGAACAATTTTCAAAAATTCTGATTTTCTCAAAAATGACTGTAGCAATTTTGATTAAAATATTGTATATTAAATATATTTACATGACAAATAAAATGTATATCTTGAATCTTCTGGGAATAGCCTCTGAAGACAACTTTATTCTGGATAAATTTTGTAGAATTTTGTATAACTGGTAAACTGTAAGAGATAGACAAAAAGTACTTAACAGTAAATAAAGAGCTTGTTAAAACACACACTTTATATTATATACATTTTTCCGAGGAGTTTACCATTTTTGAGATATTGGTTTTTCTCATATTGGAATTTGTCAACAAAGGAACTTCAATTGCATAGCAACCAGCTTTTGACTGTCACTTTAGCCTATGGGACTCCCTTATTTCCCTTGTACTTACAATGAAGTAAGTAATAAGATTATTCTGCTAATTTTATCTTGAGTCGCATGAAGTAAATAGAAGAATAAGCTTTTTAACAATAATCTTATTATCTAAGTTTGCCGGGCTTGTTGGCCGTAGTCGGAGTTGCAAGAGTGAAACCAAGACTCTATGGACTGCCAAAAATCCATAAAGAAGACGTTCCACTGCGACCTGTTGGATCTCCCACATCTGGCTACTCTGTTACAAGAACACATTCCTAATACTCCTTCATACATCAGGGATTCCAGCCACTTCATAGAAAAATTGGATTCCACAGAACTGGTCAGCTTTGATGTCATCTCATTATTCACAAATGTTGCTACCACCGGGCCCTGCAGCACAAACTTTTCCCACCTGACATCACTGACCTTTTTTGCCACTGCCTGATGATGAGCTATTTTCAGTGGAATAATACTTTCTAGGAACAAATGGACAGTGCAGTGCATTGAATCCGGTTATTGTCAATTACTTCATGGAGAAGTTTGAAGAGGACAGACAGCAACACGTAAATCAAAAGTTTGGTTTAGGTATGTGGACAACACTTTGTCATCTGGAGCTACGGAGATGAAAATCTATAAGCTTTCCTTCACCACCTGAACAGCCAAAACCACAGCATACAGTTCACCATGGTAAAAGAAAAAGATGGTAGTCTTCCATTTCTGGATGTCATGGTAACAAGAGAAAGTGGATCATGTTTGGGAAACACTGTTTACTGGAAACCACTCACACCGACAGATATCTGCATAAGACCTCTAATCATCATCCCCAACAAAAATTTGGCATAATTAAGATGCTCACTGAACGAGCCAACAAGATCTGTGTGCTACAAAAATAGCATTTAATTGAGGCCTTCAGCAACAACCGCTACAACGCAAAGAAATAGCAAGAGCCCATCATCCAAAGTATCCTTCAGCCTGCAAATACAACAAAGAACAAACAAGAGCCACCGTATGTTTACCACACATTAACAAGGTCATGGACCAAATAGGAAAGCTGCTTAAATCACACAACATAAGGACCATTTATAAACCAAAAAGAAAACTGAAGGACCTACTCAACTCTGTAAAAGATAAGCAACACCCACATTGCACAGCAGGCGTTTACAAAATACCATGTAGTTGTGGACAGGTATACATAGGTACCACCAATCAGAGCATCAGCACACGTTTGAAAGACACAGCCGGTTAGGACAGGCAGAAAAATTAGCAATGGCAGAACATTGGTTATTATTTGGCCACAACTTAAGCTACAGGGACACTACGGTGCTCGCAAGAACCTATCAGTACCAGGTTCACTTGACACGAGAAGCGATTGAGATATTCAAATACAAAATCGTTTTCAATCAAAAGGAATAAAGACAGCAAATAAGCAAAGTTTGGATTCTGGCTCTGGAAAGAGCAAGAGAGAAACCTGAGCAAAGGGAATCTTTATACACAAAGCAGAGAGAACCCTTGGACAGGTGACAGCCAGTAACCAACCATCCTCCACCCCCTCCTTCAACACACGGCTATATATACAGCGGCAGTTACTAGCCTGGACTCTGGAGCTACACTCTCACCCTGATGATGCCGAATGCAGCTTTCGGCGAAAGGTCGGTTATGCCAACAACTGGACCACGGCCAACAAGCCCAGCAAACTTAGATAATAAGCTTGATAACGCTGGCCGTGAGAGCCTAAGCCAAACAACTAGGCCACGGCCAACAAGCCCAGCATATTTAGATAATAAGGTTGATAACACCGGCCATGAAAGCCTAAGCCAAACAAATGAACCACGGCTAAGTTTTGTAATATTAATTTCTTCTTTGGTAATTTTGTATAGTGAAGATTATATAATAGGGGATGTTACATTAAATCGTTTTATTTTTTTTGTTTTAATATTTGTATTATCAATATTTTTTTTTAAGCCCAGCAAACTTAGATAATAAGGTTGATAAGGCCGGCCATGAAAGCCTAAGCCAAACAACACCTTTACCAGGTACCATATGTCTGTTGATGTAAAGGGAAATCCCCAGCGAGCAGCAGCCAATATTCCTTCAACAAAGGTTTTTTCTTCATCTTTGTTTAGCACAGGCTGGCCTGCCATTAGTTTTACATGCTTCTTATTAACTTTATTTTCGAAAGTCAACTGCATTATGCCATAATATTCTATTGCTTTTCTGTAAGACATACCTGATTTAAAGCTCTGATAGCCGTTTCTAAATTTTCTTATTGTAATAACTGGAGCTCCAAGCTTCCTCTTATGACAATCCATGATTGTCCAAAGTCAACCCTCAAATGATGGATCTGTATATGCTCAACAATGGAAGAAATTTTACATAAGTTAATACATTGATGCGTGGCAGACTAATTAAAAGAACAGATGTTGAAGAAAAAAACATTTTAAACATTCATTTAAATTCTAGGAATGAAAGTACACATGATCAACAATAGTTCAGAAATCAGCATCATACTTCAAAGCTCCACAAATGTAATAACACTGTACAGAAACAGACAATAGATGTTCAGAAAAGTAAAACAAAGTTTAAGGTTTCACATTTAAAAATTACCACTCAATTATAATTGGTTTTAAACATTGTTATTGCTTTTAATTTAGTTATGATACACATTAAACACACAAGTAAACAACATAAAATTTTTGGGAATTACAGTAGACAAAAACTTAAATTTCAATGAACACATAGATGACCTTTGCAAGAAATTAAACTCCCGGCTATACTTACTACGGAAAATAGTAAATCAACTAGATACTGACATGTTAAAACCAGTTTATTATGGAATGATCCACTCACTCATAGAATATGGGATTGAAATTTGGGGTGCAACATCCATAACCAATCTAAATAGGGTATTAGTGATTCAAAAAAAAATGTCTAAGATGCATGTTTGGTCTGAGACAGCGTCACTCTGTAAAAGAGGTGTTTAAAACTTCAAAAATTCTAACAGTTGTATCTCTATATGTCTATAAGATCATTTTGTTAGTTAGAAGAAATGAGATTAGAAATAATCAAAACAAAGACTATTATACATATAATACAAGGGGAATAAATAATTACCATAGGGTGTGTACAACAAAATCTGCAACAAACAAAGATCCATATATTAGAGGGGCCATACTCTTCAATAAACTTCCACAATACATAAAAACTGAACAGGGTAACTCATTTAAAACATTGTTAAAAAAATATCTATTAAGTAAAAGTCTATACAGAATTGATGAATTTTAAATTTGAATATATATATCAGAATATGTTACTGTATAAATGATATGACAAATTGTAAATAGTACTTTAAAGTGTCTTTTGTTGAAATTGTATGCTTGTTTTTAATGATATGCAAAACTGTAAATAGTACTTTGTTATATGACATTGTAATGAATGTTTGTTCTACACACTTTTTATGACGAAGCCTGAAACATGTATACACTGTCTATAGGTGAAAATAAATTATTATTATTATTATTATTATTATTATTATTATTATTATTATTATTATTATTATTATTATTATCTGAAATCAGACCATATGTCTGAAATCACCCAGTTTGACAGTACTTAAAACTTTTCCCAAACAGGAAGTTTACACCTGTTTTTTTCTTTAACTTAATGTGTTCCCATATTTTCTTTCTACTTACAAGTAATAAGGCCAATTGGCTAATGTTTATCTTTATGAGCATAATGTAGCTTAAAACGTAATCTTTTGTAAGAAGAGTTTGTTTGAAGAACATATAGAGAAAGTGAATGAACACATTAAATTTTTTAAATAGTTTATTGTTTAGTAATACAATAAGTGTTATTTATGAATCAGAATATTTACCTAATTGCCTTTTTATGCTGAAAAATAGATAATATCCATTGAAAAAATGTATGGTTCATCAGTCAAGTATTATAAGTTTCTAATAAATTTACAGCTGTTTTGGGAGAAACGGCTTGAGGGTTTGAAGGCATGTGATTTGGATGGTCATGAATTTGATGCCATGGAATTACCAAGGCTGCTGCGAGCAGTGGGACCCCATGTAGGAGAAGAAACATTGCTGCAGTCTGTTGCCACAGCTCTTCACATGTCCACGCAACCTGTCACAGGCCAAACTGGTTCTAAATCTGCCCTTGAGAAGAATCCTGGTGTATTTCTGAATCCAGATCAGCCTCTTGTTCAGGTACGTTTTGTATGTGTTTGGTTACAATGTAGTGTAAATTTCAAACATCTTTCTTTTCTATTAATTTCCATTTTATATCACCAGCAATATTACAAACACTAGCAGCAGTTCTGTAATTCACACACATGTAAATTGAAATATTGACAGTTTGGTACACTGAGGATTGTAATTTTATTCCAATAAAATTTTAGCAGTGCAAGACAAAAAAAAAAAAAAACCATTAATTTGTAAATACCTGAAAAGGATTACTGTAGATCTTGAAAATCTACACAAGACTCACACATAGTAAAAATATATCAGACCTGTTTTAACATTTCCTACCTGTCAAAAATGTTTATAGATACCATATACTCTAGGGTGCTCTTCTTCTTGGCCTAAATTATCTAAAATGCAAAATAAATTTAGTTTTATTTGTGGGCATGTTTTAACCATGTAGTGTATCTCATTATATACTGGAATCAATGCTGGAAGTATTGATCAGTGGCTTCTATCAAACTTCAGGTTCTTTAACAGGCCATAACTCGTAGCTTTACTTCCATGCAAGGGATTTTTGTACCTGATAAAATCCGTTACCCTCTGCTGGTATTAAATCTATGACCTCAAGAACTAGAGTAAAATACCTGTTTAATAATTTGGTAATAAAGACTGATAATTATTCTTGTAGAATACCTCTGCTTAAAGATTCACTATTTTTTTTTAGAGAAATATATTAGTGATGTTAATGGGTTGCTTATACACAATCATATTTGGCTAAATGTAAATTTTTATTTTATTCTCCAGTTATGTTACAGGAATGCACATGGCTGTATCACTCATATTCTTTGTTGTAAACATTAAAGAACTTACATGCTAATAAAGCCTTTGTTTTACATTTTCCTTTATTGTAGTACAAATTACCATGCATCTCACAGAAGCAGAAAGTTTGCACTTATAATAAAGCCTATGTTTTGTACCTTTTGCAATCGTAAGACAGTAAATATCATAGGAAAAGAAATTGTGCATTATTACCCATTGATTTACATTTTTCCCAAACTATAAAATGCAGGTAAATGTTCATCTCGTAAATACAGACACTTTGTAATGATAATAAACAGTATAATTTCACTTTAAATTTAAAAGAAGGTATGAATCAAATAGAAACACTAAATGTTTGCATCTATTGAGTGTTGGTTGTTTGTGTTGACATCTAGTGGTGGAGCAATGTATTTCCATAACTGATTTGGTAGCAGTTATGGAAGTATATCACTCCACCACTAGATGTCAACACTCAACAGATGCAATAGCAGCAGCAAGTTGGTCTCTGAAGAAGAGAGCAAAATGTTCTTAATACTGGTCAGACAACACAACAATGTAAGTGATGAAAGCGTTTCTATTCCAGCTCAAACCTTCTATTAAATTTAAACTTCACATCACTGTTGGTAGCTTCTCAACATATTATATAAATATATTATAATGGTAATACTCCCCTCTTATATATATTAAATATTATTATTATTATTGGAACCAATTGAAAAATTTAATGCCACAGTCGGATTTAACATGGTTCTCCCTCTCTCTGTGCAGTTCTAACCATTGAGCTCTGTAACAACATGCCGGTATGCCTTTCAATCTTTCCACTAATTATATGTTTCCTGGTCCAACCAACCCTTATGTATCCCTTCAGAGAACTACCTTAATGGCGATTAACCTTCCTAAGTACTTTGTATATGGGTATAATAGTAATACTCCTCTCTGATATATTAATTTACCCTGTGTAATATTTACTTCTTTTATTATTATTATTATTATTATTATTATTATTATTATTATTATTATTATTATTATTGGAACCAGTTGAAAAATTCAATGCTACTGCCAGGATTTGAACATGGCTCACCGTCTCTAACCATGCACTACTGTGGCAACATGCCAGTATGCCATGTTTTGATACCAGGATTTCACTGAAATATACATTTTAGGGTCACCTGTATCCAAAAAGGAGCATTTTTAGAAAAAGCTCTATGCATCCGTGTGTCCATTAACATGATATCTCAAAAACTAAAAGTTGTTAAAATACCAAACTTGATATTTAAGTTTAGCATCCTCCAAGGATGTAACATGAAGATTTTGAAAAATAACCTGCCACCCTAAATTACCCTTTATGTGGAAAAAATTTCCATTTTGATTTTCTCAAAAAATGGCTCTAACAATTTTGTTTAAAGTACTATATATTAAAGATGGCAAATAAAATGTATGTATATTTTCTGAGAATAACCTCTCTGGATGAATTTTGCTGAATTTTTCATAGCTGGTAAACTGTAATAGAAAAGAAAAAAAACTTCTAAATGAAAAATGTAGCTCTCTATTAAACACACAATTTGTCATATATATATTTTTTTTTGTAAAGTTGACTATTTGAGATATTTGTTTCACTGTTAAAACAGTTCTCTCATACAGGAATTTAACTCCTGATCATGCAAAGAAACAGATTTCAATCACATAGCAACCAGCTTTTAAAGCATTTTACTATCAGTTGCATAGGTAGAGTCAGACTGTAAAATACAATGCCATAGCCAGGATTTGACCCAGGGATCTCCGACCCATTGCTCTAACCACTGAGCTACCATGGCAACATGCTGGCATGGCATTAAATTTCTCAACCAACTCGCATGTTTCCCATTAAACCACAAGGTGGTTTTTGGAATGACATATCCCAATGGCAACTAACAATGCCAAAAGTACTTCAAGTCTCGGACTTCATTGTTTAGCCAACTTAGGTCCAAAAAAAAAATTAAATTAATACTTATTGATGTATAATATGTGGGTGAGTCAATAAATAAGTCTCAAAACAGATAGAGGCAATAATAATTAAAGTAACTACAAGAAATTTATTTTACTTTTTGACATCACCTGTACATTGAGACACATATCCTATCTCTTTTCAAGTTCTTGAATGCTGGCAACAAGAAGTCTTTTGGTTGCTGTCGCAGCCAACAAGTAACCTCTTGAATTATGGCATCATCAATTTCAAAATGACTTTTATGGGGGCCGAACAGATGGAAATTACTGGGGGCTGTTGGACTGCTCGGTGCATGTTCCAACTGTTCCCAACATAATGTTCAGCTTTGGATGTTCCAAACTATGGTGAGCATAACCTTATGGGATGATGGAACCGCCTTGAACTTTTTTGTTGTTGGATCTTTGTGATTCTGGTTGAAAGTGGTGAATCTAAGATTTGTCCCCTGTAACAATTCATGCCAGGAAGTCATCTTCCTCATTGTACTGAGTGAGGTGCATTCTCTTCGTTTTGTGCTCCTCAGTCAACTGCTACACAAACTTCACGCATGATGTTATAAGTGTTCCATGTGAAAAGCCTATAGCAACCACTATATTGTTGGTCGTGACATGCCAGTCATTATGAAAGATTCATTCCATACACTGCAGGACAACCAGGAAGGACACTCCCGATCTCAAATGCCTTGCCTGGATCCATGTGAAACACTTGTCACCATACATGGGACATGTCTTGCAATGACAATCCTTTGGCCCACAACCATACGCTATTCTGCTCAGGTACAATCATGCCACTGACTGATCACATGCTGGAAAGAGATGTCTCAACTTCTATGACAAGCACATGTATGCTGCTGCTATCTGCTGACACAAAATGGTATAAGGGAAACAGATGTTTGCAACTCACCCTAATAGTTGGCTAATCTATGAAGCCCTAAACTTAAAATACTTATGACATTGTAAGTTGCCACTGAAATATGTCATCTCAAAATAATTTGAGATCGCCTTGTGGTTTACTAGGAAACATGCGAGTGGGTTAAGAGATTTAAAGTTGTGCTGGCATGTTGCGAAGGTAGCTCAGTGATAAGAGCAACCAGCTGGAGACTGGGAGATCTGTGGGTCAAATCCCAGCTATGACATTGAATTTTTCAGTCTGGCTGTACTTATCCAACTCCTGCCCTACACATGGCTTGTGTGAAAAAAACATTAAAATTGGCCATCACTTTAGCTTAATGCACTCCCTTATTTCCCTTTTACTTTCATGGATGCAAGTAATAATACCAATTATGACTAGCATAAAGTAGATAGAAGAATAAGATTTTTAACTATAATTTGTTACAGCGATACAGACAAAGTCACATGAATGTAACACATCAGACTTTTTATATCATGATCCATGGACCGTGCTATTTTTTCTCTGGACATAGTTCGAAATACTAGCATAGTTGGCAATCAGGATGGGGGATACGAGGGTTGGGGCAAAAGTCATGGCAACCAGTTTTTTTTTTCTTGTAGAAATGTGAACGGATCACAAACGTATATGTGTTGTTTGGAAGTTCAGCAGAAATAGTGTGTATGCAGAACAACAGGTGGCTCTGTGATAGCTGGCAGTAGCACAGCGATGGCTGTTAATCAGTCAGTTGGTGAGCGTCATGTGAGATGGAAGTAACCCATGTTGAGCAGCATTCTTACATTAAAATAGCTGTTCTCCGAGGGAAAAGTGTGATAGAATGTCACAGTGAATTAGTGGAAGTCCTTGGGGATAATGTCCTACCATACCGTTCAGTAGCACAGTGGTTAGGAAAGTTTCAGCAAGGACCTGTGTCAACCAGTGATGAGCAATGTTCGGGACAAGCTGTCAGTGTGCGGACCAACGTGGCATCGAGCAGCTCCTGATTGAAGACAGATGATGGACGCTACTGGAGTTAGAGAGGGCAAGTGGCATCGAGAAACGCACTCCACAGGATATTGCATAATGAGCTGCAACTATGCAAAATCGCATCGCAATGGGTACCGCATGTACTGACGGAAGTTCAAAGTTGGGTGTGGTATGCAATATGCTCTGACCACCTTGCACACTGGCAACAGGATGGTGATCAATTCTTGTCACAAATAATCGCCCTCGATGAATTTTGGGCCAGGGCATATAAACCAGAACTGAAACATCAGTCTGCGGAGTGACAACATGTTGGATCACCAAGGAGGCAGAAGTTCCGTCAGAATTCTTTCCCAGTCAAATTGATGGTGATCGTCGCATATGATGTCAGGGGTGTCATTGTTTGTCACTTTGTTCCACATGGCAGAACAGTGACCGAACAGTACTACAGTGACTTCCTGGTGCAACAGCTAAGGCATGGTGTTCGGGGGAGACGTCCGGATCTTGTGGACAGTGCAGTAATCCTGCACAACATTCCAAAAACCACATAAAGCAGAGTGTGTAGGGCAGCTACTGCGACGTTGAGGATGGGAAAAATTCGAGCATCCACCGTACAATCCCGACATTTTGCCATGTCACTTTGATCTCATTCGAACAATTAAGGAACCACTACATGGTAAGCAGTTTGCAACGTGAGAGGACATTGCTAATAATGTGTGCAGACAGATGACCCGATTCGTACATAGTGCGGCAAATGCTGCGGCAGATGGTATTCAGCGCGTCCCACATCGTTGGCAGCATGTGGTGACATTAACCGGGGACTACTTTGAGGGTCTTTAGGCCGAGGTTTGTCATGTCAACTGTATATGTATTGTGTTATCATTCTTTCAAGCCGTGAAGGCCATATTACCCTGTATACTATCATAATAAGTTAGTGTGTTACGATATTCAGTGCTATTCATTGTCCACACATGTAGTTAACACCTTGTCCTTTTGTCTGTATGTCATATTTTCCAACTGGACTGGTATCTTCAAGAAAATAAATAGTTGCCATGACTTTTGCCCCAACCCTCGTATATGAGGCTGTTGTGCCACATCTGATGATTTGCATTTTCATTCAGCATAGAAATGTAGCTTTTGAGACTCATGTTGGCAGTAGCCATACTACTTTTGTTGTTGACACTTCCTTAGCAACTTCTTCCCACCCTAATCACGCCACCTATCCACATACTTATATCCTTGTGGAGTGGAAGCCTAATACTAAAAATCTTATGTGTTACACTCACATGACTTTCTCTAGCCGTTCTACAAACTTCTTACATAAGATTATTCTTCTTTTTGCACCTTGTTAATCGAGGTATTCAGCACAATGTTCTTGTTACTTAGTTCCTTATAAGTAGGAAGAAAATAAGGGAATACACCAGGCTAAATCGATAGTCGAATGTTTTAAAATCTGTCGTTATGCGATTGTCATTACAAATCGCTTCTTTTCTTGGCCAGGAGTAGAACAAAAGAAAAACGGACACTCCTGTCTGAGAAAAGTGTAAGTACTTCACAACTGAAACTAATAACAATGAATACCTCGAAAATGGTAAGCTCCACGAAAAAAATGTATACATAGGTTGTGTATTTTAACAAGGCCTACATTTCTTGTATAGTAAGTTTTTGTCTATCTCTTACGGTTTGCTAGTTATGCCAAATTAAGCAAAATTCACCCAGAATAAACAGGTCTTTAGAAGCTATTCCCAGAAAATTCAAGATATACATTTTATTTGTCAGCTAAATATCTTTAATATACAATATTTTAATCAAAATCGTTAGAGCCATTTTTAAGAAAATCAAAATTTTCGAAAAAAGTTCTATGTAAAGGGTAGTTTGGGGTTGGGGGGATTTTTCTCAAAATCTTCGTGTCGCATCCCTGCAAGATATTAACTTAAATATCAAGTTTGGTATTTTACCGACTTTTCGTTTTTGAGTTATCGTGTTCACACACACACACACACACATACACAGACCTTTTTCTGAAAATACTTTTTTTGGATACAGGGGACCCTAAAACATATATTTCCGGTGAAATCTCGGTATCAAATTTTTTGGTGGAGTGCAATACATTCTCTATACACTATGTACATAGTGAGTATATACACTATGAACATAGTGAGTATATACACTATGAACATAGTGAGTATGGAGAAAGTAATATACACTATGTACATAGTGAGTAAAGAGAAAGTAAAAATGCCCAAAATTTATATTGTAGATGTATTATTCCTGGCTATGTATATTGAAGTATTGACAATTTTAGCTTTATTACTTGAGATAGTAATATATGCTTTTGTATAACAGGACCTGCTCTGTGTTACAGGCAGTGTCTGTAGCAGATGAAGACATCAAGAGGCAAGAAGAGAGAGTTGCTGCTGCTCGCAAAAAACTTCAAGAAGCGCTTCGCAGAATGGTGCCATAATCTTTCACAACTGTGCTGTGAAGACTTTAAAGTTTGTATTTATAATTTTTTATACTTCATTGCTGTTAAGGTTAAGGTGTGTATATATAATTATTCCTGTTTCACTTATTTTAATCTTTGAAGTTAATCTGCAAGTTTGATGTACTGTGACAGAATTTTTTGTACATATGTGAAAAATGTAAATTAAATTTGTATATTTGCGCTGATGATTTTTTTTATGTGTGAAAAATGGCAAATAAATTATCTAATAAAAGCTGTGAAAAAGTCATTTTAACACAGGATAAAAAATTAATTAGGAAATATTTAATCTACATGAAGCTTTACAAATGCACCATTTATAAGATTTTCAACATTTATGGAGCATCTCAGAAAGCTTTATTTTATTTAAAAAAAAAAAAGTAAAAACAAAAAACTTTGAAACAACAACTCCATCCACAATGTGATTTTCTATGCATAGTACAAATGTGAAGCCCATGATAGGATCTTTATTGCCAAATATTTTTTCCTAGCCATAATAGTTCCTCTATTTCCCCATCCTGATATCTTCCTGTGAAATCTGCTTTAACTATCAATGAGGATCCAATTGAACATAAAGCTTTAAAAAATATATATTAAATGAGAATGTATTGAATACTAATTTAACATTGTTGATTACTGCATAATTGGAGTTAATCTAAATGTCTGTTCTTCTACTTGATACCGCACAATCAAGACAGTACTTGGTAGTCCATCATCTTAAAGGAACTGCTGTCAGTTTTTACTGTTAAGATTTTTAACAAAACTATTTTTATTACCATCTTAGAATGATTATCATTTGAGCTACATGTTTGTTTCTAGAGCATTTTTATCATCTAAGCCTTCTAGGAAGATATTATCATCACTACATATATAAAGAAACTTAATCCCCATATATTTCTCTGTATTCAAATGATATATACTCCCATAGGAGGCCTAAATAACAGTGAATGGCAATAATGCAACTAATCCCATACCTAATTTCGAGCTCATTCTATCAACAGTTTCTGGACCAGGTGAAGGCTGACTCCTATAGTCTACAACTACTACTAAAGTAGTCCACTTAGTACTATGTAAGAAATGTTGAAGTTTTCCATCAGTTTTAGATAAGACAAAAATGTGTGTCCATCTATTGGAATCGTTCAGAATTTATTACAAGTTGCCCAATTAAAAATGACAATGTTCATATCTTCAGTTCTAAACTTTTTGTGTGACTCCATACAAAAATATTTTGATGTATTACATTCACATAACCTTCTCTACCTATTTTGCAAACACACACAGATTACAAAAGATTTATGCTTCTGTTTACTTCATGCTAATCTAGTTAAACATTAGCAGAATGGACTTATTACTTAATTCCTTATAATTAGAAGACAACTAGGCTAAAGCAATAGTTAAATGTTTTAAAAGCTGTCGCTATGGATTGTCATTGAAATTTGGTTCTCTTTGCATGGTCAGGAGTAAAACAAAGAAACAATGTTTTCTGTTTGAGAAAAATATAGTATTTTAAAATTGAAAACAAGAACAAGGAATATCTCAATAAACAGTTAGCTCCATGACAAAAATGTGTAGCACATAGATTGTATATTATGACGAGATCTACATTTTTACTATAAATAGTAAGTTTTTATCTATTTTAACAGTACAAGTGATGCATAATGAAGGGGACTTTTGAGGCTATTTGCAGAAAATTGAAGATGTATATTTTATTTGCCATGTAAACACCTTTAATGTAAAATATTTTAATCAAAGTTGTTCAGAGCCATTTTTGAGAAAATTTCAAAAAACTTCCATAGCGTAGGGTGAGAACATTTTCCTAAAAGTTTGTGTTACATCCTTTGAAGATACAGAACTTAAAAACCAAGTTTGGTATTTAATCCATTTATCATTTTTGAGTTATGCTGTCCACAAACACACATACAGGCTTTTTTTTTTTTTTTTTTTCTAAAAATGCTATTTTTTGACTCAGGGGACCTCTGAACATAAATTGCTGTTGAAATCTCAACATCAAAGTTTTTAGTGGATTCACTACCTTCTCTACCAATGAAGGTCATAGAGTTATCATGGCCGAAAGAACTTCTTGGGTTACCAGCTGTGTGATATTGATAAAATTGTTAAAGCTTTCGGCCATGATAATTATGGCCTACACTCAAGCGATTTTATCATATCACACAGCTGGTAACCCAAGAAGCTCTTCGCTCAAGCAAAGGTCTTAGAGTTATCATGGCCGAAAGCTCGAGCAATTTTATCATTCCACACAGCTGGTAACCCAAAAAGCTCTAATCAATAATCATCGCCATGAAAGCTTCAAATCCTACATTTCTGGCCTTGTCGATGACAAAGAGAAGAATGGGAAATTGGACTTGGGACCCTCCCTGACACGCATACAAAATTTCATGCTGCTGTAGAAAGGGGTCATGTGTCTGAGATCCTTGGGAAACATGCTGCGCTCTTAAGTAGATCATCAAATTCTTTACAAAACTTTTAAAACTTGCCACAGAAACCTATGATTTGTAGAACCAGGTTTATGGTGATAAGTGTTTATCTCGTACACAAGTTTTCGAGTGGTTAAGAGGTTCAAGGATGGTAGGGAGGACATCGAAGACAATCCAAAATCGGGCTGTCCTTCCACTTCAAAAGTTGAAGAGAGTGTGGAGAAGGTCAGCAGAATTGTTCGAGATCACCACCTGAACATTCAAACAATTTCAGAACTTGCCTGCATCAATAAGGAAACCGTTAGACATATTTTCAAGATGATCAAGGCATGACAAAGGTTTGTACTAAAGTGATTCCCAGAATCCTCACAAATGAGCAAAAAACATTGAAGTTCTTAAGAAGATTTTTCTTGAATTATTGGGCATTAAGAGAGATTGACTCTATAGATGGGGTATGAACCAACATTCATCTTGTAAACCAAAATTAAGTCTTACTTTTAAAACTTCAAAGGAAAGAAATTCTTAATTCCCAAAACTAATATTTTATTTTAAACTGATACTCTTGAAAACATTGAAAATGACCCTGAATACCTCCACAAAGTAATTACATGATGAAGCATAATATTCTAAAGCAATCCAAAGACTAAGCAAAATCCATGCATTGGAAGAGCCTTCAATCTCCTAGGAAGAAGAAAGCACTCATGATCAAATCAAATTTCAAAGCAATGATGGTTTTTTTTTTTTTCAATGTTCAAGGGGTTATCTACATTGATCTGGTGCCTGAAGGTCAGACTATGGATCAAGTTTATTATACAACTGTTTTGAAGACTCTCTGTGATGTGTGCAATGAAGGAGACCAGATCTATAGAAAAATCGCTCTTCAGGATAACGTGTAATGTGATGTCTTTGAAGAATCTTTAATGAAAAACATTCCATGAGGAACATCCATATTAAATTTAAATGAATTCAGTTTCCTTTTTTACACTTTTTGCCCCAAGTTTGCCTTCATTTGGGAAGACCAGTTTCAGGGTACTTTAATCCTATCTTCAGTTCCGGGGATGGCTGACGCTACATGCAACAGGTGGTTGTGTGCAGCCTGGTGTTGTGTTGCCCTCTACTCTTGTCAACAGGATGACATCATCAATGGCGGGGGCCTCAAAATTCATAACAGAGTCTTCTTCTTTGATAAAGATATTTTCCCAAATTTGTAGTTCTACACATTTAATTTCTTCCTTTACGTTATGATTTTCAGACCAGAAATAATGTGCTACAGCAGACTTGTCTACATGCTTGTACCTAATGCTTCTCAAGTGTTCTTTTATTCTAGTTTCCAAATTTTGTTTTGTTTTTCCAATATAAATGTTATTATCTTAAATATAATATCCTCTGGGAGAGATTGTCGGTAAATTGACATCCAATAGCCGAAGGAGCAGCCAAAAGCGAACACCAGGTGGGAGTAAGGCCAGGGAAGTTACTTGAGTATTAGTGGTCCAAAGATTTGTTAAAAAAACCAAGGTAAAAGACGGATGTTCGGGTAAACTAAGGAGGCTACAGGCGTAACTACAAAGAAGAACATCATGTGGATAAGGCAACTTCTGTACAGAGGCTGAGAACAGGACTGGTGGGAAAGGTACCAATACTCAATTGGATACCACGATGATGGGTAGCATTGAGATGAGCTAAAACTGATGGTCAGGCCAAAGAATATATAACACAACTGAAGTCGAGTTTCGACCAGACCAGAAACCGATACAGGCATAAAGTGTAGTGCGATCAGCCCCCCAGGATGTGCCACTTAAAATGCGTAAAAGATTAAGAGAACAGTCACACCTTGCCTTTAAGTATGATATACACAAAGATCAGCTGAGTAAAAATTTTGTCTCATCGGCAAAAGGGAGAACATCTGTCGCTACAGAAGGATACATGGGAAGTGATATTTAATGTAAAAAATGTAGACACAAAATGGGAGAATTTTTTTAACATATTCAACTATTACTTAGACCTAGCTCATCCTAAGTTAAAAAAGCGAATATCAAAACCAGCAAGCACAGTGGGTAAACCAAAGATATTTTGGGGGCAAAAGCCCAACTAAAATTAATTTACAATAAATATAAAGAAACCAAAAGAGAAAAATGGCATACTTAAAACAAAAAGAGGATATAAACAAATAAAACAAAGTAAAGCAGAGTACATAAAACAAAAAATTCTCAAATCCACAAACATAACTAAAACAATTTGGAGCATAATAAAAAATGATTGTAGAGCTACAGTGACATAAACAATTCAATTATAAAAAAAGATGATATACTAATTAATGAATCTGAAGAGATAAGCAATATATTTAATACAAACTTTCAAAAACAAGTAGAACAATTACTAGCCGGAAGTAAGACCAATAATAATTATAATTGCAATACTAGACATATAATAGACTCAATGATTTAAATGGAATAACAAAAGTAGACCTCTCAAAAATAATAAAGGGCATGAAAAATAAAAAATCTACAGGATCAGATGAAATATCACCAATACTGCTTAATGTGCACCTTGGTTAGGTAGAGTCAGACTGAAAATTTCAGTGCCATAGCCGGGATTTGAGACACAGATCTCCCGATCTCTAGCCAGTTGCTCTGCCACTGAGCTACCGTGGCAACATGCCGGCATAGCACTGAATTTCTCAACTGACCAACTCCTGTCCTACATATGGCTTGTGGAAAAAACAATGAATCCAATACCAATATATGGTAGAAATGATAAATGTTAATATTAGATGGAATATTTCCAAAAGTACTAAAGAAATCAATCATAAAACCCCTATATAAAAAAGGTGACAAAAGAATACCTGGAAATTATCATCCACACTATCAAAAGTAATTGAAAAAATTATTGTAAATGAAATATATAAACATTATATTCTAAATGAGGCTCAATTCAGATTCAGGAAAAATTAATCAACAACTCGTGATATAGCTGAAATTACGGATTACATAATAGATAACCTAGACAATTATGTTAATAACAACTGTATATTCTTAGATTTATTCAAAGGCCTTCGATTGCATCCAACATGACATTCCATATGATAAACTGTATAACTATGGAATAAGAGGTACCCCACTCAACTTAATAATGTCATATTTAAACAGTAGAACTCAGGTAATGAAAATTATGCATTTAACACACAAGAACATAAAAAACTATTACTCCAAAAATTTTGAAGTAAAGTATGGGGTTCCTCAAGGGTCTGTTCTTGGACCTCTACTGTTTATTATATGTATAACTCAGTGGCAATTCGTGGTCAGTAATTTAGGTACACTGCTCCCTTTGTCATCGTGTTTCTTAGTCTATAAAATATAGTCATCCCTAGTTATATGCGATCTCACTTTACATGTTTTTGCTTAAAGTGATTTTTTAAAAAATGCTGATTTTAACTCTATACAAATGACATAAATAGATGCATCTGTTTAAAACCATTTTATTTTCAAGATTACCTTGAAATAGCTCATATCATTATCACATTCATTTAACGTGTTTTTTGTGTTACGTGATAATTCATGAGATTGCATTGCCAGGGATACCTGTCTACGTAAATTATTGTTTATTTTAGTAGTAGTACTAGCAAGTTTGCTGGAATGTTAGCTCCAACCGATGAGATTTCTTCAGAAATAGTTCCATATCAGCTTGCATGAAATTGTCATCAATATCCTCCCGAAGCATATAAAGTAACTGCTTTTCTATGGACATCATTGACAGGGATGATGATAATCTTTCTTGGCCCACTGTAGATCTACAGTGATATTTTACTCGATTTAAAGTGGAAAATGACCGTTCAACAGAAGCTGCAGTTGTTGGTACAGTTAGAATTAGACAAGCTAATTTGTAAACTCAGGCATAGCCTACATCAGATCTTTTTTGTTCATCATTTTCACTATTTCACCTACTGACTTTCCTTCAAAATCTTCTGAAGAGTACACAACACTAAGTGCATTTTTCCAACGTACCAAATCAAAATTTGAGCCATAGGTGTCCAACAATTTTGAGCAATAGTGATCAGGAAAAGACGTTCTGTAATTCTTGAATTTTGAGGAATCATGGAGAGCAAAGAAATGAAAACTTTTGTAGTTGGAAAATCTATTTTATATTTGTTAGAGCACATTATCCAAAATTTCATAGAATATCCTCCTGAACATAACTTCAGTAACTTCACTTGGTTCATTGTTCTTCCTTTTCTTTTGTGCGTGTTCATTTATCATTTCAGTAGAAATGCTTAGCCAAATATTTTGGAACCTTTCTCTTCATAGCTCTTCTAAAGTGTTTTTGTCTGGATTACCTCTGCATGGCAATATGCAATATTGAAATATGTTGAAGAGAACGTCGGTATGAGCAAATATTGCTGAAAACGTTTTGAGGAGGAAGAGAGTACCCAATCGTCAAAAACTAAAGAAAACCTTGTGCATTAACCAATGTATCAGGTTCCCAACACTGTTTTCTAGTTCTGTCATGAATTCAAGGAATAAAATCAGGATATCTCATTGCTCTTGTACAGTGTTGACAAGGCATGAATTGAAGTTCCTGCGTGTTAGAGCCACTTTTTGTATCTTTTTATTCATAAAAGCATACAAAATTTCCATTCTTTTAGTGGAATGAGAAAAGAAATTAGAATGTCCTGATAGAATTTGAAAGAAAGAAAAAAAAAAAAAAAAAAGCAAATCTGCATTTATTAATACATATTGCAATACATTCTGCCTGTTGCAAAAATAATGCCCCTGTGAAAATGCCACCTTTACTTTAGATTGCGGACCACCTAATTAACCCAGACATTACGGCCGCACCATATGTCTGAGCGACAAATTTCTTACAAATATTATATTCTTTAACTGTTGTAAGAGCATGGTTGTAAAGTGTCTCAGCAGATCTGTCTTTACTGTCTGTAAAGCCCATGAATCTTTCTTTAACTTTCCCTGATTTGTCCACATAGTGTAAAATGGTAGAGAGTTGGGATTTGCTCACTATGTCTGAGACAACATCTAGAAGAATAGCCAAAAAATTAACGGATGCAAGTTCTTTTGTTATACAGTTAATCAAAACACCCCTATCAGCTTCGATTAAATATTATGAATGGATGACAAAGTGCCCCGGAAAACTAGCATTTTTTTAAACGACCATGTAAAAGTTGATCATATGTACTGAGTAAATCCAGTGTTTCTGCGTAATTGCCTCTACTGATGAATCTTTCTGACTCCTCGTGTCCTCTAAAAGTTAATTCCTGGTGATGAACATCAGTGAGTCAGTTCTTTGTTACCGTTTCATTATACTTTGAAATATTTAATGATTTCTGAGCATTTAGTTGCAGGTCTACTCACGTATTGCCAAATTACAAAGAGTGAATGCACAAAATATGAGATTTTTTGTTTTTTCATGCTTACTTAATGAACATGTTAGAGAAGCTATATTGTTGAATCCTTCTTGTGACCTTGTTGTACTGCTTTTGTCGTTACTAAAAAGAAAACTGGCCACAACAGAGTTTGTATAATTTGTACCTAGAATAATTGCTAATGCAGAAATGTCTGTTATACTCTTGTTTTCTGTCTTGACATTTCACAATCAGAACTGGTAGTTCGGGAATGGGCCTGCCATTTTTTTTTTTCTTTATTTTAAGTTTTTCAGAAAATTCAAAATTCCGAAATCCAGTCTTTAACACATGTTCTACTACATAGTCACAAGAACTGCTAGCTTCAGTAACACTTAACATCGATCATTTTCACAAAAACGTACAAGCAAAACAACACTAGTACAGAGTAAAAACGATTGTCAATCGCAAAATTTAGCAGTGTACTTCTACAGCTAACGGCTGGCATATAAGCCTCTCTATTGGAGAAGTGGGAGTGAATGGCTATCGCTTCAACTTGCAATGGAGTAGATGTATGCGCACACCTTTGCTGGCCTTGCCTAGCTAGCGGAGAATGCTGAGAGCATGGTTATCGTTTTAACTTGCGGTGAGTTAGATGTACACGCTGCCATCACTGCTTATATATAAAAAAGGAAGATTTAACCACACAAATTTGTGATCATTTCGTATTTAGTTGAAATGATATACAAAACATTCTGTTCATTTTGCATGTTTATTAAGAGTCGTTTTGCACACTCAAGTTTAGTACACCGCGGTATATAGGATAATTCGCCACTGATATAAATGACATCCCTAATTTCAGGTAGCAAAATTACAATGTACATAGATGATACATCAATTATTAATATGGGCATTGGAGTAAAATATTTAGAAACAATAACATTACACAACACTAAAGTTGCAATCCAACAACCTACAAATAAATATAACAAAAACACATGTATTAATTTCCATACCCACAAAATAAAAACATAAAAAAAAGATTGATATTTTTATCAGGAAAGACAAAATTGAACAAGTAGAATATTGCAACTTTTTAGGAGTCATTATTGACCAACACCTTAATAGGGATAAACATATGGATAAAATATGCAACAAAATTTGTAATCGTTTATTTATTGTTAAAAGATTTGTAGGTTTAGGAAACAAAGAGCTGTTAATGACAATATATTATGGACAAATCCATTCACATCTTTCTTATCATAGATTGGGGTCGTAGTAGAAAGAAAAACACAAATAGAGTTTTTATATTATAAAAAAGAGCAGTGAGATTGATCCTGGGACTAAAACAGATAGAATCTTGTAAAGCAGCATTTAAAAATGTAAACATGACATTGTACTCATTATATATATGTATATGAAATGTATTTAAAAACTAAGGATAGTAGTAGACAAACAGAAACAATCATGATTATCTTACAAGAAATAAAGACAATTATGCACCACAAGCATATTCATTACAACTGTACCAAACCAATAGCTTCAGCTTGGAAACTCTACAATAAACTTCCGGTATAGGTACTTGAAAAATATACAAAACTCTAAAGTCTTTAAGAAGAAACTTAAAAAATATTGTATAAATGCTTGTTTTTTATTCTGTAGATGAATTTTTAAATGCATTGTAATTAGTAGACACTTATTCAATTTTGTAAATTATATTTATAGTTTGTGTAAATAATTATTAATGTAAGCATTGTAAATAATTCTTATTGTATTATTTCTATTTTTTTCTATTATATTTATATTCTTTGAAACCTGAAGTGTCCAACAACATGTTTATGTTTTAAAAGGGCTAATTAAAAATGAATGAATAATATTAAAATTGCTGGTTTTAATAACAGTAAACAAAATGAAAATGGGAATGTTGAAATACGTGTAATTCATTGGAAGCATTCACAACTGATGGTAAGTATCTCAGACAAGTTTTGTTTCTCGTTATGGGGCACAACATATGAGATGCATCTTGTGCATTATTACAGTAATGTAGAGATTATTCTAAGTGGTCATGACATGAAACAGCTCATTTTAATTGGCTAAATTGGAGACAAAAATATCTGATGTGTTCCATTCACATGGCTTTCTCTATATCTCTGCAACAAATTATTGTTAAAAAGTTTATGCTTCTATTTACTTCATGCTAATCGAGAAAAAATTAGCAGAAATAGTCTTATTACTTGCTTCCTTGTAAGTAGAAGTGAAATAAGGGAGCACTATTGGTTAAAGTGATAGTCAAAAGCTGGTTGCTATGTGACTGAAGTTCCTTTGTTTGTATGGACAGGAATTGTTAAATTCCTGTATAAGAAAAGTATGTTTTTTTAAAGCTGAAACCAAAACAAGGAGTATCTCTAAAATGATCAACTCCACAAAAAAAATGTATATAAGATAAATTGTGTGTTTTAAGGTGCTCTACATTTTTTGTGTTGTAAGTTTTTTTCCATCCCTTATGGTTTAGTATTTATGCAAAATCCCATAAAATTATTCCAGAATACAGTAGTCTTCAAGGCTATTCCCAGAAAATTCAAGATATACATTTTATTTGTCAGGTAAATATCTTTAATACATGAAATTTTAATCAAAATCGTTAGAGCCTTTTTTGAGAAAATCAAAATTTTCTAAAAAATTTACATGTAAAGGGTAGTTTGGGGTGGGGGGATTTTTCTCAAAATCTTAGTGTCACATCCCTGGAAGATACTAAACTTAATACCGATTTTTTGTTTTTGAGCTATCGTGTTCATGGACACACAGACACACGTGGACCTTTTTCAGAAAATGCTTTTATTGGATACAGGGGATCCTAAAACATGTATTTCCAGTGAAATCTTGGTATCGAATTTCTGGGTGGATTGCAATACCTTCTTTATACACTATGTAATAGTACTTATAGAAAAAGTAAACAGTATCATTGATTAGTTAAAAAAAATAGTGAAGTTGCAATGCGCAAAATTGATCAGGAAAAGAAGAGGAAGAAATGTATTCCCGTTCTCATTACCAGGTTATTGTGAATCAAAATCTTGTGTCCTGTGTGGCTTCCCGTCTTCAGTTTCATTCCGATTACCATTGTCGATTTATTGTGAACCAGCCTTTTATGCATATGAAATACTGTGAATAAAACTTGTTTACCTTGTCTACTTTAATAGATTAATTATCCATTAAGAATTATTTTGGATATACATTTTCAACTATTTTTATCTGCCAAAATGCCTTGCACATACTCTTGGGATTACTCTTATTTATTTAAAGTAATTATAAAAGTATAATAAGGAATAATAATTAAAAGAGTTTCTCTCAAGTATTTTAGTTCTTTCTATCATTGTATAGGTTTTATTAGACTGACAGTTTCCTGCTTTCCTACCCTCTTTGGACAAGTGAGCATTACTATTGATTTTTCAATTATATATAGTTAACATATTTGAAATATTTTAAAGCTTACAACCTGGTTAAAAGATAAGATTTAACCGTATCTGATGTTTTCAACCACCTGCCTTAGCTGATACCTAAGGAAAGAAAGAAATCTAGAATATTTCAAGCTTGGATATGAGGTCTAGAAGACTTGTATCACACTCTCGGTAAAGAGCATGACAGCTTCCAGGCACATCCAAGCCTAGTCTCTCTGAAGCATGATATTCATTGTCCACGTGACTTCTTAATTCCTCATCGGTCGTTGAAGGTCTGAAAAGGAAACAAGAATGCAGCAACACTGAAATGTATAATGCATATGACATGATCTTTGTTACAAACTATCCCAGCCCTTATGGTTGATAACTATTTCATTCAATACTATGACATTATTTTGGTTCTGTTATTGTTTAGAACCATTGGAATCCATTTAATACTGTAGATACCAACTATAAAGGCTACCCACATCAATTCTAGCTTCCTATAAAGTCAGTTCCCTTCCTATATGTCACAAATTTTGAGGCAGCCTCTCCATTAATTTACGAAGTCCAACAATAATTATGTATAACAATAATGAAAAAAATACTGACATACAGAAAGGAGGGAGTGGCACAAGATTATGTAACAAGTCTATTTTTACTTTCTCTGCTACTCATGCATAGTAGAAAGAGTAAGTAAGTAAGTATTGCACCTCACATAAAAATCCAATATCAAAATTTCACTGGAAACACATTTTGAGGTTCTCAAATCCATAAAAGCAATTAATAAAAAAATCTGTGTGTGTGTGTGTGCGCACACAGCTTAATTAAAAACAATGGTGTTTAAGGATGTCACAAAGATTTTCACAAACACCATCAAACTCTGACAAACAAATTAGAATTTCAATGTCCATGTGCTGCAGTGCATCGTGAAATCAAATGCAGCAAAAGTTTGTTTCCTTCCTTATAAATAGAAATGTGGGAAAAACTCCAAGCTATAGATGGCATGCATAACCACCATCTCCAAACTACGTCCTCTGCTGCCGCTATTACCAAACCACAGGCTATTGCTAACACTCTTGCTTCTACTCATTATCCAATGCCTCTCCATGCATGTCTCATCTTCTCCCAGTTCTTCTCAGATGTGACTTTTTTCTTCCTTTTCTGATAATACCCATACATTCAACAATGTCATAACAATGAATGAAATGCTGGCTGAATTACATCAAAGCAAAAGCCCTGGACCAGATAATATACCCTGCAACTGCCAAAGAGGGCTTACAATACTTACTTCACATCTGGACAGCACAATACTTTCCCAATCAGTGGCGTGAATCCATTATGGTTCCTATATCAAAACCAAATAAGGACATATCACTTCCTTGTAACTATCGCCCAATTTCACTTACATGTGCCATGTATAAAATACTGGAGAAGGTAATCAACAGAAGACTGCGATGGTTCCTGGAATCTAGCCATTTCTTCAATGACCTTCAGAGTGGTTTTTGTCAATATCATTCCACTCTCGATACTCTGTCTCTTCTTGAATCTGAAATACATGCCAACTGTCAGCCTTGATATCACTAAAGCTTATGATTTGGTTTGGCACCTCCCTATCATCCATAAACTTCTTGAAGCTAATGTTAAAGGCAACATGCTAGCATTCATTTTCAACTTTCTTCTATATTGACAAATGCGAGTGAGAGCCAATGCCCAGAGCATTTGTCTAGACAATGGCATACCACAGATATTGATGTTAAGCGTTATGCTTTTCTTAGTGGATATTAACAATGTTTTTGTGTGTCTTCAACCTCCAGTGAAAGCTGCCATATTTGCGGATGATCTTACAATATTCTGTAAAGGCAGAAGTATTGTAACGACAAAGAACTAATAAAATCTACTTTGGACAACCTTCAACGATAGAGTCATGACACGGGCCTAATGTTTTCTTCCCAGAAGAGTCAGTGTATAGTGTTCTCCAAACTAAGAAAAGCTTTTACAACTCCCGCTCTACACATCAATCAACATCCACTGCCAGTCTTTGACTTGGCATGACATTTGATCGTAGGTTGACCTGGCTCACTTACCTCAAAGCTCTTAAGGTATGAGGCGCCTAATTATTTTAAAATCATTATCTGCTGATTTCAGTGTTCTAGTTCGCAGTGGCAATTCTAGAATTTGGCTCTGGAAGAGGGGGGGGGTCAAGAATATTTTTACAGTTGAAATTTCCATGTCCCTCCTCATCACAACATTTAAAAAAACTGCAATATCAGTCCTCCGTGCTTTAGGGGTGTTATGCTAGCCTCCAATTTGCAAGATCGCAGGTTCATATCAGGAGGGGCGTGATTTTATTTGGCATAAAAATTCTTAGCATAGCTTCCTTCAGAGAGGGAGTAAAGACATGGATCCTGTGTTGTAGACTTCATAAAACCTCAAAACTGATAAAGCAGCCTCTGAGATAAATTAAGTGGTTTTTCACACATAAATGGGATGCTGAGAATTGTAGCGTTAAAGAACTCCATAAATAAAACTTACTCTCCTTTCTACATAATCAATATAAACTTATTTTTATTTCTGGACTTTGTACTTAATTTTAGACGATATTGCAGATTACCAAGAACAAATTAAAGGAATGAAAGAGTTTCAGTAGTGGACTTATTTGTGATCTAAACAAGTATATTCCACTTAATATTTTTGTATAAAATTTCATTAATTATTCAACCTTCATATTTTATGTTTAGCTTGTATTTTTAGTTTCTTTATCACATACAATATACTTAATAGGTAGGCAAGGTATTGCATTCCATCCAGAAATGTAAAGATGATATTTTATCCAAAATAAATGTTTTGAGGACATGTGAATCCCAGAAGTGTTTTTAGAATAAGATCTGTGTGTGCATCTGTGAACAGTATAACTATAAACAAAAGTAGCTTAAGTACCAAACTTGGTATTTGAGTTTAGCATCTTTCAAACATGTGACGTCAAAGTTTTTAGGAAAATTCCCCATCCATCCCAATCTACCGTTTATCTGGAATATTTTTTAAACTTATTTTCTCAAAAATGGCTCTAACAGTTTGGATTAAATACCACCATTAAAGAAATTTAGAGGCAAATAAAATGCTATTTTGAGTTTTGTGGGAATAGCCTTTGAAGCCTTCTTCATTCTGGAGAATTTAAGCATAAACCATAAAATATAAACAAAAACTCACATTACACAAAAATGAGGATCTCATAAAAAAACATTTGACATTAGTACATTTTTTGTAGGGTTTAATCATTTTGGAGTTATTCCTTGCTATTGGCATGAATTTTCCAATAATGCTTTTCTCAAATGGGAAGTCCTCATTCGTTTATTTTTTTTTTTACTCCTGACCATACAATGAGAATGGGATGTAAAGTCATCACTTGGCGACCAGCTTTTAATAAATTTGACTATTGTATTAACCTAATATGTTCTTTTATTTCTCTTGTACCTATAAGGAAACAACTAATGATTACCATTCGAAAAATAATCGGCCAAAAATTTGTGATTATAATGCATTTGTTGTAAATCGGCTTTCCTAGTTCCTCGATGGATATAGTTACAACCATGGAATGACTATCACTTAAAAAAGAAGAAACACCAAATTTTGGGCAAATCTAAAAATTGTTTTGAGAAACTGGATATGTACCAACTATTGCATGGAATGACTATAACTTAAAAAGAAATTGTAATTCTAAAAGTTGTTTTGAGTATATCTGGATATTACCAAATTATATTTCAGATATACTACAAAGCCTAAACATTTCTTTAGTAGTTTAATTGCAATCAGTTGTTTACCATGTTTTATTAACTTACAGCATGGTTTTATTAATGTTCGATACAATAATGCTCCATTTTAATTTTTCTTATTTAAATCTTCCAGTGTCTGTATTATGATTAATGAATGGTGCTTGGGTTTGATTTGCCTAAATAAGTTGCATTGTACGTAATTTTAACAAAAAAATGGCCAATTGATTAAAAAAAAAAATCTGATGCGTTCCATTCACATGACTTTCTCTACATCTCTGCAACAAATAATTGTTAAAAAGCTTATGCTTCTATTTATTTTATGTTAAACGAGTAAAAATTAACAGAAATAGTCTTATTACTTGCTTCCTTGTAAGTAGAAGCAAAATAAGAGAGAACCATAGGTTCAAGTGATAGTCTACAGCTGGTTACTAAGTGACTGAAGTTCCTTTAATTGTGTGGATAGGAGTTAACAAATTCCTGTATGAGAAAAGTATGTCTTTAAAGCTGAATCAAAAACCAAGGAATATCTTAAAAAAAAGATCAACTCTACTAAAAAATGTATATAACATAAACTGTGTATTTTAACGTGCTCTACATTTTTTGTGTGGTAAGTTTGTGTTCATCCCTTATGGTTTAGCAGTTATGTAAAATTCTGTTAAATTCATCCAGAATAAAGTAGTCTTCAGAGCCTATTCCCAGAAAATTTAAAACTTACATTTTATTTGCCAGGTAAATATCTTTAATATACATTATTTTAATCAAAATCGTTAGTCATTTTTGAGAAAATAAAAATGTTCGAAATTTTTTCCATGTAAAGGGTATTTGGGGGGAGGGGGAGATTTTTTTTTCAAAATCTTTGTCGCATCCCTGGAAGATACCAAACTTAAATACCAAGTTCGGTATTTTACTGACTTTTTGCTTTTGATTTATCGTGTTCACAGACACACGGACACACACAGATGGATGTTTTTCTGAAGATGCTTTTTTTTTGGATACAGGGGACCCTAAAACACATTTCCGGTGAAATCTCTGTATAGAATTTTTGGATGGAATGCAATACCTTTTCTATACACTCTATACCTAGTACGTATAGAGAAAGTAAACAATGAATAAACATGAGTAAATAAGGTTCTACAGAATAGCGTACAAAAAACCGGCCGCAAGTACTAGACTGCACATTGTCGCCCGTCAATTGTTATCTACTGTTGTGAAACTGTTTTGTCTAGCTTTATAAACATAGACCTTTGCATTAGATTATTTGTTATTTCTTTGTTATGTAATTATTACATATTTACCTATTGTTTGTTGTACCTGCTCGAGGCGGGCAACAATTCGTGCATAGTTGGCTGCCGAGCAGTCTGTACACAGGGCCGGTTTTTATACACTACCCATGTGGAAAAACAATCACATTCTTTTTTAATAAAATAATTTAAAAATAAGAAACAGCTATGAAGATCTTAAAGTAACTAATGAAGTGCCCAATGTCATTAGGATTGATGACATGAGATGTGTCTTTTGGCTGGAGATGAACTTAAAGATAAGAACTAAAGCTTTCCTGGCGACGTGTTAATTCAAAATCTTCTCGGGCTTCTAGCCAGGTAAAAACTTGGCTTGACACCAACGTTTCGAAGAAGTGCATCTTCCTCGTCTTCAGGGTGAACTGATGGTTTGAGCTTGCGGAGACTGGTATTTATAAGAGCTGGGATGAAGCTAACATCTGATTGGTTCGCGAGATATTATGGCCTGGTATTTAAGATGACTGAGATATGGGCACGGACTTCGTAGAAAACTATTTATAGCAGTTATTCGGCTAATGTTTTGTGTTTGAGCACGCACCTGCTAGAAAATAAGTCTTGGAAGACTGCAGGTACAGGATTAGGTGTTAAGGCTCTTTATCATCGGTGTCCATGCTGAACAGAATCGCGATTTAGATTATTTGTTTCAGATGAGATGGCTAAAGCTTCTTTTACTCTCCTTTCCCAGTAGTTCGAACACTTTGCCACTATCTTAGTGTTAGTAAAGTTAGCTCTGTGGCTCTGTTCTATACAGTGTTCAGCCAGTCCAGATTTTTCGGGTTGCATAAGCCTTATTGATCTTTGGTGTTCAGAAACGCGTGTGGCAATAGTGCGTCCTGTTTGGCCAATGTACGCTGCGCTGCATTCGCAAGGAATGTGGTAGACACCAGGTACTCTGAGAGCTAAATTATCTTTAACTGGCCTGACCAAATTTTTGATTTTAGGTGGTGGCTTATGGATGGTTTTGACATTATATTTGTAGAGTAGTCTACTAATCTTTCCCGAAAAATTGCCGGAAAACGGTATATAGGCTATGGCGGCTGGCTTGTCTTTTTGTTGAGTGTTCTTGCTGGGGTTTCTTTTTCGTCCGGCTCTTTTCAGCGCTGATGTGATGTCCTTGGCTGAATATCCATTTTGTTGGAGTGTGAATTTTAGGTGTTGAAATTCCGTTTGCAGATTATCTGGGTCTGATACAGAAACTGCTCTATGTGCCAATGTGTTTAGAATGCCCATTCGTTGTGACTTATGGTGGAAGCTGTTTGCGTTGAGATAAAGATCCGTTAGTGTAGGTTTTCGGTAGACGGCATGACCAAGAGTTCCGTCCGCTTTTCTGGTAACCAGAATGTCCAGAAATGGGAGGGAAGCATTTTTCTCAACTTCCATTGTGAACTGTATTTGTGATCTAAGGCTATTTAGGTGTTCAAGAAAATCTGGAAGAGTGTGCAGTCCATGTGGCCAAATTACAAATGTATCATCTACATATCTGTAAAAATGTGTAGGTTTTAATGGGGCTGTGTTAAGTATTTCATGCTCCAGAAACTCCATATAGAAGTTGGCAATAGCTGGTGACAGAGGAGAGCCCATCGCAACACCGTCTGTCTGCTCGTAGTAGGTGTTGCCATACAGAAAATAAGTGGAAGTAAGTGTGTGACTAAACAGTGCAGTAATACCAGGTGGAAAGTGTTCTGACAATAGTTGTATTGTTTCCGCCAGGGGAACTCTGGTGAAGAGAGATACCACATCGAAACTAACTAACAGGTCCGATGGCTTCACTTTGATGTTGTCGAAACGTTGGTGTCAAGCCAAGTTTTTACCTGGCTAGAAGCCCGAGAAGATTTTGAATGAACTTAAAGATGTCAAAGCTTTATTACTTGAAAGCTCAGCAATGCATTATTAATCTTGTTTGGCACTGCATTGGTCAGTTTTAAGGTCCTTTGCTACTCTCTGAAGTTGATCCAGTTGTTTTCCTTTTAAAAAAGGAATAAATAGTGCTGATACTAGTGTAAGCCTACCATTTTTTTCCATTAAAATATGAGACACCCGAAAAGGTTGGATTAACTGATCAGTAGTTTCTGAATATGGCATTAACAACATTAGAATGAAGGAAAATAATTATTGAATAAATACACTTTACAAAATAAGAGTTCCCACCATGTTCAATTGAAAATGTTGATTGCAAATTTTACAGTGAACTCTATAATTAAGGCTTGTCTCTTTGAAGAAAGGATATCTATCCTGTAAATTGGATGGGAAGGTGCATTTCCATTTAGGCATAATAGCTTAAGTTCCTGCAAATACCACAGTACATCAACTACCAACACTATATTAGGCAAGACTACTGCTCACAGAACACGCTAAACAATAACAAAAATAAGCGAGGTAGCATTTCTCACAACAAGAAATGGCAACAATTTTAGTCAAGTATTTAATTTAGGAAGGCAGTGTCAAGAAAATATGGGACCTTATCGCGTTCCAATAAAAGTTCTCGGGTCACGAGAAGTAAAAAAGGGGACTGTACTATTTTTACGGGACGAATGGCAGGCTTATACCGATATCGGCAGCTTTATGCTTCTTTTTCATGTCAATTAAATCGAATAATGAACAAACATAAGGTAAATTAATTAGGGTAATGGATCAACAAAAGAGAAGAAAAGAGCACAAGTAGCCATTCGCTATTGTATCCAATAATACACTTTGCACTAATGCTAAGAGGTGCTGAACCATCATGCAGAGAGGTTGTAGGAATGCAGTCTGGCAGTCTCTGGTTACAGAGTCTTGCTGGTTGGAAAGCGACTAACAAGCACAAAAGCCACAAATAATTTTATTTTGTAATCTTGTTTATATACTAAAGTTAAATATATTCCTTTATTTCTGTGGTATAGCAGAAAGCTGTTTATGATGGAGAATTTCAATGAATGTGTCACTTTTAATTTAAACAAATGGAAGAACTTGTATGTGTTTTTTTCGGGGGGAGGGCATCTGGGGGGCTCCGGTCCTGTTTGCGCCCCCCCCCCCCCTGTAAATATGCCCCTGCTAGTTAGCGTCTATTGAAGTATCATTCTTTCCAAGCTTGATTATGGTACCATAGTTTACAATTCTGCTAGCCATTCCAGCCTTAAAATATTACACGTTGTACAGTCATTAGTAGAGCCCGGATTTCTATGTAATATCAAGGTGCAAAATATGTATATATTTATGTAACAAAACCATCAAAATATGTAAAATTATGTAATATTCTAAATGCTAAGATTACCACCACTACCCAGAATTTTGTAATTTGATGGTTCTGTAAGTACAAAAATTAATTACAATGAGTTAAAATTTAAAGACTAAATAGAATTAATTATAGGGAAAATGTTTTGTTTTATGCAGAATTTACCTAAAATTTATTTTCAAGTAGGTAATTATGAAATAAGATATATATGTTTTGGATTATATTTATTAAAATTATTCATTTCACATAATTATTTTACTTAAATTTTAGACACTAAAAAATGTTGAAATACTGAACCAATTTAGCAATGAGTGAAACAATCAATTCAAAATAATTAAATTTTATGAGGATGCATTTTCAGTTTTCTATCTCTTAACATACAATGAACAACAGGCATTTTCATTTCAAGTCTTTTGCTTCTTTCAACATACAGTGAATAACCATATACTTTTCCATATTTTCAAGGGGTCATTGTTTGACTCCTATCGGATAAAATGTTCTTATAAGCAGAGAAACTTCTCTCCACGTCACACAAAGTAACAGGAGCATATTTTAGCATAGGAATCTGATTTGCAGGGAAATGTTATGGTAAATCGACACTGTCACCATTTAACACTTTAGACACGGAAATAAGCGTAAAGTACCCTGGATTCCTGTTTAGCACAGCTTTTAAATTTTCACCTACCTCCTTCCTACATCTCCTGCACATTCCATTAAATCCACAGATCCGTGAAGAAGGGAACCTGATGTTCCAACTGCTTGATACGGCCGCACCGTGGCCAAGTGGTCAGACCATTCGCCTCTCACCTAGACGGCCCGGGTTCGATCCCAAGTGACCACATGTGAGATTTGTGGTGGACAAAGTGGCCCAGGGGTGGATTTCCTCCGGGTTCTCCGGTTTCCCCCTTCCATCTCATTGCACCGGGGCTCCATCTTCATGTATCATCATTGTCCAGAGCAGTAAAAGTGGGCGTAAAACACTACCAAAAAAAAAAAAAAAAAAAAAAAAAACTGCTTGATGGTGCTAGGCAACCAGCTGAAGTTACTGTTGATGTAAGCACAGTAGCTTGCCACTTTTGAATCTTTAAAAATGTCCTGAGATTCTCATATGGAAACAGCTACTTCTGAAGAGAACATATTCTCCACTGACTGGACTCCTTCAAAATGTTCACAGCTTCTAACCACATACCCATCTTGTAAGTAAGTACTGGCTCAGGAGGCAAAGGGAATAGCACTGAATTCTGTGCTGTGCTTTCACGAAGACTTTTTTTGTTACCTATATCAACTTATTCACACAGGGAAAATTACTTCTCACTTCTTCAGCAATGCATGGGTCAAGCAGGTGAAGTGAAGTACATTTGGCTAGAAAACCTTAAGAGCAGTAGCAGCTTTAATCATGTGCGCTGCAGCATCTGAATACATAATTAAAACCTTTTCCTCACACACACACTCTCTGACCACAGAGTCTTCATCCCATCATTTACGAATCTTGCAACTGTAGAATTATTTGTTTGTTCTAACGCCTTGCAACAGATTAGAAATGGTTATGCTGGACTTCAGAATCTAGTTTTCCTACCACTAAATTTGCTATGTACCGACCCATGTCATCTATAGTTTCATTGACAGCAAACCAAATACAGGAGTCTCCAATTTCATTCACTATGTGAGCAACTGATACACATGAAGATACATGAAGATACTTTTTCTTCAGAGTAGAATCGTCAGGAATAACCTTCTTGCAATATTTTTCTAGAAAGGAGCGAAATTGAGAAATTTGAAACTAACTGCAGTATTATCGCCTTGCTATATTCTTTTTTTACTCCTGACCATACAATGAGAACGGGATGTAAAGTCATCACTTGGCGACCAGCTTTTAATAAATTTGACTATTGCATTAACCTATTCTTACAAAAGCTTACTTTTTTCTACTTCATGCTGATGAAGATAAACATTAGCAGAAATGTGTTTTAATACATATTTCCGTGTCAGATACAAGAGGAATAAGAGAGTACACAAGGCTAAAGCAGTAGTCAAATCTTTTAGGAGCTGATCATTATGATAGGCCATAGAGATTCCATTCTCTTTGCTTACCCAAGATGGAAAAATGAATAAAACTTCCCAATTGTGAAAATCATAGGTATTGGAAAATTTAAATCAATAACAAGGAATATTTCAGAAATAGATCGCTACACAAAAAAAAAAAATGTAATAGACATAACTTTCTGCTTTAATGAAATCTACATCTTTGTGTAGTAAGATTTTGTCTATTTACAGGTTATGCAAAAGTCATCTGGAATAAAGAGGACTTCATAGACTATTACTAGAAAATTCAAGATATAGTTTAATTTGTTATGAAAATATGTTAAACATCTTGAGATATAATGAACTTAGGTGTTAAGTTAGGTATTTAGCTGACTTTTCTGTTGCTCAGACACACATAGACATTTTTCTAAAAATGCAAACATTGGATTCAGGGGCCTCAAAACATATTTCCAGCGGAATCTTGACATCAAATTTGTTACTCAAATACATACTTCCCCTACTTACTATACATAGCACAGAAAGAAGAACGTATATCTACAACAAAATGTGTAATTGGATAGGAACCTAATGAAATTATCTTGATTAACAATAGGCATGTGGTTTGCCCCATATTTTTGGATAGTGTGAATTACCCAAATAATGTTTTTTCTCAAATTTTCCCTTATCCTGAAAAGACAAATGCCGAGTAACTTCTATGTTCTATGGACCCTGGGCTCATATGAGCTTCATTTCACTGATTTCATTCAATGTCCAATATAACCTACTAGGTTAAAGGATTTTAAACTATGTAAAAACACTAGGTAGAAGAATTAGCTTTTGAAAGTCATGTGAATGCAGCACATCAGATTTTTCTATTTTGTTGTAAACCTTCCAGGCTTTCCAAAAGAGCAGATGCAGTTGAGGATGATTTGCTTCATACCTACAGAGATAATTCACATTCTCTGCTTGCTCTTCCTCTGACTACTTCTTGTTAATCAAGCTAAAGCATGTATTGATATGACTGCATCTTTCTCACTATTTTGGATTATATTTCCTGTGTAATGTTAGGTACTTAATTTTATTTGGGATTGTGTTTGTATATAGTTTTATCACTTATGTTTATTATATAGTAGTGTTATACTTGATAATTTTAATCAAGTTTTGCAGAAATTATATCCATTGTTTCCTGAGACATGACCCATCTTATATCTGTGACCATGAATAACAGAAGATAGGAGTGATAAAAAAAAAGAATCTGATGTATTCCATTCACTTGACTTTCTCAATATGTCTGTAACAAACTAGAGTTGAAAACTTATTCTTCTATATACTTCATTCTAATCGAGATAGAGCAGAAAAGGTCATATTACTTTTTTCCTTTAAGTAAAAGGGAAAATACTAGGCTTAAGCAATAGTGAAATCTTTTAAAAGCTATTTGTTATGTGATTGAAATTTGTTTCTTCTCATGGCCAGTAGTTGACGAATACCCGTATGAGAAAAGTTTAAGTATTTTAAAACTGAAATCAATAACAAGGGATATCTCAGAAATGATCAACTACACAAAAAATGTATATGACATAAACTGTGTGTTCTAATGAGATCTACATTTTTTGTGTAGTAAGTTTATGTCTGCACTTGTTATGTAAAGGCCATCCAGAATGAAGAGATCTTCAGAGAATATTTCCAGAAAGTTAAGTTATACATTTTATTTGTCATGTAAATATCTTTAATATGCAATAATTTTATAAAAAATTTCTCTCTCTTGCACACATACACACACACACACGCACATACACACAGACCTTTCTCTAATAATGCTTCTTTTGGACCCTAAAACGTGTGTTTCCAGCGAAATCTGAATATGAAATTTTTGGGTGGTATGCAATAGCTTCTCTATGTACAAAGTAGAGAAAGTAATAGCAACTCCTGGAATTTATTTAAGGTGAGCTGGAACTATAACACCATAACATGGCCAAGTTAGTAAAATAAAGATGTCAATTTTACTAGCTCCAACTCACCCTAAGTAAATTTAATAACACATGACAGTTTCTAGCATTTTTTTTATTTATTGAATGCTTTATGTGCCAATATCAGAAACATATACTAGTATTATAATTGATGAATCATAATTTCTGTAAGACAAACAAAATGGCATGAACATAATTGTTGTTGATGTCTGTTTATAATACCCAGGGTATCTGTGTTTTACGCCAAAGAGAATGCAAAAATGATGAAAATGTGATGGTAGTACTCTGAGGATTTGAGCTCTCAACACCAAAAAATGTAAAATTGAAATCAATAAAATGTATCATAATTTGTGTAATCAGATAACTTTATGAGACATGAATATCTCTTGAGCATCTCTCTCACATAAGAGACTATAAATGTCAGCAAACCTGGAATATCTATTACAATTAGAAGCATAACCATGCCAAGACCAGATCATGTTTTAATGAAGTCCAAAAAAAAAAACAATTCTTATCCATCATTGCCACTACCATGCTAAAACAAACAATTGTTCCATCTTGTTTATGCCAAGCTACTACACTTACTTTTCTAAGATGGTGATCCAATGGAGACTAAACAATACATTAAGATAAAGAATTATGGAATTAGTACTTGTCTCCAAAGTCATCTTTAATGAAAGTTGGAGGGGTGCAGAGAAATTTAAAAATGTACTGGTTTTACAGTAAGCTTGTAATTTAAATTTAGTACTTTCCAAAGATGGGACACAATGATTATCAAAACAATTTCTATCCCATTTCAAAAATGGCTTTAATGATTTTGATTAATGTTGATATCTTGAATTTTCTGGAAATAGGCTTTGATTTCCTCTTTATCCTGAAGGAATTTTGCTTAATCCTGAATCTAAAATGTATAAATGGTTATTAAAACACAAATTTTATAGCATAAATGAATTTCTTAACTTTGATATTTAACTACTTAACTGTATTCTGTCACACCTGTATATTGTATATTTATATTTCTTGTAATAATTAGTTTGTAAGTCTTGACGAAGCCATATTACAAATTGTATATCCTCGGTGAATAAAAAATTGAATTGAATTGAATTGAAAATATGTGGCATAAGTAATTTCTAGCATATCCATTATTAATAGTTAAGTCTATATTCATTTTTTTCTCACAATTGCATGGAAGTAGTTTGGAATTTTAAAGCCAGTGATCAGTTTACTTTTCAACATCACTGTTTTCTTTGTAACTAAAACAAAATGTGTAATCTACAAATTTTTATCTTGAGTAAAATGAACCACTTGATAGAAAAATAGGTTTTCAAAACAATGGTTTGTGTAGCCATTAGTAAACGATGTATGGTAAAAAAAAAGTATACAATATAAAGGCAAATAAAGTATAAAATAATAAATAAATTGATGAAGTATACAATATAAAGGCAAATAAAGTATAAAATAATAAATAAATAAATACCAGTTTGTAAATGTTCCGGTTGATATCATCAATTGCAATTTTATTTTTTATGGGTACCTTTAGCTATTACAAATTCCTGAGGATTACAATATTACCCAATCAACTAATTTATATTTTGAATTGAGGACCGTTTTAACAAAACTCAACAAACACCATTTTTTTTTTTTCGAAATGCAGGTTTTGACAGAGTCTCCTTAGCGCGGTGGTAGCGCAGCTGCCTACCAAGCGGGAGACCTGGGTTCGATCCCCAGTATCGGCGTGGGGATTTTTCCCCCGTTGGGAGACCTGGACCGGGGTGCACTCAGCCTCGTGAGGTCCCTGGGGGGCCAATTAAGGAGCTACTTGATGGAGAAGTAGCAGCTCCAGGTCGTGAGGACTGCATTAACCGGCCGGGAGGGGCTCGAGGCGCTGACCACGTCTCACCCTCCAATACTGCACCCCATCCATGACGTCTGTAGTGGACCGAGATGGAGGACGCAGTGGCCGGGCGGTAGGCCAAGGTTCCCTGTGAGCTGTCGTGCCATGGAGCTATGCTAGGTTTTGACAGATTCTGGCCAATTGTAATGAGAGGAAAGGAATGCACTTTTCATAACATCACAAAACTCAATATTTCCCATTTAAAAAGTGCCTTAATATAGAGCATTTTCATGTAACTCAACATCTCCATTTCTTAAATTTTCAACATATCCTTCAATAAATCAACATCTCACACTTTTATCCCATTATCATCAAGTAGATTGTTACAACAATGACATGCGTTTGTTTTTCGACAATAATGGCCCAGCTGCTGGAAGCTAAAGCAATATATATTTTATTTTCATCGTTAGTTCAGTGTATTTTGGCTGCTATAGTGAGCAAATGTGTTCTGTAGGTAGTGGCGAATATTCAGATGCTGTTCAAATGACCGAAAAGGGCAGGAAGAGTAGGAGTAGAGTATGTCAATCTAAAAGTGGCAGATATACAGTTGCCCCTAAAAATGACGACATTAATCCCAATGGTAATCATTTAGAACAGGGAAAAGGAAATAAATGCATTGGTGGTTCTCTCTGCTTAAATTATATATTTCATTTTCCAGATAATTTATATAGAAACAGTAAAAAAAGTGGAACAGGATAACTTTTTGCTAAGATACATGAAAGTTGATCTAACTAAACAGAGTAGAGTAAAGTAGGACTTCAAAAAGCTAGAAAGATCTGTGTCTATTTCATATTTCATAAGAGGTGAAAATGGAGATGATTTCTCAGTATGTGGTGCTACTTTTAGAAAAGTGACAGGTATGTTATTATGACTGATGTTTGTAATCACAAATATTTATTGAA
Organism: Hymenopus coronatus; assembly: GCA_030762935.1. NCBI lineage: Eukaryota > Metazoa > Arthropoda > Insecta > Mantodea > Hymenopodidae > Hymenopus > Hymenopus coronatus. Next base: position 14,840,535 of record CM060890.1, read on the forward strand.
TGTCTGCATTGTTAGTAACCAACAATGTATTTTTGACAGGTATTTCTGGAGATAGATTAAGACGTATTGCTAAAAGATACAACCTGGAAGATCTTGCACCTAAGGAAAACCGAGGAGGGGAGTTCGGAAACTTTATGAGGGATGAAGAGCAGACTGAGTGTATTAAGAGAGGTATACTGAATATAAATGTTGTGCGGCACATTATTCAAGAAATAAAATAGTGCGTTCTTATCTTCCACCAGAACTGAACTTGAAAAAAATGTATGACAGGTATTGTGCCTCTAGAATGAGGGAAGGGCATACTTTAGCATGTTCTATTTCTAAATACAAATCAGTGTTTTATAAACATTTCAATTTAGGCTTTGGGAAGCCCCATACTGACAAAATGACATGAAGAAGTTAATGAGTTACTTCCATAATGTTCAGAAGTTCTAAAAGGATGTGGCAAAGATTCTGACAACAGGATGGATTATGATGAGAAACCATTGCATTGAGATTTTGTACATTAAATTTTCAGTGATTTTGGGTATTGCAACAAAAAAAAAAAAAAAAATCCTACATTAAAGTTTTTTGTATATCAATAATTTTAAATTAGGGTTAAATGTGTTTAAATTAAGCGATTTTAAATTCAGCTGTATTTAAGCATTATTATAAAAACACATGTTAATGATTTTGATGAGGTGAATGAAAAAAATTAACATTTTAAGTTATGTGCATTTCAAAAAATGGATATATTGAGTTTTGTAAAATTCTTAAGTTTTGTTGTATTTTTTTCCAAATAAATAAAATAACAAAGGTAGTTGTACTGCCTATCAATAAATCCATCTCAAAAAGAGAAACACTAAGTTTTTTTAACCAGAGTTATTATATCAAAAGCCTCAGAGTAAACTAAAAAAATCTGATGTAATCCATTCACATGACTTTCTCTATATCTCTGCAACAAATTTTTGTTAAAAAGTTTATGCTTCTATTTACTTCATGCTAAGTTAGAAAAAAATTAGCAGAAATAGTCTTATTACTTGCTTCCCTGTAAGTAGGAGCGAAATAAGGGAGTAACATAGGTTAAAGTGATAGCAAAAGATGGTTGCTATGTGACTGAAGTTCCTTTGTTTGTATGGGCAGGAGTTGACAAATTACTGTATGAGAAAAGTATAAGTTTTTTAAGGCTGAAACAAAAAAACAAGGAATATCTAAATAAAAAACGATCAACTCCACATAAAAAAATATATATAACATAAATTGTGTGATTTAATGTGCTCTACATTTAAGTGTAGTAAGTTTTTGTCTATCTCTTACAGTTTACCAGTTACATAAAATTCCATAAAATTCATCCAGAGTAAAGTAGTCTTCAGAAGCTATTCCCAGAAAATTCAAGATATACATATTATTTGTCAAGTATATATCTTTAATATATGATATTTTTTAGAAAATCAAAATTTTCGAAAAATTTTCCGTGTAAAGGGTAGTTTGGGGTGGGGGATTTTCCGGAAAATCTTTGTGTCGCATCCTTGGAAGATACTGAAGTTAAATACCAAGTTTGGTATTTAACAGTCTTCGTTTTTGAGCTAAACTACACACATACAGACAGACACAAACACATGGACATTTTTCTAAAAATGCTTTTTTTGGATTCAGGTGGTCTCAAAACATGTATTTCCGGTGAAATCTTGGTATCAAATTTTTGGGTACAATGCAATAACTTTTCTATACCTATGTACATAGTACATATAGAGAAAGTAAAAATATGATGTGTTCCATTCACATGACTTTCTTTGCATATCTGCAACAAATTATTGTTAGAAATCTTATACTGTAGACTGTAGCTTATACTGTAAGTAGAAGCAAAATATGGGAGTACCATAGGTTAAAGTGATAGTCAAAATCTGGTTGCTATGTGACTGAAGTTCCTTTGTTTGTGTGGACAGGAGTTGATAAATTCCTGTATGAGAAAGGTTTGTTCACATGACTTTCTTTGCATATCTGCAACAAATTATTGTTAGAAAGCTTATACTGTAGACTGTAGCTTATACTGTAAGTAGAAGCAAAATATGGGAGTACCATAGGTTAAAGTGATAGTCAAAATCTGGTTGCTATGTGACTGAAGTTCCTTTGTTTGTGTGGACAGGAGATGATAAATTCCTGTATGAGAAAGGTTTGTTTTTTAAAGCTGAAACCTAAAACAAGGAATATCTAAAAAAACAATTAGCTCAATGAAAAAAATGTATATAACATAAATTGTGTGTTTTAATGTGCTCTACATTTTTTGCGCACTAAGCTTTTATCTATCTCTTACGGTTTAGGAGCTATGCAAAATTCCATAAATTTCATCCAGAATAAAGTAAGCTTCTGAGGCTATTCCCAGAAAATTGAAGATATACAGTTTATTTGTTAGGTAAATATCTTTAATATATGATATTTTAATCAAAATCATTGGAGCCATTTTTAAGAAAATCAAAAATTTCGAAAAGGGTTCCATGTAAAGGGTAGTTTGGGGAGAGGGGATTTTTCTCAAAATCTTTGTGCCATATGCCTGAAAGATACTGAACTTAAATACTAAATTTGGTATTTTACTGACACACACACACACACACACCCACGCACGATGGACCTTTTTTTGAAAATGCGTTTTTTTGGATACAGGGGACCCTAAAACATATACGTAATCTTGTTATCGATTTTTTGGGTGGAGTGCAATACCTTCTCTATACACTATGTACATATTACGCATAGAGAAAGTAAAAAACGTTTCCTGTAAAATTTTTAAAACGGTGTTTGTTGAGTTTTGTTAAAACTGTCCTCAATTATAGTTGTGATTATTATTTTATTAACTTGCATTGGAGCTCGTCCTAAATCAGATTTTTTAGACTCTCATGTTAATCTGTATAATCATTGTTGTCTGTTTGAATTGAGAAAGATCAGTAAAAAAGCAGTCAAAAGATGGCAAAGTCGTAAAAAAGAAAAAGCCATTAAGAGCCATAAAGCACAAAAGCAAAACCAAATGACAAATAAAACTCACCATTTTCTGGACTATAGTCCCCAAAATGAACCTGTACTATGATTTATAAATGTAAAAAGAAGCTAGTAACAGTGAAGAATAACACAAATATTAATATAAAAATAATAGTTGCAACAAATCTTCACTTATCTTTTGGAATCCTTGCCTGGACTAGTTTTGCAACGATTTCATTGCATTATCAACATATCCTTTTGGTCTCTTTTTTGATGTTGTTTATTTACACTGTTATGGTTACTGCTACTAGGTGGATTGTGTACTAATGCATTGCTAACTACTGGAATCAAAACGAATTTGGTAAGAGTGTCAATTGGAGGTATATCAAAATTCATTGCATGATTTCTATACTTTAATATAAATATTTTCTCCCAAACCATTAAATCTATGGGCCCATTTAAGTGTTTTAATAATTTAACATCTGGATTTATTTCATGATTAAATTTCCAAAAATGTTCTGCTACAGTTGATTTATCAATTTGTTTGTATTTAATATTCCTAAAGTGTTCTTTTACTCTGGTTTCCAAATGATGTTTAGTCTTACCAATATAAACAAGGTCACAATTTAAACAGTTTAATTGATAAATGCCAGATTTTTTATTTTTTGAAATTTCATCCTTTTTAGAAAAGCCTAACAAATTTTTTATACTGTATTTATTTTGAGGAACCAATATTATGCCATGCTCTTTGAAAATATTTGTGAATTTTTTATTTGCCCAAGGGTGATAAGTAAATTTTTTAAAAATGTAATTATCTTTTATTTTCTTAAGCGTAGAAATATCTTTAATAGCTTTTTGATATTTAAACTTCTCAATTTTTTTATTTATAAAATCAGTATTAAAACCATTAATTAAAGCAGTGTTAATAATGTGTTTATATTCTTTATAGAATTCATCTTTATTAAGGGGTAAATTAATTAACCTATAAATTAAACTATTAAAAACAGCAAATTTATGTGAAAAAGGGTTAAAGCCATTATTTTTTATATAATTATCAGTGTGGGTTTGCTTTCTGTATATTCCAAAATTCAATTTATTGTCTTTTTTTTATTATTTTTAAATCCAGGAAAGGGAGATAGCCATCACTTTCAGTTTCTAATGTGAATTTTATAGCCTTATCTTGTAAATTTAAAAGATAAGGCTATAAAATTCACATTAGAAACTGAAAGTGATGGCTATCTCCCTTTCCTGGATTTAAAAATAATAAAAAAAGGCAATAAATTGAATTTTGGAATATACAGAAAGCAAACCCACACTGATAATTATATAAAAAATAATGGCTTTAACCCTTTTTCACATAAATTTGCTGTTTTTAATAGTTTAATTTATAGGTTAATTAATTTACCCCTTAATAAAGATGAATTCTATAAAGAATATAAACACATTATTAACACTGCTTTAATTAATGGTTTTAATACTGATTTTATAAATAAAAAAATTGAGAAGTTTAAATATCAAAAAGCTATTAAAGATATTTCTACGCTTAAGAAAATAAAAGATAATTACATTTTTAAAAAATTTACTTATCACCCTTGGGCAAATAAAAAATTCACAAATATTTTCAAAGAGCATGGCATAATATTGGTTCCTCAAAATAAATACAGTATAAAAAATTTGTTAGGCTTTTCTAAAAAGGATGAAATTTCAAAAAATAAAAAATCTGGCATTTATCAATTAAACTGTTTAAATTGTGACCTTGTTTATATTGGTAAGACTAAACATCATTTGGAAACCAGAGTAAAAGAACACTTTAGGAATATTAAATACAAACAAATTGATAAATCAGCTGTAGCAGAACATTTTTGGAAATTTAATCATGAAATAAATCCAGATGTTAAATTATTAAAACACTTAAATGGGCCCATAGATTTAATGGTTTGGGAGAAAATATTTATATTAAAGTATAGAAATCATGCAATGAATTTTGATATACCTCCAATTGACACTCTTACCAAATTCGTTTTGATTCCAGTAGTTAGCAATGCATTAGTACACAATCCACCTAGTAGCAGTAACCATAACAGTGTAAATAAACAACATCAAAAAAGAGACCAAAAGGATATGTTGATAATGCAATGAAATCGTTGCAAAACTAGTCCAGGCAAGGATTCCAAAAGATAAGTGAAGATTTGTTGCAATTATTATTTTCATATTAATATCTGTACTATGGATGTTAGTCATCTTTGGACTAGAGTTATAAAAATACTGTATAATACTAAAATTTACTGCATTGTACTACATTAATCATACTATAATATGGGGAGTTAGGATAGCTACTTAATGTTGTTCTCAGCATATTCTGTTGTTCGATTCCTGATAATGAGTGGCAACTTTATGTTGGCCTTAGGCAAACCTTCATCTCTCTACTATTAGGTTTGAGGTAATGGATTCTGTCCTCTGGGTTCATACATCACTTGGTGGTATAAGCTTTTCCTAGAATGGGGATTGTAAGTATACACTCAGCCTTCACTATGGTAATAACCACTTAAAGCAATATGCTAGAGCAGAACGTTCCAACTCTGACAACAGCTTGCCCTCAATGCTGAGCTGTATTGTATATACTCCTATGAGTCATGAGTGCACTTGGCCACGCCATGGCCGAGTGGTTAGACCACTCGCCTCTCACCTAGATGGCCCGGGTTCGACCCCAAACAACCGCATGTGAGAGTTGTGGTGGACAAAGCAGCACTGGGGTGGGTTTTCTCCGGGTTCTCCAGTTTCCCCCGCCATTGCATTCCATCGGTGCTCCATCTTCATTCATGTATCATCAGTGTCACCGCCTGCGATGCCATAAGTAGTTAAAACGGGTGTTAAATACTACCAAAAAAAAAAGAAATGAGTGCACTCAAGTTGGAGTGCATGACAGTGCCTAACTTAGCCCAATTTAAAGCTAGTGGTGACAATTAACCCTACATTCTGAAATAAAGAATGGCTCCATATTTTCACTGCTGGTTCTCTTATCATCAATCAGAAAGAAGCAGGTACTGGCCCAAAATGTTAACTCGTTTCAGTTTATGAAACCTTGGAATTTGGCACAATTCTTTTTCATGGAAAAATCTAAACTGTTTATTAAACACCACACCTAAATGCAACAATACTAGATTATTGAAAATTAAAATTAATAAATGGGTTCCAGCATCCAACAACGGCAGTTTATCCAGAAAGGAAACTACTGGTTGTGTACCCAAAAAGGAGGCAATATAATACAGAATCTTCATCAGGTTTTTCATTCTTAACATAAAATATATATCAAATCTAAATTTAAAAATATACAGGTTTTAATGCAGCTTCAAGAAATGAAAGATGGTAGTGTTTCAACACAAGTTTATTTCTATATTTCAAAGGAAAAGTGCTGTTTCATCTTTTATATTAATCAATGTCTGCCAAAACGTCTACACAATAGGAATTACTTCTTCCGCACTGTGTACTCTACAAGAAGAGATGGATTAGAATCACCTTCAACAATAGCCAGATTTTCATCCAAACTCACAATGTCTGGAAAACTCAAAAACTGGAGAGCTGCATTGCCAGAGGCTCATCATTAGTAAACCACAATAATATTATTAAGCTTTCTTTTTTAAAAATGATATAATAAAATATAACCAAGTCAATGTCATGCTATTTTATTTTGATATATGAATGATAAAGCTGTAATACCATTAGCGTGATGAAATTAACTTTATTCAAAAGAACAGATGCTTATTTCTTACAAACATTCATGTTACCAATCTGACCAGTTTTAGCAATTACTCTATGTATTACACCTTACAATAAGTACCCCAAATATACATCTCTAGTTTTAAATAATAGCACAACTCTTCTTGTGACACTCAAAAAGAAAATGATTTATCCTCAACTTCTGGGCCTTAATGTTTGTAGAGAAAGATTAAAGCTCAGCGACTAAGGTTTGGTCAACTTTCCAAACTTATACCTTGCTAATGTTTATTGTCAAGCTAAGCCAGAAATGCTATGCCAATCTGTTATTGGGTGCTCTCTTGTCTTGGAGGACTATTAAACATTCCTTCTCTCTGTTTTACCTTGCCTTTAACAGTTTAAAATTTCTGTTCTGTGTTTTATATGTTAACTCAAAAAGTGTGATGTGTGATTCTATAAGCAAGAGTTACCAAGAGGTTCACAGTATTTGTACCATGACTTACGTGAAAAGCAAGTGAAGCAGTTCCCCTGGAAGTCCGCTGTCCTTAAGAGTGGCATCTGCGGCTTCACATATTGCTCTCAGTACACAGGCTCGACCATCCTTACCAAGTCTGGATACTGCATCCTCCAACATTTTGTAGAAATCCCAACGTGAAGGGCCCATTTGACGCTGATATACGAGGTAAGGGTCGAGAACCTCTGTGGCATTGGTGGGTAGGAGGTAATTATACTTCAGCACTGTGCCAAGAGTAAGTGACTGCTGCTGCACTGTGATCGGAAGTCCAAACCCAACAATTAACTGCAAAAGTGGGTTAGTTTGCAGTTATTCATCAAAATTTCTCATGACAAACATTACTAAAATATCTCAAAATAAGTCATTTAGGCACGAGATGTCCTTTGAGGTGTCTCACAGGGATGGCTCTTGACTTCAAAATAGGTGAAGTGCTAGGAAAAACTTTTGAAATTGAAAGGTTAATTTTTCTTAATCCGAAGGTTTACATTAACATCTAATAAGCAATTATAAAGTTTAACCTTTAGGTACATGTTTCTACTTGTGCAACACAAGTACATGTGTGGTGTATACCAGAAGTGTAAAAAATTTCATTAATTAAACATTTTAGATTTACTACAGATAAGCAGAAACTGTTTTTTTTTTTTTTTTTAGTTATCACAATGAAATACAATTTAAATATTAAGTATTTATTTTATTATTTATAACAGAAAAATGTGAATACAATTATTACATCATTATTGAATTCTAGAATCAGTAATGGTGTAGGATAGCTGCCGTCGTCTGCTAGGCAGTGTCACAACATTGAGGTACGTCACTTTCCGTAGCCAACCTAAGAAGCCAAGTGTAACAATAATGATGTGTGGTGTGTGTGTAAGAAAGAGAGAAACGAATAAGGCCAAAGACCTTGGAATTATATTACCTAGACTCACCGCTGGCGCTGGTGTGCTGTCGCTAATTGAAACCTCTCTCGCATCGGCAAGTGAAGGGCGAACGTGATTGCCGTATGTTCAGTACGCTTAAAAGGCTTTAAAAGTGAGGTGGTTTAAGGGTATTAGGGTTTAATAATTAACATGGTGCACTTCTATGCTGCATAACTGTACCAACCACTGGAAAAATGATTCCGAGATCACTTTCCATCGGTAAGAATAAATTGTAACATTTGTGTTCCAAATTCATTCCGATTTATTCTCGTGGGTTTCCTCAGTCACTAAGCGAATGATAATTTATTTTAGGTTCCTAATACATAAACTAGAATTATTGAGTAAGTCGTTAGCTGCTCCGAGACGTAACAAATTTGTGTCATCAAAATATCACAGGCTATAATCAGTGCATTTTGCGAAAAATTGTTTCCATGAGAATAAAGCCAAGATGATGCTAAACCCTGACGCAGTATTTAGTTTCCCTTCTTATCTGATAAAGGTAAAGAGAACGCTAATTTCATTCTTATGACTATTTTGTATATGTTTTATTAGCATTAGAAGATAGTGCTAAAATATTAGATTCAATATTATAATTTGTCCTAAATAAAAAAATCTGATGTATTCCACTCACATGACTTTCTCTATATCTCTGCAACAAACTATTGTTAAAAAGCGTTAATGAATGTATGAACAAGAGACACTGTTTGTAAAACTAGTGCTGTGTGAGTGTGTGTGTGAGTGAGAGAGAGAGACAGAGTTAGAACATGTATGAACAAGAGACACTATCTGTAAAACTGACGATGTGTGTGTGTGTGTGAGAGAGAGAGAGAGAGAGAGAGAGAGAGAGAGAGAGAGAGTGAGTGAGTGAGTTAGAGAATAAATGAACAAGAGACACTAATACTGATGGTGTTGTGTGCGAGCAAGAGAGAGAGTTAGAGAATGTATGAACAAGAGACACTCCAAAACAGTTAGTGTGTGTGTGTGTGTGCCTGAGAGAGAGAGAGAGAGAGAGAGAGAGAGAGAGTTACAGAATGTATGACCAAAGACAATTTTTGTGAAAGTGCTTTTTACTTTCCCTATACATACTATGTACATAGTGTATAGAGAAGGCATTGCACTCCACCAAAAAATTCGTTACCGAGATTGCACCGGAAATATATGTTTTAGGGTCCCTTATATCCAAAAAGAATATTTTCAGAAAAAGGTCCGTGTGTGTGTCCGTGTGTCTGTGAACAAGATAACTCAAAAGCGAAAAAAAAAACGGTAAAATGCCAAACTTGGTATTAAGTTTTGTATCTTCCAGGGATGCGACACGAAGATATTGAGCAAAATCTCCCCACCCCAAACTACCGTTTACATGGAACGTTATTCGAAAATTTTGACTTTCTAAAAAATGGCTAACGATTTTGATTAAAATATCGTATATTAAAGATATTTACCTGACAAATAAAATGTATATTTTGAATTTTCTGGGAATAGCCTCTGAAGACTACTTTATTCTGGGTCAATTTTACGGAATTTTGCATAACTGCTAAACCGTAAGAGATGGACAAAACTTATCACATAACAAATGTAAGCTCTTTAAAACACACAATTTATGTAAGTAGTCTATGAAGGTGGGTCCTGCGACACATTTGCATAATAATTAGAGCAATGAAAATGCATAATTAATTCATTTGCATATCAAAACATTTCCATATAAAAATTTGAATAATAAGTAGAGCAGTTTATTTGCATATCTGACAGCTATCAATCACTGACGCATATTAATGAGCCCGCGGACCACGCCCCTCGCAGACAAAGCCCCTCTCGAAAAACGCCAATTATTGTGGTAAATGGGACTTTGAGGGGTCCATTCCAATTGAAATTTAATGAGGATTCTAATTATGCAATCCGATTTTACCTATCCCTTTATAATAAAAACTTTTTACTTTACTCTATTGGAATATTTACTTTAATTAATTTAATGACGAATGAAAACTCATTCTCAAGGTATACAACCCAAGATGGCATCACACTTTACCTGTTTGGACATGAAAATGTATAGACATGTTTAATACCAACACTTAGTAATACAAAAAACCAATTTCAGCGCTTTATTTAGCGAACTCCGCCTAAAAATCTCTGAAATCACAAAATGATGAGAAATACAAGCAGAACAGGTCTTCAAATATATAACCCTTAAGTGAATTAATGCAACTTATAACTAATAAAGGCAGTACATGATTAGGGAAAAAGGAAAACAGGAATTATTTATTTAGTTTATCTATTTATTCTTTATTTCATTGCAGAGCTGAGTAAAAGCTCGGAAAATGGACTTGTTGTTGGGGGTGTGCATTCATCTAATACTTTGAAAATGAAATGTCTATCAGTCATCAGTATGACAAAATTCAAATGAAATGCAATAGCGCTACGATGAGCAAACACATTACCAGCGGGAATCGAACCCTGATCATCAGAAAACACATACACTGAAACGCACACAGACACATACATAAATTCATACATTCAATAAAAAATCACGAATTCAAATGCAATGCAACCGCGCTACGATGAACAAATACCACGCCAGCGGGAATCGAACCCTGATTGTCAGAACACACATACACAGATACGCACACAGACACATACATAAATCCATATATGCAATAAAAAATCACGAACTCAAATGCAATGCAATAGCGCCACGATGAACAAATATCACGCCCGCGGGAATCGAACCCTGATCATCAGAACATACATACAAAGATACGCACACAGACTCAAACACGCACAATCACACACAAACAAACGCATACACTATTGCATATATACATGCACACAGTCACATACATATACCAGTAACACGAACACACACAGACAAAATCTCACACGCACACACACTCATATAGTCATACACACACACAGTCTCACTTGCACGCACACATACAGACGCTGCCTAACAGATACATACACATGCACACTTGAACGCACACACACACACACAAGCACAAACACTCATACACACATATACACAGTTCCACGCACAAACACAGACATAATGTTGTTGCTCACGACTATACTTGCATATGAGCAACCACGCACACATAAACAAGAACACGAATTTCCATAACACGAGTTTAAAAAATGATTATCACTGTAATATTAACAAAACTACGAGATCAGCTTTTACAATTTCGTCAAAATATCTACAATATCAACAATTTTCACTAATACAATACAGCAAGAATGAATTAGCAATCTTCTCCTTCTACGAGCGTACACTATACCTAAACAGGAAATCGGTGTACAGCACATGTGCTCCTGGCCAACGCTAAAACCAGTCTGACCTGAAATGCAAAGTGACACGTATACATGACTCCCTTCAGGTAAGGCCATGGTCGACCCAACATTCCATTGCTAGCCCAAAGGCATTGTCTACCATTGTAGGAAGAAATATTACTGACAGAAAACCGCCATTTTCACACAGTCCCACAAGACCGAAATAAAAGCGTCAAATTCCAACTAAAAAAAAGCCTAATTTCCTATGACATTACACTTGATCATTCCACAGGAACCTAAAAGATAAAAATCGTACCAAGTTTACTCAAACTCGAAATGTACCACTAATTTTCAATATAGATACCAACTACATACTCATACTCTACACTTAAGACATTTTCAGAAACGTATACCACACCATAAACTTACACGTGCCTAAAAATTAAAATCGTGCCAATTTTACTCAAACTCGAAATGTACCACTTATTTTCAATGCAGATACCAACTACATACTCATATTCTACACTTAAGACATTCTCAGAAACATATACAACACCATAAACTTACAGGTACCTAAAAGACTAAAATCGTACCAATTTTACTCAAACTCGAAAAGTGCCACTACTTTCCAATGTAGATACCAACTACTTACTCATATTCTACACTTAAGACATTTTCAGAAACATACAACACCATAAACTTGCAGTTGCATAAAAAATTAAAATCCTACCAATTATACTCAAAATCGAAATGTACCATGAGTTTCCAATGTAGATACCAACCACTTACTCATATTAAAAACTTACGACATTTTCAGAAACATATACCACAACATAAACTTACAGGTGCCTAAAAATTAAAATAATACCATATTTTGGCGAAATTTCAAATTTCAGTGGAAATCCCAACTTCATTATCACATTGATTTAAGATATTCAAGACATGCACAACAAAGCAAGAGCACGAAAAGGATATGTATCGATCTCAACCTGGTCTAATCTTATTTAGTCTAACCTAACCTAGGGCTATCCTAAGCTAGTGTAATCTAACACATCTATGTGATCTTAACCCACGCTAACATGAACATATTTGTTGGAGAGGCGCCAATGACTTCCAGACACTCTAACCTTTTATGATGCTGCGCCACAGAATTCACGCCTCTACTTACATATCATCCAAAGATAAAAAAATTACTTTGAGAGAGGGATAGCGGATTGCCACAGAATTGCTTAATAACATCAGTATTACATTAAAGTCATATAAAGAGAACTTTGAAAAATACGTTTCTGTTTTATATAGCTAAACCAGCGAAGCATTTAAAAATCGGCATATCTATCTTCATTTCAAATCGGATCTGCAATCAACAAAATTAATGATAATACATCCAATTTGATTTTTAGAAACAATTTTAAGCAAGACTGTATGTAGACCTGCAACCTATACCTTCAAAGAAACACCCAGATTGAGTATATTTGGTAGGAGTTTAATTTTTTAGGCAAGTACAAGTTTGTGGTGTGGTATATGTTTCTGAAAATGTCTTAAGTGTAGAATATGTGTATGTAGTTGGTATCTACATTGAAAATAAGTGGTACATTTCGAGGTTGAGTAAAATTGGTACGATTTTAATTTTTAGGCACGTGTAAGTTTATGTCTTAAGTGTAGAATATGAGTGTGTAGTTGGTATCTACATTAAAAATTAGTGGTAAATTTCGAGTTTGAGTAAAATTGGTACGATTTTAATTTTTAGGCATGTGTAAGTTTGTGGTGTGGTATATGTTTCTGAAAATGTCTTAAGTGTAGAGTATGAGTATGTAGTTTGTATCTACATTAAAAATTAGTGGTATATTTTGAGTTTGAGTAAAATTGGTACGATTTTAATTTTTTAGGCATGTGTAAGTTTATGGTGTGGTATATGTTTCTGAAAATGTCTTAAGTGTAGAATATGAGTAAGTAGCTGGTATCTAAATTGGAAATCAGTGGTACATTTCGAGTATCAGTAAAATTGGTACGATTTTAATTGTTTAGGTTCCTATGGAATGGTCATGTGCAATGTCATAGGAAAGTAGACTATTTTAGTTGGAATTTGTCGCTTTTATCTCGGTCTTGGGGGACTGTGTGAAAGTGGAGGTTTTCTGTCAATAATATTTCTTCATACAGTGGGGGACAATGCCTTTGGGCTTGCAATGGAATGTAGGGTCGACCATGGCGTTACCTGAAGGGAGACATTATACGTGTCCATTTGCATTTCAGGTCAGAGTGGTTTTAGCGTTGGTCAGGAGCACATGTGTTGTAGGCCGAATTTCTGTTTAGATATATTGTACGCTCGTAGTAGGAGAAGATTGCTAATTCATACATTCCTTCCCTATTATATTAGTGAAAATTGTTGATATTGTATATTATTGATATTTTGACTAAATTGTGAAACCGATCTCGTAGTTTTGTTAATACTCCAGTGATACTCTTTTATTAAACTCGTGTTATTGAAATTCGTGTTCTTGTTTATGTGTGCGTGGTCGTTAAAATGCAAGTATAGTCGTGAGCAACGTTATATCTGTGTGTGCGTGTAACTGTGTATGCGTGTATGCGCGTGCGTGCAAGTGTCCATGTGTACGTATCTGTTAGATTGTGTCTGTGTGTGTGCGTTTAAGTGAGGTTGTATATGTTTAGGTGTGAATGCTTGTAAGTGTATGTATGTATGGGATTGTACGCGTGTCCTAGAGAGCAAGTATGCATGTGTGTGCATAAGTATGTATGAGGTTTGTGCTTGTTTATGTGTCAATGCTTGCAAGTGTATGTGTTCGTGTAAGTGTGTGTGTGCGTGCAAGTATGCATGTAACTTCTGATGTCCAGGGTTCGATTCCCGCCAGTGCGATGTTTTTTTTCTCGTAGCGCTATTGCATTGCATTGGAATTCGTTATGTTTTATTGAATATATGAATATATGTAAGTGTCTGTGTATGTATGTTCTGATGACCAGGGTTCCATTCCCGCTGGCGTGATATTTGTTTATCGAAGCGCTATTGCTTCTCATTTGAATTTTGTCATACTGATGACTCAATGACATTTCATTGTCAAAGTATTGGATGAATGCACACCCCAAAATACAAGTCCATTTTCCGAGCTTATACTCAGCTCTGTAATGAAATAAAAAAGAAATAATTCCTGTTTCCCTAAGTCATGTATTTCCTTTATTAGTTATAAGTTCATTAAAACATTTACGGGTTAAAATATTTGAAGATATGTTGTGCTTATATTCTCACCATTTGCGATTTAGGCGATTTTTTTTAGCAGATTTCGCTACATAAAACGCTGAAATTTAGTTGTTTATATTACCAAGTGTTGGTATTAAATATTTCTAAGCATTTTCATGTCAAAACAGGTAAAGTATGATGCCATCTTATGATCGAATACCTTGAAATGTCTGTTCATCCACCATTAAATTAATTATAGTAAATATTCAAACCGGGTAATGTATAAAGTTTTTATTGTGCAATGATAGGTAAAGGTAAAATCCGATTGCATAATTAGAATCCTCATTAAATTTCGGTTGGAAATGACCCCTTAAAGCCTCATGTAAAAATATTGGCGATTTTTCGCGAGGGGCGTGACCCGCGTGGGCAAGGTCCGCGGGCTCATTAATATGCATCAAAGATTTATAGCTGTCTGATATGCAAATAAACTGCTCTAATTATTATTCAAAAATTTTTATATGAACGCTTTTTGACTTGAAAATTATTTAATTATGCAGATTAATTGCTCTAATTAGTATGCAAATGTGAGCCAGAAATAACCTTTATATACTACATATGTTATATACATTTTTTTCGTGGAGTTGATTGTTTTTTAGACATTCCTTGCTTTTGGTTTCAGCTGTAAAAATATACTTTTCTCATACTGGAATTTGTGAACCTGTTTATACAAACAAAGGATCTTCAGTCACATAGCAACCAGCTTTTGACTGTCAATTTAATCTATGGTACTTCCTTATTTCGATTCTGCTTACAAGGAAGCAAGTAATAAGACTATTTCTGGTATTGTTTTCTCGATTAGCATAAAGTAAATATAAGCATAAGATGTTTAACGATAATTTGTTGCAGAGATATAAAGAAAGGCATGTGAATGGAAGTCAACAGATTTTTTTTGGATATAAAGGACCTTAAAACATATATTTGCGGTGAAATCTCGGTATCGAATTTTTGGGTGGAGTGCAATACCTTCTCTATACACTATGCACACAGTGCGTGTAGAGAAAGCAAAAATCTGAAGTGTTACATTCACATGACTTTCTCTAGCTGTTCTACAAACTTCTTACATAAGATTATTCTTCTTTCTGCACCTTGCTAATCGAGGTACTCATTAGCACAATGTTCTTATTACTTAGTTCCTTATAAGTAGGAAGAAAATGGGGAATACACTAGGCTAAACCGGTAGTAAAATGTTTTAAAAACTGTTGTTATGCGATTGTCATTACTAATCACTTTTTTTCTTGGCCAGGAGTAAAACAAAAGAAAAACGGACACCCCCGTGTGAGAAATGTATAAGCACTTCACAACTGAAACTAATAACAATGAATACCTCGAAAACGGTAAGCTCCACGAAAAAAAATGTATATGATATAAGTTGTGTATTTTAAAAAAGGCCTGCACTTTTTGTATTGTAAGTATTTTTCTAACTCTTGCGGTTTACTAGTTATGCCAAATTAAGCAAAATTCACCTACAACAAACAGGTCTTTAGATGCTATTCCCAGAAAATTCAGGATACACATTTTATTTGTCAGGTAAATATTTTTAATATACGACATTTTAATCAAAATCCTTAGAGCCATTTTTAAGAATATCAAAATGTTCGAAAAAAGATGGAGTAGGGGGATTTTTCTCAAAATCTTCGTGTCGCATCCCTGGAAGATACTAAACTTAAATACCAAGTTTGGTATTTTAGCTACTTTTCGTTTTTGAATTATCGTGTTCACAGACACACGGACACACACGGACCTTTTTTTTGAAAATGCTTTTCTTGGATACAGGGGTCCTAAAACATGTATTTCCGGTGAAATCTCGGTATTGAATTTTGCGTGGAATACAATACTACTCTATCCCTATGTACATTGTACATAGAGAAAGTAAAAAGGCGTTGTTTACAAATGGCATGGTTGCATTCAGGAGCAAAATTCCGATGTCTGCAGAAATATCCGTAATAATAATAATAACAATAACAACAACAATAATAATAATATGTATGCGCTATTTCTTAAAGATGGAGGTTATAGACATCATAACCGCCCTATGTAAGTATCTCGCCAAGGAACGTGTTATAATACACAGATATTTTGGCCAGGAAAAGAGTTTTAAAATAATTTAATAAAAAGTAACGTTATTAAAGAGTTCCTTCGTTTATGCACATTGTATGGTTCTCCATAATAAACATTTGCAGGAACATGATTACGAGATTCTTGGTACAAGACTGTGGAGAGAAGTAACAACAGGAAGATCAGCTTATAATGTTGATCATTAACATGAGGTTGATTACCGTGGGAGAGGAAACAGGTCTATTAGGACTCAAATAGCAAAAATAAAAAGTGATTACACGAGTAGGCTTTTATAACTAAAGC